>JAHLSL010000038.1:13222400-13343662 GCA_025920805.1 Petroica traversi | reverse complement strand
AGTGCCCTCCCGCCCCCCTCCTGCAGCATCTCAGTGCCCCACCGGCCCGCAGGGGCTTCTGTGTGCCCCCGAACCTCCTCCCCCGCAATATCTCCGGTGGTCCCCGGGCTGCAGTGCCTCCTGTGCCCCTCTCGCACCCCCAGACCTGCAACGCCTCCCCGTGCACCCCCACCCTGCGACGCCTCCTGTGCCCCCGCGGCCCGGGGGGCTTCTCTGACCCCCCAGTCCTGCATGACTCCTGTATTCCCGCTCCCCTCCAAGTGTTCAAGTCTAGCCAGTGACTGCTGTATCCTGTCACCGTCCTGCTGTGCCTCCTGTGTTCCCGTCCCGCGGTGTTTCGGGGTGCAGCCCCCGCAGTGCCTCTCACCCCCCTCTCCAGGTCCTTCAGTGGCTGCCGTGCCCCCCGTCCTGCTGCGTGTCCTGTGCCCCCGGTGTGCCAGCGCTGCCCCCCCCACCCTTGCTGTGCCCCCGGGGCCCCCCGCCCGCTGCGACCCCCCCCCCCCCCCCGCACGGCCCGCACTCCCGGAGCCATCCCGTTATCCCCATCCCCGCGGGCTCTGCCGCCGTGTCCCCCCTGCAGTCCAGGGACACCCTGTGCCCCCCTCAGCATCCCCCCGGGAGACACCCTCTGCTCCCCACAGAGTCTCCTTGGGCTTTTTAAAAAAGAAACCTGCTTTCCCTCCCTGGGGAAGGAGGGATTCAGCCCTCGGCCGGAGCTCAGTGTGGCACCCCTGCACCTCGTGAAACCAGTCCCTGACCCACGGGGGTGCTCCTTCCTCCCTCTCCGCTCCCGGGAGCGGGACTGGAGGATTTGGGGCGGCTCTGAAGCGTCGGGGGGCGGCTGCAGACTGAGGGTCAGGCTGGAGAGGCAGTGGGATCGGGGCTTTGCTCTCCAACAGCCCGGGCAGAGATGGGGCTGGGAAGGAGGACACAGAGCACCTGGAGGGGGGGACGCGGGGCCCCTTCACTTCTCCTGGTGGACAACTGAGGAAGTGGCTGCCCAGGGACTCTCTCCTTGGCAGGGTCGCACATTTCCATAATAAATCCCACCCCGCTCTGCACTAGGGATGCTGCTTTTAATTTTCTGTCTCCATCCCCACGGCGCGCTAATGAGAGGAAACGATTTTAGAAAAAAAAACTGTAATAATAACAACAATAATTGCGTGCTTTAAAGCAAGCCCTTTTCCTCCTCTAGCAGTATTTCCAAGTGTTCCCCCTGGAGTTTTCCTTCCCGTGGTTTTTGGTAGGAGGGGGCAATGGCTGGGATGTCCCCAAGTGCCTTACCGAGCAGGGCACGGGTCAGAGTGAGGTGGGGCAGCCCTGCGAGGGTCTCAACATACCCACATTTTCCTGTGAAAAATAGCACACCTGGAAATCCCTGAAAAGACAGAAAAGTTTGGAAACTGTCTCACCCAGTGTGTTCCAGAACATCACCTTGTTCCTGTGTTTCCTGACTGCCAGCCGTGTTATCACGGCCGTTTGTCTGGGAAGAAATAGTAAAAGTGGTTAAATGAGCTCCGGTAAAGTGAGGGGTGATAACGATGGAGCTTTGGTTTGAAGATGTTCGGGTGTGCGGGTGAGGCTTGGCTAAAGTGCTCGTGTGTGCGGGAACAGCTTGGAAAGGCTGGAATTGCGGGAGGAACGCTTTGCACAGGGCCTGCTTGTGCAGGACGTTGTGGTCGGACTGAGCAGAAATGGCAGGAAAGTGGGGTGTCTTTTGACTTCACGGCTTGGTGTGGCACTCAGAGGCTCTCTAGGTGTGGATCACAGTGATTCTGATTCAGAGGGGCTGCGGGGTAAGGAGGAGGAGCTTTCAGAGAATTGTGATTCTAATTTAATTGAGCGTAGATTAAGTTGGTGTTATAGTTACTCTTTAAAGCAGGACGCAGGAGCTGTTGCATTATCGTGCTGTTCTCATTTGAGGTGTCTGAGCCTTCTTCTACCTCGCAGCAATTCAAAGGATGCGGTCGCAGCTCATTAGAATAAGGGAAAGATCTAAACTAAATATTAAAGTATTTAGAATATTATTACAATAAGAATGCTTGCATGTGATATAAAGGTGGACAAAGGATTAGTCTGTTTCCCTATCATTTTGTGTTCATATACATGTATTTATATGTGCTTATATGTGGGTCATGTGTTTGGTTGCTGACAGGACGGTGCAGATCTGACCAATTTTCAGATCAGAGGTAGACGTTGTCCCTTGCACCCGGCTGCTGTGGGTGCAGCTGTGTTTTCATGTGCAATATGCATTTTTTAAAATATGCCAAAAGTATATATGCCCTTCTTTACCTGTATATTAATTTGAGACTCACTCGAAATACTTTTGACCATTAAAAAAAAATTATTTAATTTTTCAAATGCAACTTGCATGCAGCTGCCCAGTAGTTTTAGACCAAGGAGCTGCCTGTATCATACAGAGAAACACTTGATTGTGTTACAACAGAGCGGGAATCAGCTCTGAAAGGGAAAAAAGAGATAGATTTGAGCTATAGAAATCTCAGCTAAACAATAACTTGAAAATGAAATAGCTCACAGACAACACACTTTGTGAAGTTTTATTGGCAATAAATAATATGTTGATGATAATGTTTTGAGTGGTGTGTTAAGTGTGTCATAATTCTCTCGCAGCGATCTCGAGCGAAAACGTACGCTGGCTATAGCACTGTTTTAATTTAAAAAAACAGATATAAATCATATGCGGGAGAGGAAGTATGTTATAAACAGTGCTGGGTTTGATTATAATTTTTTGAAATACTGTTGGCTTAGCATTAGGTTTGAATTTTACCTATTAATATTCACACTGGGGAGGGAGTCCCTATCATGTGCTCACTAAGAAAATTGTTAATCTAGACTGGTTTTGTGGGGAAGAGTATTAGATGAGTACTTGCTAATACAGCTCTAGCTATTAATATTCCAGCATAAAATAAATGGATATTGTGCACCCAGGTCCAAATCATATTCACTTCTTAATCTCAGTAGCCAGCAATACATTATTTAAGTCATCAGAATTTGGCCCCTCTGTGGGAGTTTTTACTGCAAGTCATAAAGACCCAGATTGCCACGTTAGAAGTTAGAAGTGACTTCTGTATGATGCTAATAGCAGCAGAGTGTCTTAGTGGACCTAAAGGCAGGGAAAAAACGGGATGTGGAGTCTAAAACATCTCCCCAGTAGCACCACAGTAGTTCAGGGTCTGTCAGCATTTCCCTCCAAACCCCAATTTTCGGAGTTTATAACTCAGCTGTTTTAAATAGCTTCAAGCTGAAACCTGCTGTATAAATTGTCAGCCCAGATGTAGATTTGAAACAAAAAGTAGCACGAATCAGTTATTCTGTTTTAAGTTACAGGACACTGAAATATTTTTAATAGTATCAGATGCTCTTTTGGCAATGTCTGGGAAAAGCATTCTCCGTGCAGAAGATTGTACGTTCAGAGGCTGTTTAAATTCAGTGTTTCGCAAGAAAGCTTTTGAAGTGGCAGATACCAATGTTTGAGAGGAACTAGTTAGCATGTCCACTAGTGTGGGCCATTTTTATTTTTTTTTTCAAATGAGCATTTTACTCTGCAGAAAGTCTGAGTACCTGCAGTTGTGTAGGAGTTTAGCTTTGTGCTTATAACTTCCGTCTTCAGGCTACATGCTTTGGCCAGTTCAAATCCCACTGGACCGAAACAGGGCAAACAGGTTGCCTAACCAGAGTTGTGTTATGCAAAAAAATTCATAGATTCAACTAGTAAGAATTGGTTTGATTTTATTTTGGGGATTCATGTGCCTTTTTGAGCTCTAGTTGAAAGAAGAAGAAGAAAAAAAAAAAGAGCAAAATCTATTTTTAATCACCAAAATGTGTAGGGAGCTTTATATGTAAAATAAAGATTTTGAAACAGTAGGAATATTGAGTAGTAAAGATAGGTAAAGAGTGTACACTGTGGCCACTTCTAATCTTTAATTTTTAACACAGGCCTATTCATTTCACAGTGCATTTACAATCCTCTTTCTAAGAATGTGTAATTAAATTTTGTATTGATACATGGCATAAAATTGCCAAATCAGGATTTATGCTAGCAGTCTTTCAGTATGTACAATTACTTTTGAAAATTCTCAAAATGACATATATTTCTTCAGGTTTCAAACTTGTTTTGCAAAGCTTTTTTTTCTACCCAGCTCTATTATGTACCTGTTTGATAGTCTTAAGCTGTTTTGTGGAAAGAAAGTATTGAAGTAAGAAAAGAATAAGCCTTTTAGTCCTGATGCATGGCAGGGGAGCTTCCCATGCTATAGGGCTTTATTTTCTGAGCCAAAGTTTTTATTTTTGCCTCTGATTTTGGTTTGTCTTGTTCTTTGGTCCTCTCTGAAGGAGATGGATAGTGATTCTGCATCCAAGGCTTCTCAGTAACGATGCAGCTCTTGATTAGCTGCGAGTGCCCAGCGACGGCAGCGGCACGTGCAGCTCTGGGCTGATGGCTAAGCTGACAAATTGAACTGACATCGAGTGGAAAGGGCAGGAAGGAAAGCTCTGAAAAGCAATGGAGGACAGAGGGGAGCCTTTTAAGGGATTTTGCTCCCCCCTCTGCCAGGCGCTATAAGCTGGACCTGGGTTTGGGGCTGAGATGGAGCTGTGATGGCGCTGCCTGTCTGTGCTCTGTGGGTGCCTGGGGAGACAGGTGAGCTGAGGCTTCAGGCACCTCACTCCCTCTTCCCAGGCCCCTGGCAGCCTTGTGCTTCCTGCTGTGCTCTCAGGTGCTTTGCATTTCTGGAGTTAATGTGATTTTTTGTTGTTGTTTTGTGAGGTGTAAAAGTGAAGGGTGCAACTTCCTGGGATGCTGATGGGCACGACAAGACTGTCCAGAGATAACGTGGTCTGTTGCAGACTGGGAAGGGAGTGGTTTATAAATAGTCTCAAGCCCCATACTTTACTGTTTAAGCCAGTATCCATTTGTTAATGGTTAGAGTCAGCTCTGTAATCTGTTTGCCAGATTATTATTTGTTATTTGATTATTATTTATTATTCCTTACACCTGGCTTTGAAGCCGTCAGACCTGGTTGCCGCCAGACCCAAGGCAGAGAGTTACTGGGACCTCAGATCTTAGCCACAATGGTGGTTCATCTGTTTTTTATGTTCAGGGACTTTCATATGACTTTAAAGTAAAATCTTTGATACATGAAGACCTCACAGTAATTTGCAGAAAAACTTACCTTTTAGTTTTGAGTGGTATTACCTGGTGTTTTATGCAAAAAAGCAAAGCTGGTAAATTCTTTTCAAACAACACCTAAACTTCACTTGCTGCTTTCTCTTCAATATTTCTTTTAAATAAGATAAACTATAGTTTTCTGTAATATGGCCTATTTCTATATGATTGTAATTCCTTTTCATTGTTTTATAGAAACACTGTACAGTTCACTGGACCACATAATGCTCTCCCTATATATCCAGAATTCCTCATTCTTTCCACTGAATTAATATCACCTGCAACCTGCAATTATTAGTTTCAGCCAGGATCATTTATGGAAAAGACATTTCAGGAAGGCCATATGACAAAATGTAATATGTATTTCAGGAGACAGAATAAATTACTCTGAATAATATAAAAACTCATATCTGACCATGTAAATTGGAAGTAACTGCAAGAGATGTTGTAACTTGGGATATATTTTCAAGTTCTGGCTCAGCCATGCAATATTTCTGAATCTCTTCTTGTTATAAATTTATTTTCAGCATAAAAATTAGCCAACTGGGGAAAGGAAGTTATTTTATTAATACTTTTGTGGACTTTTTTGCCCCATGTGTATATTTTCTTCCTAGTAACTTAGCATTCCTGTTTAACTTTATTTTTGCTTTAAAAAGCCACAGTGCACTAACACTGTAGGTATCCCTGGTGTTTTTAAATCAGAAGTTGCTCCATGACATTTATTTAATCAGATGTTGGAGCACTACACAACCACTGAAGCATAAAAGGGAGACTATCAGGTAGCTGGAATGTAAGGAGAAATGAAATACTTTGATATCTTCTGTTCACCCATCCTGGAATTTGAGGGAGCTATCAGCACTAACCACATGCGACTCTTGCAAGCACTATGAAAATTTACATGCCTGCAAGGAAATAGAGCTTTGTTTTATATTGCACACGAGGAGTTTGAATTCCAGCCATAAAATGCTCCATTGCAGAGCGTGTTGGGTGTTGAGCTTTGCCTGCTGCTGCCCCGAGTGCCACTCCTGGGATGGGTGGATGCAGGATTCTCTCTGCCTTGAAGTCTGAGGAGCTCAGGGGTCAGGGCAATGGGTGCAACCAGAGCAGAACTGAATCTGGGTGATGAGGCTGCTAATACTAATTCCTAGCTTTCCAGTTTAAATGCTTTCCCCTGCATAATTTGCAGATATGAGCCTTGCCTCGTGTTCTGTCTCTGCTCCCCGCTTGCAAAGAACAAAGTTGATCTTCAGAAGCATTAAAGCATGCCCTCAACATAAGGGTGTTGAGTGTTTCTGGAGAAATGCAACCATGAAGATGCTCTGAGAAATGGAGACAACACACAATGCTGCTGTGTTTGATGTGGCACTTTGTTCTGCGCACGGCAAGCACCAGACTCCTCACCACAGAACTTCTTCACCAGCGTGGCAGCCTGCAGAGCTGGGGGCAGAACACACACCCCCAAAGTGTGGCTTCACCAGTGGTGATTGTGTCCCTGTTTTCACAGGTGGTGGCCTTAGGAGAAGTGCCCGATGGGACGGTGGTGACGGTCATGGCTGGAAACGATGAGAACTACTCTGCAGAGCTGCGGAATGCGTCTGCTGTGATGAAGAACCAGGTGGCCAGGTTTAATGACTTACGATTTGTGGGCAGAAGTGGAAGAGGTAGGCCGCTGCCTTTTGCCAGTTCACAATGACAAGAAAAATAATGCTTAGATGTCAAACTTACTTCACAATGAAATGCCAATTAACCCATAAATCCATTGTTCCCAGAATCACAGAAAAGTTTGGTTTGTAAGGGACCTTACAGCTCATCTCATTCTACCCCTTTGCCATAAGCAGGGACAACTTCCACTAGACCAGGTTGTTCAGGTTGGCAGCCTATTTTTAGAGTGCTGTACAAGTATTTTAGCACTGAAATTCAACATTTGCACAAAGCAAGTTAGGAGTCTCTAACATTTTATCAGACAGAGGTTTTGAAAAGCAATTCAGAGAGTACCTGGTTCCCTGTTTGAATCACACAGGAAGGGTGGAAGGGAAAGGGAATATCTGTGATCCAGGTTAAGCAGAGTCAGGGGAGTGTATTTCGGGCCATGGCAGTGAGAGGTGGAAACTTCCCTTTAGCAGTAGAGCCGCTTCTGAAGTTGCTGTAGAAGACCTGTAATTAGGGGAATTTTGCATATCACGTGTTCTGTAGGTTGTATTCTTTAGGGACTTAAATCTTTCAAGGCTTAACAGCTGTTGGTGGAAAACTTCTCTGCCCTTTAGTGGCTTCTCTGCCCTTTAAACCAAACTGTTGATAACCTGTGAAAATCACCCCCACTTTTCTTTTTAGTAAGCTGGTTGACTTTTTAAGAATTGCTGGTAAGATTGGGCATGAACTAAATATAACCTTTGCTTTAAATGACAGAGTAAATTTCAATTTTTTTCATTTTTTTAAAAAAAGATGAAGAGTGCTGTCATTGTCTTCCAGCTCTTAAGGATTTTCCTATAATCTGAAAACTGTACTCATAAAAAGCTTTTGAAATCGTTGCAAGTTTGCAAGAATTCCTCTTTAAGGGTCTCACAGCAGCTTTCAAACTTCAGGTGATGATTGAAAAGATAGCTCAAAGGAAGTTGGTGCTGCAGTTCTTGTTGCAGGAATCTTCATAGTGGTGTTGTATAAGAGATGTCATTGATTCAACCTACATATTTTTTTCCTTTATGTATTTGAAGTAATTATTCTTTTTTTTTTCTAAATTATCCCTACATGGGGCAAACCAAAGCAAAAGAAGAAGAATAATTATGCTGGGAAATTAGCAATAAAGTAAATTTTACAGTAATATTCTTTAGAAAGCAGTTGCAGTTCATCTTACGTAAGGAAAGAGTTTTTGTCAGAAAAAAAATTAATCATATGACTGAGGCCCAAATAGTCTAAATCAGTCAGCACATTTTTACAAGTACTTTGTGAAAGTGAGTCCATAAGCGTGACTTACAATGACATTCTTTATTTTAATTACCTAGCAAAAAATTCTCTTTATCATTTTAGAACGTAAGTATTAATAATAGATAATAACTTGAAAGAAAGGATAATTTTACCAACAGTAATACAACATAAATATGGAGTTTATTCTCCTGTGAATAAGGTGTTACCTATATCTTCCATTTGTCTTCTTTTCTTTAAAAATCAGTTTTCTTTGTCATTCTGCTGATGGATTAGGTTTGAAAGTTCTCTGGCTCCATCACTACCGCTGCCTTACAGTAGAAGTTTAGTAGTGTATCAGTCTTTTAGTAGTTCTGAAAAAGGACTGAAATGTGATGCACTACCTCTGATCTGTGGATTTAATTTCAAACCTATGATATATACTTTTTATTAAAGCATAGGAAATTAAATAGACGGCCTAAAGCCTCAGTAGATACAGATACAGACGCAAACACAAAGCTCCTAAAATTTGGTTCCAGTAGTTTAATTTATATTTTTATCTAGCAGACTTGGAGTAGACTTTTTCTCTGATCAATCTGGGTAGAATCTATGGAAAAGTGATAGTATACTTTTCAAACCCTCAACATATTTATTTAAGAGACTTCAAAGAAAAACAAAGGGTGTGCACTGTTTTACTATATTGGCTTTCTGAGTTTTGGCTAGTTTCCCAAATAGCAATTTTTATATTTAAAAAAAAAAAAAAGTTTAAAAAAAAAAAAGGAAGAAAAAAGACAGACTTAACTGCTTGCAGACTTTTCACGCATGGAAGATGAAGAAAGCTTCTTTTGATGAAGTGTAATTATGTCCAAACAGAGCTGACCCCCTCCCCCTATATTTCTTATGATCTTAACGGAAGAAAGTAGGGCTTTTCCTTTGAAGCAGCCGGGACTCGGTGGAGGATCTGAAATGCTGCATTCTCCTGCCAGAGGCAGGATGGAGAAATTGGTCCAGACTTGTCTTCCAGACTTAGAGCAGAGAGGGGAGAGAGAGAGAGAGAGAGAGAGAGAGAGAGGGAAGGAGAGAAGGAGAAAGAGTTATCATTAATGATAGATTTTTAGAACTCTGCTTAAAATAGCAGGAAAGAAATCAGTAGTTGCAAACAGAAGTGAGAAAGCTCCTTGCATAGACAAATATCGGTAAATACAAGTCCTTAAGTAGAACAGGAAAAAATAAAGTAATAAAGAAATCATTTTTCAGTGGCAAGAAACTAATCCACACCTGTTCCTGACTTGAGATTTACATCTTTCTAAGCAGCTCGAGCTTTGATCTCTGTATCTCTAAATTTGATTGTGAAGTCTGAATCATCAACTTACCACTTCACCTCCTCTCCCACGTTTTTACTTGCTTCCCATGGCTCAATGGAGAAACCCGATTTTTATACATATTCATTTTGTTTGCCTGACAGAAGCTTCACGTTTCTGTTTGCATAATTTCTCTTAAACACCTTTTTTGGATTCATAAGAGTAGGTAACCGGAGTGTTTGATGAGAATGCAGCAGTTGTTTGTATGTGGTTTTCAGGCAGTAGCTCACTTTTACAAGCCCAATCCACAGCACAGAGAAGAAAGAATTCCTGTCTTCAATAAGCAAAGGATCATAACCTTAATTTTGTTGTGTCCCGATACTTTAATCACATTAGCATCTAACTGAAAAAATATGCAACACGCACACACAAGCTGCCGAGTCTCCTTTCAAGCTCCTTTCTGGGGTTTGCCTTGTGCTTCAGCATATGTCCATCTCGTCCTCCTCTGTGTCAGCTCGGCTCACATGTGTGAATAACAAAGAATGCACAGTTTAGACACACTGAAGCAATAGTGCCAGATGACTGCTTGGCTGGGGAATTTAATAAAAGAGAGCTACAATTAGTCTGTAGCCTCTGAAAGTGGATAGTTGAAATGACTAAGGGCAATAAAGAAAGGTGATAAAAAGTGCATTAAAGGATTTTGCAGCTGAGGAGGGATAGCTGTGAAATAGCTGTGGAAGGCATCAGCATCACTGAAACAGGGGACCTTAAAAATTTATATCATTCTTAATCCTGTAATATGTAAATCATCCCTTGAAAGCTCTGGAGTGCCCTGACAGGGCCGTGCAGCTCCCCACAATGAAGGGCTCTGTGGTTTATGGAGTGTCAGGGGGCTTCGCCGGTGTTACTTCATCCGCACTTCGGTTTGTAAAATACCAGTTAGGGAACAAAACCAGTTTCCCTCTCAAATTAGCTGCTTACCTCTTCAACACAGGCTGGCTGACAGGTGACAGTTCAGAACTTCTCACTGATGAGGTCCAAACGTAGCTCTTTTTATTAAGAAACGCATTTTTTTCTGGCTGTTGTGTCCTGTTGAGATATATTTTGTGTAGAAAATATTGCAGTGCTTTTCTACAGAGCTATTTTACAGGATGTTACAAATAGTATATTTTTCTGGGTTAATTTTTTTGTCATAATAGACTTCTATAGGGATTTGGAGTATAAAGCGAACAATAGCATGGAAGGCAAATTCTTCTTTCAAAGGTGTATGGAAAATCCCCTTTAGTATATTTGTTACCCGTAATATTCTACTGATCTTCTAGGGGTTACTGTGATCTGAATGTCATCAGCATACAATTTAATAGTCAGAACTTTTGGACACAGTAAGCTGGTGCCAAAGGGAGCCTTAAACCTGAGACTGAAGAACTATATATATTCGTGCAGTGAGCTGAATTCCTCTTTGGAGAGGGACAAAAGCCCTAAGCAAGCAGTTTGGAGGCACTGTAGGGCTGCTGCTGTGTGTATAAAGGCTGCCCACACCCTATCTTGGCAGGACATGCAGTTCACCTCTGGGAGAGCAGGTGGGCAGAACTGGACAAAGACTGGACGTCCCAAATATACCTAACTTTGCTCCTATGTTGATTTAGGAAATAATCCTTTTCCCAGTGAAAATGGGGAAAGCCACCTTCAGCCGTGCCACTGGGACAGAATTCAGCCCTCTGTGATTTTTGCATGCTTAAACTGACAGAGGGCAGGTTTAGATTGGATATTAGGATGAAATTGTGAGAGTGGCGACTCACTGGCATGGGTTGCTCAGAGGAGCTGTGAATTCTCCATCCCTGTAAGTGTTTAAGGCAAGGTTGGACTCGGGTTGGAGCAGCCTTATCTAGTGGAAGGTGTCCCTGCCCATGGCAGGGGAGTTGGGACAAGATGATCTTTAGGGTCCCTTCCAGCCCAAACTATTCCATAATTCTATTTGCCAGGGTCCTGACCTTTCCTCTGACCTGCATCTCCCAGAGAGCTGGGCACAGCTGGAGCACAGCTTCACCTGGAAAATCATTTTACTCTAAATGACAGTTATATTTCCTTTAAAAAAAAATCCATGTCACATTCTAGTTCATGAAAATTATAGCCAAGACAGTTTGAAGTTGCACTCCTGATAATAAATGATGCATGTCTCAGGCAGGATTGGGGGATATACAACTTGGACCAGAAAGAAAGACCAATTACTAGATTTGACAGCCAAAGCTCTGTTCTGTATTATGCCTTATATATAAGCTGTTCTATATTAGGCCTGAAAAAACGGCATTAAGTTTGTGCTGTTACATATCGTTTAAGATTTGTGCCTTGATTGAATGCCTTCAGAGTTCAGCGAGAGGAAAAGCCCTAGCAGCAAAAATGCACAAATACACCCAGGGAGGAGGGGGGGAAAAAAAAAAGAGCTTTAAGTGTCTGGTAAAGTAGCAGCTTAAATGAGCATGAAGGCCAAAGATTGCTGACTGTTTTATTGAGTCACTGTTGTACGCCCACCTTTTCCTGTCTTGAAACAGTTTTCAGTTTTGACTATCTGACATGAGTAACCGTTGCATATCTAACAGATTACAACTGTCAGTGAGTCTCCCAAACGGGGGCCAGCGCCTGTGAGAATGTGTGCTCAGACACAGGCAGTTCACTTTATTTATTTCTTTTTAACATTTTCATTCAGCTGAAGGCTATGGACGGTCTTGTGCAATCTCTGCCTGAATTTGAGCTTTGAAAAGTAAAAAAAACCCAGCAAAGAAAACCAACAATGCAGACTGACGATAGCAAAGTATATGAACACAGACATTTCTCACCCTCACAGGAAAGTTGGGGGCTTTCTTGGTATTTCGTAGATGGAATATGTGTAGGGGAAAAAAAGGCGTGTTCCATAATAATGATATCATTATATTAGCCCTGGCGTATGAAGGACAGAGACACTGACTCCCTGTTAAAACATCTCCCAGGAGAAAAATATATTCTTTCCTCATCTTATTGTAGTCAAGTCAAACAAATGAAATGATAAAACTGTGTGAAGTAAATAACATGTGGTCACATTCTGCTCTCTGTCACACAGCTGCGAAACTGGAGTAAATTTTTAAATTATCTGACTTGCTTTGGATTTACACCACTTTCAATGCAGCAAAGAATTTGGCTTGTCCTCAGCAGTGAATCACTTTTGTTCTGTCATTGTATGATGACCCATTATTAAATAAGAAACATTTAGATTGTCAACACATGGACGTATTCTTGACATAGAGTAAAACTGAAGGGGAGGAAAACTCCTATGGTCAGTTATGTTTTTAATTTTCACGATTGTGGTAACGACAGGGAATAATTTTAAACTGATTCTTTGCTGAACATGCATGTGACTGTTTTCATGTTGTAATCACTCATTCCTTGTTGTTTTTTCCCTTTGTAGGGAAGAGCTTTACTTTGACAATAACTGTCCTGACAAATCCCCCCCAAGTCGCTACATACCACAGAGCTATAAAGGTTACAGTGGATGGGCCAAGAGAGCCAAGAAGTGAGTATTATATTCTTACTTTTGCTCTTATGCCTGCTAATTTTGTTTAACAGAGACCTGTAAATGAAATATGTGTATCCTTGTCAAACACTGGTTTTTGCTCAACAAAATATGTGAGTGCATGCTTAATTTGGAGTCTGTTGGACCACACACATGCTTGCATTAAACTCTCACTTAAGTGCTTGGCTGAATTTGGGCAATCCCAAACCTGATTCTCATTCACATCAAGGTCTTGATACATTATCTGCCAGTGTAAATGAGAACTAAACCCACTGTATTCAAATATAATCTGATTTAGACATAGTAGATACAATCCTGCAACGTGCTGCATTCCCTGAACTCCTGTAAGCTTCCAGCTGAAGACGTTTAGAACAAAACAGGAGCATGATCTTTCAGGATCGGTCTTAGCATAGAGAGGAAATATATAATACAGTGCCTTTTTGTTTGCCCTTAAATTCTTTTGCCATCAGATAATTAATGCACCTGGTTAATCTCATCATACCTGAAGTTGGTTTTCAGCTATGGACTCATCGTAGACCCCCAGGGGCCAAAGAAAGATAAAAAAGGAGTATATCAGCAGCATGGTCTTTGTTTCTTATTTGTGCACAGAAAATGTATTTTTTAAAAACATAGTCCAGCATATTTTCACCCAGCACATTTATTTTATAGCCATGCAAGCTCACTAAGAATCTATTTGCCGTGATTTATCTATTTTGCAATGACTGTAGTTTTATGACAATTGTGTTTTGTCATGTTCGAGCAGTTTTATGGGTAGCACTTATTTTTAGATACAGTCAAGTCTGGTTAATCCATCAGGATTTATCTGGCTGTCTCTCTGTCTAGCACATTTAGCTGGTAACCAGTCTCACATCATATGGGTAACACTGATGAGCCAGTTCTGGAGTTTTTTCGTAATCTAACTAGAAATTTCTCTTTCTAAATTGATTGGATTAGCCAGGTATAGCGTTATTTAAATTACACTTAGAGATTAAGAATTATTTGATGAATAACCACATTAAAAGAATCCCTATAATGGAAGCATCTCAAATAATTATTTTGCCTTTGATCTGCACATACAAACGCGACCTTCAAGGAGCTTTCATGGTGTTTTGTTTAAAATACCACAAAGACAGAAGTAGAAAGATGTAGACAGAATTCATGCAGTTAAGTGTTTCTCGTGCCAATACACGCTGCAGAGTCACCTCCTCTTACACCGAGGTGGGAACTGAAATGCTCCCTGTAAGAACTGACCAAGCTGTAGAGTTTGAAAAACAGCTAAGAAAAAGGAAGTAGCTATGGATACATTTTATTAGGTAAATGCTTGTGGTGCTACCTGCTCACAGCTGAGGTGTCCTGATGTCACAGCAGGGGGATTTTTGTTCTGTCTTCTCTCCGTGAGTCAGTTTCCATTTTTAGTTTTCACTTGCAGCTGGTGTTTCATGTAACTTACTTGGAGGACACTGGGGAAGCTGCATTCAGAGTAAAAAGCAGGGAATAAGTTATATATCATTCAGCCATTCCCATCTAGAGGTTGCTTCCATGTATTGGGGCTTCTGCAAAAGAGGAAATTTCCTGGCAGAGGACACCACCATGCTAAAAGAGCAGAGAGGTTTGAAAGTGATGTGTGAAGAGTAGTGTGGATTACCATGTGCAGCAGAGAGGGACCCTGCTGGCATGGGGATGTTTTGGTGATCAGTGGATTGAAAGTGAGTCTGTGTTCAGAGAATTTAACAAGATCTCCAAGTTCTGCTGGAATTTTTTACTTTCGACCTGAGAGGCCTGTGTATGTGATACCTGTCTGCTGGCGTCTTTGAATAGCTGAGCCTAGGAATGCTCAGTAACTGAGTTCTTACGGTCTACATGGAGTTACTGTGTCTTTCTTCATCTTTTTCTCTTCTTTTTTTTTCCTTTTTTTTTTCTCCTTTTATTTTTAAAGAAAGTAAAATTTGAGCTTGAATGTTCATTTGTATTTTAATGTTTTAGTGGAATACTGCAATCTTATACTTTCAAGTCATTCTGATACATCTCTGGAATGACTCATTATTTAACTTGAATTTGTAGGGAAAGAGTAGTTTCAGAGAGCTCTGGGAGTTTCACTGAAGTTTTGCTTCCTTCTTAGAGTCCTTGCACTTGTATAGATATATTAGTTTGGTAGTAATTGTTCAGTGAGTGTATTTATGTTGCATAAGGAAAATTAGGTGGTTGGGGGCAATAAGGAGCAACTCTGATAGCAAATGTGTTTGTCTTAAAAAATTATGTATCGGCAAATAGTGCCCCTCTCTGCCAGGATCTGTATTTCACTTCAACATTTCAAGCATATTATCCTAGTTTTCCTCTCTCTGGCAGCTCAACCAGAGCTGTCACATCACAAACAACTTTTTTCTTAATATACACATCTGGCGTTGGCAGTTGGAGCAACTTCATAAGAGCACATGATCATCATTCATTACAAGATTAAAAAGTACCCCATGGCATCATTGATGTTTTTTAACTTTGATCTTTTGCAGTTGTGATTCATCTCAGTTATAAAACTTCCCTTTAAAGGAACACAACCGATGACTTATTAGAACCTTCATTCTAAGGAGTGTAAACATAAAATTATGCACATCTTTACAAAATGTCATTTACTTTGTTGCCAGCTTATCATTTTAAGACATGACATCATGCTTTAGATCGTGAATTTGTAAGGCTTGTTTATAGGCAAGGCACTCTGACCTTCTGTTGGCAAGTTGACTGGAATGAAGGAAAGCTTCAAGGTTCCCAGCAGCAGCAGGAGCAGCAGCAAAGTCATGACAGACATCACAGATATTTAGGGCCCAACTTCAGGGGTGCTGAACAGTCATGGCATGCAGGGACTCCAGTTGGTGTTTTGGATGCTCAGCACTTCAGAAAGTCGGGTTCTTAAATGTAAGTGCCATTTAGTCGTATTAAACATCTGCTTGTAGAAGCTTGCTGCCTTGCCTCTCTGTTATTATTTGAAAATATTTTAATAGAGACAGTGATGTCAGGTTGCTCTGTTAGGAAGACTTGCCTGTTTCTATATGAGAAAAGGACTTCTGATGATTTCCCCAGAAAAGATATATTTAATTTTACCTAATCTCTTCCAGTCTCTAGATTACTGTCCAGGGACATCTACTGTGTTGCACAGTTTCTGTGCTGGGTTGAGACAGTGCTTTGCACTCTGAGTGATGCAGTCTAGAGACGGGGTTGTATAAGATCTTTGGGAATCATTAGGAAATCCTGCAGATACTTTTCTCTCCTCATATCCAGGATGAAACCTCTGCCATACACACATCTTTGCCAGCAGAGCTGCCTTCCAGCTGAGAGGGCTGAAAGAAGTTTTCCAGAGAAGTTGTCATAAGGTCATAACTGACGGACAGATAGCCAGAGATTACTGTAAAGGGAGTAAAAGAAGAAAAAAACCAGAGCAAAGAAACCACCCAAATCTTTACCTAAGCTCTCCTTTAATGTCTTTGCCTTACCTCATTACAAGAACAGAAATAATGATTTGCCCTTCCATGGTGGTACCTTTAGAATAGGAGACACGTCCTCCTTTCTGGCTGCTTTTGGGACAAACAGAGTCATGGGAGAAATCATGAGGAAGGAGGGAGGAGAAGTCTGTATATTTTTATATTTTGCCAGACTTCAGAAGACTTTAGTTTGCCTCTAATCAAAGGCAGGCTCCCAAGTCACCCACCCCAACTTTCTTTATCAGTGGGGATGGAAAAGCAGCTCTGAGCTTTGAGCTGAAGCGTTTCAGGGGAAAAAACTGCTCTGCTTCATTCAGCTCCCGAGCGTTTCTCTGCTGCTGCAGCTTGCAAGGTGCACACGTGATGAAAGGTATGAGCAAACATCACATCGCCTTTCTGTCTGTGCACGCTGCGGAAGGCAGCGAGAGCCAGCCAGGGGTTCTGCTCAGCCCCCACGTTAACTGTTTGGCCGACCCGGCTTATAAAACGCAGATAACTGATTGAGATTTTTGAGATTCCTTGACTTAAAACCATAACAGCTTTTAGGAAGTTCTCCCTCTTTTCTTTCAAAGGCGGAGAGGGTGGAGGGATAAGTCTGAGGCGAGTGGAATGTGCTTTGGAGTAGAACAGCTTTAAATCTTTCAGTTTGCCTTTCTTTTTTATTTTTTTCTTTTTTCTTCTTTTTTTTCTTTCTTTTTTTTCTTTCTTTCTTTTTTTTTTTCTTTTCCCTTTTTCTTTCTTTTTTCTTTTCATTTTTTTTCTTTTTTTTGTTGACTGCCTGTCAGGGGCTGGGCTGGTGGCCAAGCAGGAAATGACACATCGAGAGGCATTTGTGTTGTGCAACATTTTGTGGAACTGATGCAAGGATACATTGTCTGTTTACGCATTCCTCTGCTAACAGCCTGCATGGCAGTAATTTTATTCAGGGACACATGGCATGCTACAGCAAGGAGCTAGAGCCTTAACATCTCTTTATGCAGAATTATCACAGCAGTTAAAACACTCTGTGTGTCCCCCGTTTTGAATAGTCTCTGGCCTGCCTTCAAAAACCACTCTACCAGTCCCTCTTCCTTCCCAAGAATATATTTGTTTGACTGTGGGGGTTTTTTTCTGCGCTGTGGTAAACTGGGGCAGTGCATAGAGAGAGAGACTCTGCAGAACAAGAGGAAATTTTACAGGCAGGTCCCTACTTCATGCATCTACCTCAGACTGAACAGAGTAGCGCAGCTTTTTCGGGCGATGTGTTGCAGACGCTGAAGGCATCAGTTTGCATCTGCATGTGGTTTGGCATGGGGAGGTTTTTAATTAAAGTCAATGCTAAATACCCCGAGATGTGATGAGCGAGTCTTGGGGTTTCGTCCAAACCGAAGTTAGAAAATCTGTGGCTCTCTCTGGTGTCTTTCAGAGTGACAGATCTCTACTGAGGGTGGCTGGGTAGGTCCGGATTTATCCCCGTGGTTGTGGGAGCAGAGGAAGGCAGAGTAGGCGGTCTGGGGTTCGAAATGACTCTGTAGAGCTTAATGTATGAACTCTAATGCTCCTTTGTAAGAAACAAAATGGGATTGCACAGACAGAGAAATGTTCAACAGGGCCAAGGTTTAGAGCAGTTTAGGTTCTTTTCTGTGACCATAACTGTTGTATTTGAGTGTGAGCACAGTCCACTTACAGGCTGGGACCTACTTCCTTGTCCCCAATAAGGAGTTGCGGAGTTTCTGTTTCCAGTGGTACACCGCCAGGTCCTTACTGTAGCGTAAAAGACAAGAGTTTCCTTCACCATCATTTGCTGCTGGTTCATTTTTTGCAAATGTGTAATTTCACAGAACTGTTCTAGTTGGGGACTGGAGCTTCTGAGTGTTCCCAGAGGTTGTAAGAAGCTGGTGAGATGATTCAAGTGTTCCCAGCCAAAGGTGACAGACATTGCATATGCCAGTGGTTTAGGTTTACTTTTGAGATGAGTGTGCAACCCACAGAGAAGGGTTCCTTACAGTTACCTCAACCCGTAGTCAGACACAGGCACAGGTTACCCAGAGAAGCTGTGGCTGCCCATTCCTGGAAGTGTTCAAGGCCAGCTTGGATGGGGCTTAGAGCAACCTGGGATAGTGGAAAGTCAATCTGCCTATGGCAAGGTGGTTGGAACAAGAAGATCTTTAAGGTCTCTTCCAACCCAAACTATTCTATGGTTCCATGATTCTGTGATTCTCTGATTCTATGATGCGTGCTGCTATGACAAGGTGACCTAGGGCTGTTGGGGTGGTAGCTGCATCCCAAGAACCAGTTGGTTCTTATTTCTTCCACTGAGGCTAGAGAGGGACTCGCTGTCTGAGAAGCAGACTGTGAGACAAAATAATTTCTGTTGATTGTGACTTTTTTTCTGCTGGTGTAGTGCGTAGAATGAGTCAAAAACAAAACCTGCTTAGTTCACTCGTGGCTTGAATTCATGCACTGTAGTTCTGAAATCTCAGCAATCTGTGTGACAGCTTTAGGGCTCTCTCCATAGGAGGACTCTGCTGCCCAGAGAGGTGACAAACTGACCATGTATTCGCTGTTACGGTGATGAGATTATGTGAAACAAATGCACAAGTCTGAGCATAAAACCATTCCGTAAGATGTCCTCACCAACAGCAATGCAGTCTTGGTTTGTATTTGTCAACAGAACAGATTGTTTCCATCCCATTGTAGAGGGAACACTTCCTTCCAAGCAAATCTATTCCTAGTACATTTGGCATTTAATTTGGCCATCACAGTGATTTTTTCATATTGCAGCTATTGCTGTTTGTACTCAAAGTGTCCCTCCAAGCTACAAATAAAATCATGGCCCCCTCCATGTAGTTGTGTTGCATAGTTGTATGATAAGAGAGTTTTGCCCTAAATAGCTCATAATCTCCATTTAATATACAAATGGGGAAAAGTGGTTATAACCAAACAAATGAAGTAACAGTGGGAGTGAGTTCATTCTGTATCTCCACAGGGCATGACTAGGAGGAGAGGAAAAAGGGGTGACCATTTCACAGAGCCACAGAACTAGGTTGGGAAAGACCTCTGAGATCATCAAGTCCAGCCTAATAGCAATCAGCTCCATGTCAGCCAGACCATGGCACTGAGTGCCACATCTAGTCTTTCCTTAAATGCCTCCAGGGACAGTGATTTTTATAACTTTGTGACTCTACTCCGTGTAGGTTCTTTGAAGGAAGATGGTATTAAAAATGCATTAGCTTTCCACAGACCATTTTGTTCCACAGTTTTCTCCCAAGATAACTGTTGGACATTGTCACTTTGGAAATGCATTTAGCTTGTAGCTACTAATATCAGCATTTTTTTTCTCACTCTTCAGTGTAGCACCACTTATACCTCTCCCTTCACTTTCCAAAGTGGTTTGGGAAATTGAGAACAGGGTGAATATATTTGGGAGACACTGCATCAAAATGGTGTAAGTGAAGTACTCAGGTAGCACTTCCTTTCTGTCTATTCCAAATTTCTGTTTAAAGTTTTTATAAAATTTATTTTTATTCTCCATATAAACTTCATTCTCCACTGAAACATGGTCCTCCCAGACGTGAAACACAGATGCTGATTTAACCAGACAAGGAATGCAGAAGAGGAAATGAGGATGAATATCATACTTAATTGAAACTTCAGGGGAAGAAACTGAGTAATGATCTCATGCTACAGTATGTTAGGGACGCCAGAATTCATACTTAGATGAAGAACTGCGTTCCCTAGTGCCTGTATCTGCTCAGATCCCCTGTTAAAAATCTCATCTATACTAGGCCAGCTTACTCAGCACAATAGTGGCTCACTGTGAACTGAGCAGGGCTTCCAGCTCTCCAAAAATCAGACATGTAGGGTAGGTTTCCTATGAGGTGAATGAAGAGAGGCCATTGCAGAGAGTGATTCATATGTTAATGGTTGTCTTAGAGAGCAGTGAAGTGCCCTTTGGACTCTCATCTCTTTCCACTGATACTAAATGGAGGCTAGATGACTAGCCTAGACTAGACACCCTGGTTTGGAGATGGCTGGAATCAGATGAGATTAGCAGATATTATAGTCCCAAAGTGCACTCAGCCTGCTGTGAAGCTCAGACAGCTTGAGTTAGCTCTAAGGCAAGTAACTCAAGGTGCAGTCACAGGCAGCAGGAGCTCAGAGTTGGATTAATCCAGTGTTCACTCACCTTGGGTGGGGGCTTTGTCTGGTAGTGAACGGTGAACAGTTCCTGCTGCTTTTCTGACAGCATAAGGAATTGTTTAAAGCTGCCTTTGAAGTGTCTCTACAGCTGCTATAATGAGTGCAGTGTACACATACCTTAAAAATGATGCTATCTATTAAGGCATCATTATCACCTCCTGCAGGATTTCAGTAGTCAGGTACTGCTCAGGCCCCACTCAGCTTGGGTTGTGTGAACTGCTGAGATTAAAACTCGGGTTGTTTAGCTGTAGGCAAAGTAAGGTTCTCACACTGCAGTTGCAGCTACTAAGAAACATTACAAAGGTGACAGGTCACTTTATAGGTATTGCCTGAAGGTGAAGAATATTGGGGAGCACATTTGAGGGTTTTCCTAACACGGGGAAGTACTCCACGATTCCAATGTTGCTTCTTCATGACAGAACATATTAATTGTTCCTCCCTTATCCAAACTTAACATGCTGCCCATTCTCCTGTGGTTCTGAGATGTAATCTTTCCCACAGCGTGGGAAGACAAACCCTTTCACCTGATTATTGCCAGCATAAATGTTTAATGCTTCCATCCCTCTTCAAACTCTCCCACTGCATTTTGTGAACTTTACTCCCACTTCATAATGCCCTGCTTCTTTAGTAGCCCTGCTTGTTTAAATTCAGGGTGCCAAAGGAGGTATTAATCAGGGTGCTTACAAGTGCAGAATCTGCTTCCTGCCTGTCTGTAATCCATGTGAGTAATGCCAATTAGTTGTCTGCTTCCTTAAATCCCCATGCACTTTCTCATTCTTGCATTCCTGCAGCAGGAGACATGGTATTCAGTGTCAGTGCAGTCAGAGGCACTTGGTGGTGTTTTGTTTCATTGTTCTTAGAGCTCAACAGGAAAATCATCACCTCTGTAGCACCACAGAAGTGTGCTGGGGAAGAAATGGATGAGTCCAGCTCTTTCATTTTTACTTTAATTTGCTAGGCACAGGGATCTAACTGATTTTATTCCAGAGTATCACTTCAGATGTCATGAGACGAGTAGACAATTATATACAGCAGCTTTTTCTTGGAAAGAAGCAGGCACATGCAGGCATCATTTTAGTCTCAGGTCTGTTTTTATTTCTATATGTAAAATCCTAAATTCGATTTGCAAAGAAGCTCAATTTTAAATGATTGTATTAAAATGGATCAGAAAGCCAGAGATTACTCATTGAAAAGGGGTGGTGTTCACAATCATTTTTGGTGTTTTGAAAATTCAGAGCTGTGTTTCTCAGCAATATAGAAGCTGGAAAGGAATAGAGACCTGGAAATACACGCAGGGTTACTGTGTGATAAAAACCACAGGTTAGCAGTACAGAGGGAATTACACATGAAATACTTTTCAGGGTTTTTTGGATGTAATCAAGGACCCAGATTCAGACTCTTGAAAAACAATGTGCTTCAATTAATTCAATTATATAGTGAATTTATAAAGTACTATAGACATGTGAAGTTTAATAGGGTTGGTTCTACCAATTAAATTAAAAAAATTTAATTTAATAGTTTAGTGTTTCATTCCTTGGGTCTCTCTTATCATCATAGACTCTAGATTTGTGGAACAGATTTTTTTCATTCACACTGGACACTTCTTGGCTTTGATGATCTGGGCTATGGGTCCTCTCCCACATTGGGCCTTTTTTGATGTCTTTGAACAATAGTTCGTAAAACCAGTGCTGCAGTAAAATCATCACCTCTATAGACAGAAGTGTTGACTACAGAAGAGGGCTCAGCAATAGAGCTGTGAATGTAAATAATTCAGTGTTTCAGTTTATCAGCTAAGCAGTCCAAATTAAAATCCTTTTGGTAAAGGGACATATAGGCAAGATTTTCAGAGATGCTGTGTGGATTGACTGTCCTTAGCTGTAGCTCGCTGAAAATTTGATATGGTGTCTCAATGACTCACCTGCTGTCCATTTTGGTGAAGGAAGAGCTGTATGTGTGAGTTAGAAGCTGGTTTTTCCCACCGTAAGCCTCTGTAGTTGTCAGTGGGAATGGGTGACAGAGACGGGACATGAAGCAGCCCAGACCACTGGACTGGCACTGGTGTTCTGCAGGTGCTCAAGCTGGGTTTAAGCAAACTGGCTGGCTTGCCAGCAACTGCAGTAGCACAGCTCTGAAGAACTTCTTAATACTCCTTTTAATTGTTATTCAAACCTTTTAAAAGGGAGCTTTAGTGCCTGCTTTCTCAACAGCTCTGCTGAAGGGCTGCTCTGCAAAATGCATTAGCATTTAGGGTGTTGATGAGCCCCTCCTTGTTAGACATAACCTCTGTGTGGTTTGTAACTTTTGTATTTTCCTCTTTTGTGCCTGCTTGGTTAAAACTCTCAGGCACTCAGTGCAGAAGTGTCTGGCCTGCTTTACAACATCCTTCCTCCCAAAAGCTCTCCTCTCCCAAAAGCTGCATCCCCTGCAGCTCAGCAGCAGTCTGGCTCTTATACGTGATCCTCATCAGCTTCACAGCAGAGTCAGACAGTTTAATTAGCCTTTATCTTCTGCTGTGCAAGAGTGAGCCCAGGGTATGTCTGTGAGTGCCCTGAAGAAGGCTCACGCAGCAATATTCATCGCCCGCGGTGTGAACACAGCCATAAACCTCCCTGGGAACCAGGGCAGCAGGATTACAGCACACCAAGGGTACTCCAGCTCAGTGTTTAAGGCAGGGTCTGCTCTTTGCATCTCTGCTGACTTACTGATCTGTCTTATTAGTTTCACCCTTCTTCATATTTGCTGTTCCTGAAAGATGGCAGCAAAAGAGAAACCTGATAGCAGCTGGCTTGTAGAGATAGTCTTTATTACAGGAGAGAGCAGGAAGGACTTGGTGCTTCCAAAATCCAGATAACAGTGAGTGTTCTTTAGTCCGAGCTCAAAGATGAAGGAAGTTTTTTGGGAAGTGTGTTTACATCCATGTGGGATGCAAAGTAAACACCTCATTAACTGCATACATGCCATGCAAATTAAATGAGAACTGTTTTTCTCTGGTGACTTGGTGTAAAAGGGAATAACCAGTAGATTTAAGGTATGTGACAAAGGGGATACTTACATATCAGATAAATAATAACTTGCTGACATAAAACAAATAGGTTTTTTTATTATTATTATTAAAGAGCAGGTATCTCTAGTTCTGGTTCTTACTTTATGTATGTGCTGCAGACAAAAATTACAGTAGAGTACAGAAAAGTCAATGTCTGAGCTCTCAGAATTGGGACATGCCAATGGGTTATCAGTGTGTCTTTTAATTAATGCCTGTTCTGTGTGAGAAGCAGAAAAAGTCCTTCATTGTAGCTGCATGTGCTGGTTTTTCCATAGGACAGTAACATCCTGTGGGATGGAATATACCCACTTACTCCTATTTTTCACACATAGGATATGGTCTAAGAACACCTTGTTTTAAGCAACTTAACTACGGTCACTACAGAAAATTGTTTGACAGAGCATAAATCTGGATCATCCATCAGCTACCTTTGCCAAGCTGTAAATAAAGCTTTTAACTGATAAAATCTAAGGAATTTTTATTCAATGAAATTTTAGTTTTCAAAGTTGCATAATTTTACCAAATCTGGATGGATTTCCATGGAAGTTCTGAAAAAAGAGCCAATCTGCTGAGCCAAGTTTCAAAACTCCCCTCCAAAACAGAGTGACAAAAAAAGCTCCTTCAAGAAAAGATTGCCAAAAATTTTTTTGAGGTGCTACGTTTTCCCTGAGCTAACTCATTTCCAGGAATGTTGGAGCATTTTGGTTGAAATTGAAGAAGTGTGTTCCATACTCATGCAAGAAGAAATGGAACGCAAACAGTCAAAGTTCAGTAAAGTTGGGAGCAACTGAAAATTGGGTTTTGTAATGGGAAGTGTTGGGTAACAGGAATGATAGGCTGTTCCACCAGCTCCAACTCTAACATATTCAATCTAACGTATTATTAATTTTAACTGAAAAATAATCCACGAGCTTCAGTGGAAATCCTGTGTAGGAAATTAAGTTGGCAGCTGGGAGGGGCTCCTTGTGGGCAGCTCTGGAGTCAACAGGTCAGGTTGGTGACAGGGGTTGAGTGAGGTGCCAACTCCAGTAGCCCTGGAAAGTAGGACGTGACTCCTGTCTGTGCACTGGGGACGTGCTGGAGGAGGCAACAACCTTTGTAGAAGATGAAACTGGGGCCGCAGCAGCCAGCAGGGCCTCTGGAGGCGTTGTGGGTTAGAAGGCAGCATGGCCCTGGGCACCAGTGCTTGGCAGGGCTCTCCTTCCCCACCCTCAGCCTCTCCAGAGGGGTAATTTGGGGTGCGTAGTCTCCAACTGAATTGGCACAGTCTGCACAGGCACTGCAGGCTGCAACACATGCACACACACATGGGGTGTGAGCCCAGAGGGGTTTGGGCTGTATTTTGGGACTCTTCAATGTGCCTGAGGTGCAGAGCCTCCTTGCTGCCAAACCCTCCTGCACCTCAGTGCCCCTTTGCCTCACTGACAGAGCCAGTGAGGGCAGTGCTGCTGTTGAAAAGGAGTGTTTTTAGGCAAAACATCCCCAAGTGTTTAGAAACCACAACCACAGGAAATAAGCATTGATAAAACCTCCCCAAACTGTACCCTGAAAGCTCCCTGGGTAGTCTTTGCACCCTGCCAGAGTCCCCTTCAACTCAGGGGAGAGGCAGCCACAGCCTGTGCCAGGCATCATCCAAGCCTGGATGGTGGGCACAATCCAGACTCAGTCTCATTCTGAGCTGCCGCTGGAGTCACTGACTGTGGAAATGGAGAGAAAAGCTCTTCAGTCTCCAAAGAACCACCTGGAAAGGGTGTGGAGCCCTGTAAAATCCAGAACAAATGACCAGTCCTTCTGCAAAAATGGACTGGGTGCAGGTGGCCCAGGGGCACCTTCTGGGAGGTTCAGGTCTCTGATGTCAGCCAGTGAAAAAACACTTGTTGTTACTTTCTCCCCTTTTACATGACCCAGAGCTGCTGAAGAAGCGCAGAACTATTAAAATTGGAAAAGACCTTTAAGATCATAAAGTTCAATTATTAACTCAGCACTGCCAGGCCCACCCCCAAACTATATCCTCAAGTGCCATATCCATATGTTTTCCAAATGCTTCCAGGAATGGTGATCTCACCACTTTCCTGGGCATCCTGTTCCAAACCTTGACCCAAGGTGTTGGGTCCATTTAAAACCAGCAACCAAAGTTTTAACAGCTTTGAAAACTGTTCAGAACACTGTTGGCAGTGTTGTAGGTTATACCTGAGATGTGCTCAGAAATCTTTCCCTCCTTCTCTGCAAAACACACACTTTCTTATTTTAATCTGCCCCCTAAAATGGAGCTGCAGGGAGTGTTTTCCTTGTTGACTCCTTAACCATTCACTGGATTGGGACTCAGGGATGAGTGTTCTGCTGCCTGGGTTTTTATTAAGTTAAAACAAATTTTCTTTGGAGACAGATTTGAGTGCTGGGCAAAAGGCACTTTCACAGTCAGTTTTATCCCCCTCACTACTACGACTTCATTTAAGCTTTTCCCCATGTCTTTTGCTCTCACGGTGTTCCCATCTTTGGGAAGCCAAGCAGCTTGAGAGCTGAAAGAGAAGTGTTGTCAGGAGGGTGATTAAACCAGGGATTGATGCAGCTGGGAGCCAGGGTTCAGTCACCTCCCTGGGCCCCTGCGTTAGTGTTATGTCAGACACAGTAGCTTTACCCTGCGCTGCGAGTTTATGCGTTTTTTATTGTCTGATGCTGCCAGAAAACGCTGACCCTGGAGTAGCTGGGCTGTGCAAGCACTCAGTGGTGGAGGGCAGTGTGCTCTGAAAGCTGCTCATGTTCCCCCTTTAATTTGTCACTTATGGGTCATATCTTTTTTTACATTTACATTTTTAAATTAGTTCAGTGTGTCCCGAGCTTCGGTTCCAGAATCCACGCCGAAAATTTCCCAGCTTTATGAGTTCTTAAAAAAATTCCAAAACCCCTCAGTTAATTTGTGTTCAGTATGCAGAACAACTTATAGTTATGGAAAGGCTTCATATTTTTATCAGGGCATGAGTTTGGGGAGATATTAGATTTTAGGGCTCATATGCAACAATTGTGTCTACTTCGTCATCTCTCAAATGGGAAAGTGAAATTTGGCCCAAAATTCAAAACAAGAAGAAAAAATTGGCATAAAAGTCGCAGTGGTCAAAATAAAATTGTTTCTCCAACATAAATTCCATTAAATGTAAAGCCAGACTCAGCAAATGTTTGAGATCTCCCATATGGACTGAAGAACAGTTTTACATTGGAGCACAACACACTGTTTTGGAGTGCATCTGAGAGTGCTCCTGTTTTGGAAGCCTGCTCAGGTCTTGCTGGAATGATGATATAGGCTGTATGTAGCAAAAAGCAATGTTAGCATATTTGGACCATCAGCATAAAGGCTCTTTGTTAGAATAAATGTTTCTTTTTAAAATGAACAAAACAATCCTAACCTTTGCCAGTTTTCTATCCTTTAATCTCATGTCAGGAAATTAGGAAGACCAGCCCTCCATGGCCACATGAGTAAGGCAGGGATGTAGGAGGGTGGTTCAGTGGCTGACACATTTGGATGTGAGTCCTTTAGTTCTGTCATCTGCAGTCTCTGACGTCTTTGTGACGTTAGTGCATTTGAAAATCCTTCCAAACTTGCTGATATTAGAGGAAACTGGGTACCTCTTTCTCTTGGCCTCAGTTCTGTGTGAAATATGAATAATGACTCTACTCTACTCAAGGAGTGACATGAATATGAGAACATGGTGAAAATCAAGGTGTTTGTTTACTCAAGCTGTGTTTTTAAGACATATTCCCATGCAAAGAACATCACAATATGAGTCAGAAAGCTTCACTTTCCTTTAATAAATTGAATATATTTACATATATATATTTCATTTCATAGATAGGAAGAAATGGGTTTTGTTTTTCCTCTTCTGTTACCTATCAGTTCCCACCATTCACTGCTGCTCCATATTGCTGTGTCAGTACAATATAAGTTTTCTTAGGCTCCAGATCCTAATTCCTTTAACTCCTTGAAGGCATTGCTGGTGGTAAAGCTGGCTTGTAGGAGCAAATCTGTCATTAAATCAGTCCTTAATCAGAGTTAAATACCTGGTGCTGCTTTCAGAGAATGGCAAGTACCAGGCTCTTGAAGTGCTTCCTTAGGAGCTTTCCAGCCCAGAGAGGTGAAAACCAGACAAGGATAGAAAGTCTGGAAAGCTGAAACTCCTGGATGGATAGATACTCCTTTTGCATTTATCTCACACCACAGACTGTTGAATGGCTGCGCTCAGGTGCACAAGCTTTTACCAACAGAATATTTTGTGACTTTGGGGAAGTGAATCAGCCCCTTTTGTGCAGGAAGGAGAGGAAGCTCCACAGCCGGCGCAGCTGCCTCGGCGCGAGCGTGTCTTGAGGGGTGGGGAAGGCAGCCATCCTTAACCAAACGTTTGCAACCTGCTGTTTTAGCTGGAATAGGAAAACCAGCTTGACAAGAATGAACGGCTTCGCCAAGCAACATTCAGGGGAGGTTGGAGGGATTTTAAACAAATCTCCTTAAGCAAGCATGAAAACAAGCTATTTAGCACTCATTAATGTCTCAGGTTAAACTTTTGAATAATTTGTCATGGTTAGGCTCTTTTGGTTTCGTTGGTGTTTTTCTAGTGACTAACGAGATGACAGCTACACATGCTTCTTGGTATGCCACTGTTCACAATAGGGTTTAAAGTTGTGTATTTGTTATTGATGTCATTAAAGTGATGGATTTGAGCTTGGTTTCTGAGGCAGCTGACTGGGTGGTTGGGACTAATTTCTAGCAATGGTTTTGGAGGTTGAAACCAAAGTGTGTATAAAAGGAAATGTTTCTTCTTTTAAGCAAATAATTTGAACCCAGATGAATGAAATTTAAGCAAGTGGGCATCAACTCTGAGTTAATTTTGACATAGTTGTCTGGAAATCATCACCAATTAAAATATTTTTATGAGCTCGAATGTAGTATTGTCTTTCGGTGCTTATGTAAGAGAGGAACAAACTGCTTGTTTAACCCCAGCCTTGAGACTACTGGCCAGAATATCTGCCTGAAGTCATTGCCATATGGAGCTGGGAGGGCAGGGACCTTGGCAAACCTCACGCTGCAGGGGAAAGTGATTTCCCCACCTGAAATGAAAAAAAATCGTAAATTTGAACAGAACACTTCCACCCTGCAGAAGTCATTGTGAGTCTTGGATATTCAAAGAGGGAAAAGAAGCAGCTCTGTGGCCCGAGAATTCTAGTTCAGAGTGAAAATGAATCACCTGGATTGTCATAATTGGGTTCTTTCATGTACTCCTACAGACTGAATAGCCAGGGAGATATTCCTTCATTTGTACACACCTTTCACACCTGCACATAAAGAAAACCTTTGATCCAGTGCTTGATGGAACAACAAGATGAATATATGCACAATTAAAAAGATGCACACCACGCTGAGATATTTTTATATCTTTTTAGATGCTGCACATGTAAAATAATAATAAATACGCTGCCTGATGGGGAGGAGCACTTTCTGCAGTTTGAATTTGGACTTTTTCTGATAGCACCACTGTTTTTCCTGGTTTTTATGTTGCAGAGAGAGTTGAAATGGTGAAGACCTGTATAAATGTCTCTTGCTTTACTTCCAATCACAGTCTCACTTACTCAATGAGACAGACTTTTAATATTAAATTTTTCTTATTGGTGTTCTATTGAGTTTTTTACATTTTATTTTATTATGTTATTTTCCTATATATGCATATATATACATAATAGTACAGCATGCGTATGAAACAGCCTGTCACCAGTTTTTGTTGTCCATTCCATGAATACGATCCTTTCATTCCTGTGCAGTAGTGAGCTTCTTTTATTCTGACTCCCAACCCTGTAGATAGATGTTCAAATATTTCAACACAAACAAAGCTGTTTATATTATATTTAACTTACAGCATCATTATAGCTTTGGTATGTATGCATGGAATTTGCCCTACTGTGAAGTACTAACACTAGACCTGTGCCCCACTTCACTCTACAAGAAGGTAGACACCTGAAATTGCACTTAATTTCAGCTTCCAGTTGGGTCCATACCAAGAAAATTTCAGGGCTTAGTCGCACGATCAAGTTACAGGAGATGTCTGTGTTTCCATGTCAGCTGAGCTACAGCAGCTGCCTGGTAGGTGTTCTTGGCCCCCCATAAATGTAAGTTGATTTGATTTAGCTTAGCCTTCAATAAAAGAGGCTTAAGATAAGTAAAATCACTGCACATTCACCAAGGCAGGGAGTACATGCGCAGATCTTCACCATCCAGGATCAGGATTTGGTAAGGCACTCCACCCTGGGAAGTGGCTGTGTGTCTGTATGGTCCTGTACTGGCAATTGTCAAGCCAATTTTTACACTTTTGTTAACATTCTCTTTTAAAAATTACCTGCTGAATCCCCTTAATCCCTGGGTTTGTTGTTTGCATAAACTCAATTTGTTACTTTTTTTCTGCAGCCCACAACACTGTTCCTCACAGGAAAGGGTGTTTTGAGGGGTTCATTCAAAACAGAATTTATTTTATTTCTGAGCCTGGTTGAGGAGAGAATTCTTTAAAGAGACTTTGGCAGGTATTTTAGACCCTAAATTTTATCGGTCTTTGCTGCTTAGATACTCTGGATACAGAAAAATAGCTTGCATTTGTTTAAGTTCAACTCCATAAATGCCCATAGTATTTAGTATAGAGCAACCTAGATATGATTTAAGACATTTTCCTTTAAATACCGTGTGGCCTCTTTTGCTTACTGAGGAGGGAGAAGTTGCAACACTCTCCAGGCAATGAGCAGGATTGCGAGCTCTGTGTGTGAGGGCAAACTGTGGACCTGGCTCCTGACTGCTGGTATGAATGAGAACTCATTCGGTTGTTTCTACTCAGAGTGAGTTATCTAAACCTATGGCTTTATAGCAACATACCTTTAAGCTGCTCTTCCTTAACAGGTTATGACTCTCCTTTTAGAACGGATTTGAGAAAGTAGTGAGTTTGGGTTTTCCACTTAAATTTCCACTCATGGAATTGTTTGGGTTGGAAACATCCTTAAAGATCATCTAATTCCAGGAGCCCTACCACGGCTTTCTGCACTTTGTGCAGCCCCTTTGAACAGTCAGGATTTCCAGTTCCTTAACTCTCAATCCTCAGGGTATTTTCTTTACTCTGTGGTCATCTAGCAAGTGGTTTCTGTCCCCATAGTGATTTTTGATGTCCTGAATGACATTTGGTTCTTATTATATGTAAATATAGGCTGTCCATGGTTGTTTACAAATATGCATGTCCATGGGGAAGCTCCCAACTTTTTCCTATGGATTAAGATGAGATATTTGTAAGGGATTAAAAAGAGAAGAAGGCAGGCCAGCTCCTTCCTGGGTTCAGGTGGACTTTGCATTCAGGATTTCTCAAGGCCATACCCAGTGGGAGAAGCTGACATTGGAACCTACTGCAAATACAGCTGGAAAGGCAGAGGGGATCATGGTGGAGCCCTTCGCCGTAAGTGCCTCAGGGTCCCCACTTCACCTCTTCAGGGAAATTGGGATATTCGTGAGCCCTGTAGACTGGCGTGACAAAAAAACAGTGCTGGGGGAAGGCACATGGCTTTGACTTGCACATCCTTGAGCAGGAGGAGTCCCAGGGGCTGGGGGACCTGAGGGCTGCTTGGGTGTTCAGGTCCAACCACGGCTGTGCTGTCTGTGGAGGACAACACTCCCCAGTGCTCTCATTTTGCATCAGGCAAAATGAGCTGGCTTAGCAGAGTCCTGCTCAAATCAGCAGTAGCTGTGGTGGAAGATGAGTGAGCGAGAGGCAGGGCGTGATAACCCCAGCAGCTGGCACAGCTGCAGCCCGGAGAGGCCACGTGAACTCAGCCCTGGCAATGCTGGACTCCTTTACCCCCCCGGGCTGACGGAATGTCCGAGCTGTGTGATGGATAGCAGGGGCTGTGGAGTGGACACTGACCAGGTTTCCATTAAACATCTTGCTGAGATCGGCTTCTGCTTTGGGAATGGAAAGTGAGCTCCAAAAAAGTCAGTTCCCATTAGCTGAGTACCTAAGCAAGATTTATTTTTCAAAGTGTTATTTAAAAATTTATAGAGTTTAGGCAAAGAAAAATTTTAGTCTGAGTGAGCTCTACAACAGTGTCAGAAATCTCTGAAAACAGAGGCTTTTCTTGGAAAAGCTGACAGTGTACTGGCCTTAAACCTGGTGCTTCAAGACCTTGTTGGTCATTTCTCCCTTACAGGGGAAAAATAATTGAGATCTATTAGAGGGCAGAAAGCCTCCAGGCTGTTTTAATCTGGAATTCTGCAGCCTGACATTAATAAGAAAAACTTTTTTTTTAGCCACTATTGGCCACTTCATTTCTACATTACAGACAGTAATAAATCATCAAGTTGTTTGTGAAAAGTTTGGCTCAATGCATTTCTAAATTCAAGGTACCAGCAGTCACTGTGAAATCCCATTTCACCGTGGCTCACAGTACTGCAATTACCTTTTTTGTTGTCTTTTGTAATTAATAGCTTCATTTTCTGTCACTTCTCCATGCTGCCTATATAAATATTTCTGAAATGGAGCCTCTCATATTTGCTAACCTCATCATTCATTAACAACAGTGAACACATGGGAGTAATTTGGGATGCCAGGTGTGTTGCTCTCTGTGTTACTGTCCAGAACATCCCTCCTGTTCACTCAAATTGTGTAGAAAAGCTCACGTTGAAGAGAAAAACATGGAAATGGGGAATTCTCTTCTGCTGCTCCACTCACGTTGGCCAGGGTGCAACCATAAACAGTACCTGGTAGAGCTAAAAAGTAACTGACATCTCCACACCCCCATCTCTAAAGGCCTACAGTTCACAGAGAAGCAGAGCAAATTACTAAAATTGTAATTTTTGAGAAAGTAGATTTAAATGTCTAGTGCTGTTATGGCTAGGGCAGTGAAAGATTAGTAAATTAGAGGGAGAAGGAGAGAAAATTGAGATAAATAAAAGACATTAAAGAAGCAGTGTTGCTGGTCTCTGTTGGGTTTTTTTCTGCAGGAAGAGACCAGAAAATAAAATAGAGGAAGAACTAAAATGAATTAGGTTTGTAAGGGATCAAACATAGAAAAAGGCAGGAAAAGGAATGTGTGAATATTATTTATTTGTGCTGTTAGCTGATAAACTGTTTCTCTCTTAGCTGACCTGTTAAAAGCCAAGGATCCAGCATGTTTTGAATGATCATTTTGATCACAATTGATTTAAGTTCAGTCATTTCTAAGACGTGAGATAGAGCAGAACCTAGAGTTCTCTAGAACCTACCAGTAAATTCTGACCAGTGGTGATGGAAAGAGACTGATATCCAACAAGCCCATTATTTCAAGATTAGTTGAAAAAATGTTCCATTGAATTGTCTTCTATAGTGCTGATAATTTTCTGTAGACCTCAGTACTGAGCAGATAAACACCTTTCCCTGTTTGAGAGGATTTTGGCTTTCCAGAAGTATTAGCTTTCAATTTTGAAGTGCTGCAAGTCATGTAGTTCATGACAGAGTTCCAGAAGTATTTGGACAATACTCTGGCAGAGGGTGTGACTCCTGGTCCTGTACAGGGTCAGGAGTTGGACTCAATGATCCTTGTGGGTCTCTTCTAACTCTGATTACCCTATGATTCTGTGATGCAGGAAGGAATTCTTCCCTGTGAGGGTGGGGAGGCCTGGCACAGGCTGCCCAGATAAGCTGTGGCTGCCTCATCCCTGGAAGTGTCCAAGACCAGCTTGGATGGGGCTTGGAGCAACCTGGGATAGTGAAAGGTGTCCCTGTCCATGGCAGGGGATTGGAACAAGAGGATCTTTAAGATCCCTTCCAACACAAACCATTCTATGATTCTATGTTTTTAACACACTTTCTTTCCAATCTTACATGGACAAGAAAGCCCAAATCTGCATATTATACCTCAGGTAAACAGGCATCAGTGTGTTCAAGTATGGGAAAAAACTTTTAGAGGTTCCATCTTTTAGCAGGATGAGTGGAAATCCCCATCAAGATAAGGAACCAACGGACTGTGCCATTACACAAAAGACAGAGAGAACACTGGCATTTCCCAGAGCTTTGCCTCCAGGGCATGGCAAAAGCTAAGGCTGTTATCATTTGTGGTCAGAGATCTCATTGTACTTTCACCAGCATGTTCATGTTGGGGGGTGAATGCCAGCTAATACAACCTTACACAGAGGAGTTTTCACTGCTGATTAGCACATTTTGGTCTGATTGATGAGTTCTTGATTTCCATGCAAAGTCCCCAAATTACCTGATATGATTCATTGGTGAGGACAGCAATTCTTGCTGATGGTTTTTAAATCACCACTGTTTGTTTTTTGCCAAACTGCTATTGAATTTCTTTAGATAGTCATGGTCTTGCCTATTGAGCAGGCTTCTGTGCAGGTTTGGTCTTACTTCTCTATGTCAGACTGGAAGAAAGTTCATTAACTCCATTAACACATGATACTCCAAAATTAATGAATTATGCTTTTGGAGAGCTAAAATCATCTCAAGGAAGAAGGTGATATTTCTTAGAATCATAGAACCGTTATTGTTAGAAGGGACCTTTTTTGGCTAAATGATTTCAAAGCAGAGCTGCATTTCAATAAACCAGGCTGCATCTTTGAACTTTCAATTAACCAGTCAGAAAGTTAAATCAATTTATAGAGCGAATCAGTGTTTGAGTGCATTTTTCCTGTCTTTTTTATTATTTTTTAAAATTCTTTTTCTTTTTTTGGTCCTTCCTTAAAACCTCAAAACCACGATGGGTAATTCCCCCAAGATCCACTTTAGACATTTGTGGTGTGTAGTGTGAAGAGTAGGTGCAGCTGGCCAAACCCCAGCACTCTTATCCTTTTAAACATTTTCCTCCTGTTTTGGCGAATAACATAAGCTGCTGCCCTTCTCCCCACAAAACCAAAGGCCAACTGGAATAGCTGTATCAGCCTAAATCTTGCTTCTCTTGAAGTGGGAGTTTTGCCATAAACTGAGAGGAGAACTGGATCTGGCCATTCCTGCTGGGTGAAACCTCTGTCTCCAGTTGCCACAGCTCGGTTGACAGCAATTCTTCCGCTACCGAGCCGAGAGACCTTATCAAGCATGAAAAACTGACAAATAGTGTTTAACCACAATGATCACCACAGGAAACGTTGGCCTGAAATTTCGGTTTTGTTTTGAAAACAGAGGATTTGGGGGAGAGAGAGCATTGTTAAATCCAGCTTGGATCAAAATACGTTTGTAGCTTTTTTTAGTGTGTCACAGAAAGACAATACTGTTGCTGTCTTCAGTGGTTCTTCGCAGTGTTGAGAGGCTCAGTCAGAGCATTTTGCTCAGATGTGGGCCCTAGAAAGTCTTAACAAACCAGCCTTATTTGGTTGTAAGGGCAGTTTGATAATGGTCAGTACACTTCTGTAATTTTATCAGAGGTTCAGTAGCTTTGTAGTAAGGTGTGTGAAGCTGGTGGACAAACAACTGGACATGAGCCAACAGTGTGCACTCACAGCCCAGAAATCCAACTGTGCCCTGGGGAGAAGTGGGCAGCAGATGAGGGAGAGGATTCTTCTTCTCTACTCTGCTCTTGTGAGTCACTGCCTGGAATACTGCATGCAGCTCTGGGGTGCACACTTAAAGAAGGCAAGGACATGTTGAGGGCACTCAGAGGTCTGGAGCACCTCTGCTGTAAGGACAGGGTGAGTTGTTCATCCTGGAGAAAAGATGTTCCAGGGAGACTTTACTGCAGCCTAACACTTAAAGGGGATTTATAAAAAAGAGGGAGAGGGACTATTTTACACAGGCACATAGTGACAGGACAAGGGAGAACAGTTTTAAACTGAAAGAGATGAGATGTAGATTACGTGTTTGGAAGAAATTCTTTACTCAGAAGGTAGTGAGGCACTGACAGAGATGGCCCAGAGAAGCTGTGGCTGCCCCAACCCTGGAAGTGTTCAAGATCAGGTTGGACAGGGCTTGGAGCAACTTGGTTTAGTGGAAGGTGTCCCTGTCCATGGCATAAGGGCTGGAACTGGGTGATTTTAAGGTCACTTCCAACCCAAGCCATTCTACGGTTCCATGACTCCATGGCTGGAAGGGGATTTTTCAGTACCATGTTCCCCAGACTTGAAACAGGAGAAAATTCCCCAGAGCTTACAACACAAAGGAGTAAAACAAGTCAGGTAAAGCAGAGAGGAGACTGCCATGCATATGGCAACGTCAAGAGCTGAGACAAAACCTCTGCCCTGCGGCAGAGAGTCCTCTGCCCGTCCCGCCTGCAGAAACCTGAGGTAGTTGCAGGCGCCGAGCCGAAGAACTGAGAAATGGATTTTACTATTTACATTACCATAATTTATCTGTAGCATAATGTTGAAATTGCCACTAGAAAAAGATTAGAACCATGTTTCCTGCTGGGTTTCCTCGCTGCTCAGGCCACACACAAGCAGCGTGTGCCATTAACCGTTGCAGAGCTCCCGTGCCCGGTGCAGGAAGGTGCTCGTGCAGTGGCCTCCAGCTGCAGCAAGATTTGCAAACCATCAAGAAAACAACCCCCTGCACCACTCAGTCATGCATTGTGTTTTGCTGCTGGTATATACCTGATTTCTGCTCTGTTCTCATTGCCCTGTTTGATTATTTCTTTGCATTTACCTTTTTGATCTGAAGCAATCAGCATTTTGCACTATGAAAAGTCCTGCAATCCAGTGGAAAACTTCTTCCCCTTTCCTCACCCCTCCTTGCTGCCTGGAATTGTGTCTTTCTGACACCATAGACGGATTGGCACACTAAAAGTATGTGTGTGCTTTCTTCTGATTTAATTGGATTTGCTTGTCTGAAATGTAGTATGTTTGCTAATTCCATAAACGAGCTACTGTAACTAAAATCAGGCACAGTTACCCAAAAAAAAAAAAAAAAGCCAACAAAAAACAACAGATTGCATTTTAGTCTAAAAGGGATATTTCCATGCTTTAAGGGTGGTCTCCCTTCTGCCTTTAAAATGTTCTTTAATCACTGTGTGTCTTGGTTAACATCCTTGTTTTTACAGTATTCCTGTGGTTTACATTCAGAGTTGGATAGGTGATGTTTTAATACACATTTTATTGTTTCGAGTAAAAGCAGTTTCATTTTCCCTGGATTCTTTACCTACTGTTGAATGAAAGATTTTAAGTTTTATACTGCGATCTCACTACTTGAGGGAAAAGATCTGCAGCCCAGGGTGGCTCTGAAAAAAACATTCTCAGAAAAGTCTCTGCATTGTGCTTGTAGCACAGCCCAACACTGAAATTTAAAGTCGTATTTCCATTTCCTTGTACTTGATGTGGGGCACTGAATTGTACTTATGTCCTATGCTATTTCAGGGTCAAATGTGGGAGGTAAAAGAAATTGTGTAGGAAACCTCAGCAAGGGAAGAAATTTCCCTTCATAGAGATATAGTTGATTCTTTGCAGTATTCTGGAGGCTTCAATCACATTTTTGCTGTCTATCAACCAAAGGAATTCATGCAGCAGTCAGAGGCAAACCTTATGTAACACGACAGGTGCTAATCTTCCAGGAAATTCATCCTACATCCCACCCATTAAGGGAATTTTATGTAAAAATGGTTTAATGTCTCTTTAAAGGTGTCAGCAAGCATGTGAGGACCACACAGCTTGGGTTCCACTGCAAGTAATGGAGTGAAATTGTCTGCATAATTATTTTGGTTGGATTGAGAATCTGCAGCCCTCTCTTGCTGCAGGAAATAAACCTCTGTTAAAACCATATGGCAGAATTCTCAGAAGAGACGTGAGTACAGGGCCACTTCTCTTTCACATCTCTAGGCAGAGCTGGAGAAAGTTGTTATGTTTGTGCATAATTAATCCTTCTTTTTCCTCATGAGCAGACACAAAAATATCATTTTTAACACGTGTGAGGGTGCTGGTATGTTTGTTTGCACACACACACACGCACACACACGCACACACACACATACTCTTGCTTTCAGTGTACTGAAGCAGCAAGAATTGGGGCTGTCCTGGAACAAAATTAGAGCCACGGAAGGAATGTACCGTCATGTGTACACAGCAAACCTGCATAACTGAGAAACGCCGTCAGAATGAGTTATGCTTAAATTTGGGATGAGCAACGGGACTTTCAGAGACCACAGCCAATGGAAAGGATGTTACCTGGCTTTAAATGAGGTCACTTAATGCACACGCGAAAGGAAATGCAAAAGGCAGGTTTTAATTACAGTGCACCTTGGAGCACAAGTCCTGTGAGGAGCAGCTGAGGGAGCTGGGGAAGGGCTCAGTCTGGAGAAAAGGAGGACCAGGAGGGACCTATTGCTCTCCACAACCCCCTGACAGGAGAGTGCAGCTGGTGGGGGTCATTGTTTTCTTCCAGGCAACCAGAGACAGGACAACAGGACACAGTCTTAAGCTGAGACAGGGGAGGTTTAGGCTGGACATGAGGAAGGAGTTCTTCACAGAAAGGGTGATTGGGCATTGGGATGGGCTGCCCAGGGAGGTGATGGAGTCACTGTCCCTCATGGAGTTTAATGAAAGACTGGGTATGGCACTTAAGGTCATGGTCTAGTTGACAAGGTGGTGTTAGGTCATAATTTGGACCTCAATGATCTCAAATGTCCCTTCCAACTGAGTTGATTCTGTGATTCTGTAAATGCCAAGGTGTTAAAATCTCAGAGTCTGGTAGCGGTTCAGTTGTCTTCACTGTCCAGTGAACAAGACATAACCTTCACTTTAAATTCACCAGCCACAGTATTCTTCGATTTATTTTAGTGAGGATTTACACCCCAAACAACAAGAAGCAAGAAACATAATCCTAATGTTAGCAAGCAGTAATACCAGTTGTTCTTAGATGCATATCAAGAAAATTTATCACAGAAAAGCAAAACAGGAAAAAACACTTTTCAGTCCCGAATCTGAGGAATGTGCTGAAAGCAAATTGCCCCCACACCTGGTGAGAGAGTGAGGGTAGGGACGGATGTCCTGTCCAAACGATGCCATGAAATATCAGTGTCATGGAGTAGTTTGGTGAAGTAAATCCAACAGGCATTCGAAACTGGGTTCAGTCCTACTTTAATGTTGGTCCTTTGATGAAAGGGGTTTGTTAGCATGTGGAATCTTTTGTCAAGGGAGGAATAACTTATTTTGATTTAAAACTGGCCAAGGGTGGGGACACCAACAGCCAAACTCCCTTCTACCACCAAAAGAGGGATAATCCCATGGACCTTTTGGGAAGCTGGAGTGAAAGGACAAGAAATGATCCATCCTACCTGGAGAAGAATTAAAAAACAGATTTCTTCCTTTTTCATGGTGCTGAGCTCTCTGCAGACTTTCTGTGAAAAAAAAAATCACTTTCTTTTTTTTAAGCTTTGACTTCCTCAGAGTTTGTGTTGAAGCTGGAAAAAGTTTTCCATCCCTCTTTTCTGTTGTTGCCTTTTTACTTCATTTAAATTGGTCAAGACAGATGAGTTTTACTTATTAAAAAAACCAAGGCAAGGCACCACTAGAAGATATCCAATTTCTTCAACATGACCAGAGTTGCTGGTTTTACTTTTCTTGGACAAAAGGGAAGAGCACTTTGCGTTCTATTTTCCGTCATTTTTTGATGGAATTAAATCAGGGTTGTACTTAGAGAAGAAGAAAACTCTCCTATGTAAGCGTTGTCCTCTAATCCGTGGGGCCAATGGCTGGAGCATGCCTTATTTTCTTTGTGTAAAAAAAGCAAACAGTAGGGCTAAAAGGTAGTCTAGAGAGCTCGTATCTATATTCCATAAATGAGGTATCAAGTTTCGGCCCTGCAGAAACAGAACCGTAGCCATTATGGTGGAAGCAGCTATATTATTCCTTAAAATGAGTCATATGACATTAAAATCAAAGCAAATACTAAAATTCAAATTTGTACAAGCTGTAAAGTCTTTAAGGCCAGTCTGTCTCCCACTGAAGACAGTGGCAAAGCCTCTGTTCATAACTCTGGAAGATGGCTTGGGCCCCAGACAATCCCATTTTTCCAATTGTAGGGTCATACATTTTTATCCTCTGAATTAAACAAGGATTTGCCACCCGCACAATAAAACCCAAAGAAAGAAACTTGCTTTAAATAGAACGAGCTATTGAGGTGATATTAATAGCATGGGGTTGATGAGTGTTTCCAGAATTTAAGTACTTCAATGTTATTTCTGCCTGCTTTAGGAGAGCAGAGTAAAATATCCTTGCCACTCTTGCATTGCAGGGATGGTTTCCACTGGTGCTCTGTAGTGGGCGTCCAAGCTTAATGACGCACCAAAATATTAATAAAATAGAAATTATTCAAAACACCTGCCAGTGATGATCCAATATGTTCTAACATCTTTCCAAGCTGGAAGTAATATATATATATATATATATCTACACACACAGCTGTATGTATGTGCTTGTGTACATCTTTGAAAGCCTTCAACTACACAGCTGCCCATTTGGACAACTTGTGTTTTATAACTAGGCGTTTATAGCTTCTGTTTCTTGGATTTTCCTTTTTTTTTTTTTTTTTTCCAGAGGTTTGCACCCACAGTGTCATAGAACCTCAGAATGGTTTGGGTTGGAAGGGAACTTAAAGATCATCTCATTCCAACACCCTGCCATGGGCAGGGACACCTTCCACTATCCCAGGTTGCTCCAAGCCCCATCCCAACTGGCCTTGGACACTTCCAGGGATGAGGCAGCCACAGCTTCCCTGGGCAGCCTGTGCCAGGGCCTCCCCACCCTCACAGGGAAGAACTTATCCCTAAAATATAATATAACTCTCCTTCCTTTCAGTTTAAAGCCATTTCCCCTTGTCTCATCAATCCAGGCCCTTGTCTAAAGTCCCTTTCTAGTCATGCCCAAACAGAATCCTGTGTATCAGTGAAAAAATGAAGTAGTTACAGCAGGGTAAAAGTAACGCCTGTGAGTTATAATCAACTTTAAAAAATCCAGTTGTGCATTGGGCAGGTCAGGGGCCGGATAAAAGTCAGTGGTTTCCTTGTCTCATATGCTGTGTCCTGTCTGGTGGCCAAAAGTTAATATGCTCTGAGTTCAGTTACTCGTGATTTCATAAATAAAACTCAGGTCCTTCTTGGACTGATCTCCTCTGCCACTCTTTGAGGAGACCCCCACTTTCTATCGATCTGATAACTCTGGAAACAGTAGAAGAAGTCTTTGGGGTTTCTGTGGGATGAGCTCCTGAGGAGCTCCCCGCAGGAGCAGCCCCAGCTGTCGCAGGGCACATCTTCCCTGCAGCAGCCGCAGCCTTTCCCAGGCTTTTCCCGGTGTTGGTCCGCGCCGTTCTCCGCTCCGTGAATGGCATCACCCGCTGCTTGTGTTGGCCACCCTCCAGCTCCGCTCGCAGGCGCATCCCCCCGCCGCACGCATTCCTGGGGATTTGTTACCTTCTGGTAGCCAAACGCGCAGGCAGCCGGGGCAGGGGGCAAGATTTATTCTCCAGGACTCTGTTTTCCTATTGTTTTTAAGTTCATGGGAGGCTCCCCGTCACTAAACAAACTTTAACAACTGCCGGCGGAAGGGTCAGCCCCCTGCCAGAGCCCTTCACAAAAATCTCACATTCCTCGCGGCCAAATGCGGTTGTGTCACTCCCCTCCCTCCCTCTGTCCCCCACGGGGCTTTTGTAGGAGGCATAACCCCTGAGCAGGTTGAACACCTGGCTGAGGCACTGAATTATCAACCTGCAGAGCCCGTAAGGACAGGCTTAACTTTGGCCAGCAATGTGCATCTCATGATTTTTGGGCATGATGCTAATAAGCAGCTGGGCTGGGGCAGAGGCAGCTGTCCTTAGGGCTCAGGGGCTTGGTGTGTGATGGATGTATGCAGGGATGGAGTCTCTGTAGCAAGGATGGGTTTTGGTTTGTGTAGTTCACAGCAGAATGAGGCTTTTCTTTCTTTTCCACAAAAAAAAAAAAAACAATTCAAACCAAAAAAACAAACAAACAAAAAACCCAAAAACCAAACAAAAATCCTAACAGAGTTAATTATGAATTAAGCACTTTCAGGAAGAAATAATGTAAATAGCGAGGCTGTCTTGTTGGAAAATCCCAGGATTTTATAGTCTTCATTGAGGAGTTCCCTATGCTCTCATAGAAGACATAGCTGGTCCAAAATCTTAGTTTTTGGGTTTAGTGTTTGGGATTTTTCCCCAAGAAGTTTGCCATTTTGGTGCCTCTTGTTCTTCACACTGTAATGGAAAGCAGTTTTAACAAGCAGTAGGGCTACTCTTTGTGGGACCATCTCTCTTTGAGTAACCAGCAGACACACAGATAAGAGAGCAACAACCAAAACCATTCATGGATTAGGATCTGTGCCTTCACTAGGACTTGCAGGAATACTCTCAAGAAATTCTCGTTTTACTATGTTGTGTCTCTCTCACAAACTAGTGCAAACTCAGAGTCCTGCTCTCTAAATTAATGGTGAAATCAATCTTGCAATATCCACTGTGAGGCAAAGAAATTATAATTATTCTGAAGTTAGAGCTGAAGGAAATCCTGGCCCAGAGGGTTTAAGAAGAGCATTTCCAAACTCCCCTGAGTTCCCTCTAGACAGGAATAGATGAGCAGACACTGCCTGCATTTTGCTGGCCTTTCAGGGCAGCTGGAGGTCCTGAGCTCTTTGCAGCATCAGGCCCTCAGTTAGCAGGAGCTGCTGACTGCATGGACTCATGTTCAAAGTATTGTGTACGTGACTCCACCAGGCACAGACGATCACTCAGCCCCAGAACAGTAGGGCTAAAACAAACCTCAGGCGACCTAGTCCATTTTTCCTGAGAGGAAGTATTAGATATACTTAGATCATCACTGACATCTGTCCAAATTTTTAAATCCTCCAGTACTGAGCCTTCCACTTACTTACCAAGTCTGGAGTTTGTGTTATTTTTTCCTTTATACTTAAAAAGGAGTTTTCTAATACTGTACATTAATCTCTTAAATCTCCTCTACCTCAGCTGAAGGCAGCTTTTTCTTGTGCTGTTCTCAGCTGACACAGAGATCAATCGATTACCATTTTCTGTAGAAAACATTTTACTCTTATCATGTCCTTTCCTGCTCGTCTCCTTTCTAGACTAAACAAATGTATTTCCTTCAACTTTTCCATGTTGCTCATGCTTTCTGAATCCGTTATCACTCCTGTTGCTCTTCTCTGGATTCTCTCTCATCTGTCTGCATCTTTCTTATAAGGTGGTGTCCCACACTGGATAAAGCAGTCCAGCTGATGTCTCACCACTTTTGAGCAGCCTGTAATAGATACCTTCTATGGCTTGTATGCAACATGACCATTAATCTTTCCCAGAAATGCATTTACTTCACTTTTTTGAAAAAAAACAGAATGCCATTATTGACTCACATTGAACTTGCAACTCCCTGCCACCCCCAGATCTCCTCTGCACTGCTTGCTGGGTAATAGATTTGTCATTGTGGTGCATTTGGCTTCTTGCTCCAAAGTGTAGCACAAAGCACTTAACTTTTACTGCATATCATCAACTAATTACATGTCAAACACAATTTCTCTTCCTTGTGAAGTTTGTTCTGAATTCTGACCCATTTCTTCAAGTTTGGAAGATTCCTCCCCTTTGGAAGTCATCTAAAGATTTATAATAGTGCTTTCTATTGCATCATCCAAGTTATTAAAGGAAGTATTAGCTATTAATTAGCTGAAGACGCATGAAACATCTTCCATTTCAATATCAGTAGTGATAGTGAGTGGGAACTTTGTAACACCAAACCACCATTCATTCATCCTCTATGGCTGTGTTTTATCTTTTGTATCACAGAATCACAGAATGGTTTGGGTTCAAAAGGACCTTAAAAACCTTAAAAATCTCATTCCTACAGCACCTGCTACAGAGACACATTCCACTAGACCACGTTGCTCCAAGGCCCATCCAACCTGGTTTTGAACACTTCCAGGGTTGGGGCAGCCACAGCTTCTCTGAGCAACTTTTTCTAGTGTCTCACCACCTCCATAGTAAAAGACTTCTTCTTAATAGCTCATCTAAACCTCCCCTTTTTCTTTCTCTGGAAGACCTGAAAGCAGAAGTTAATCCACCTCAGCCTCCACCTGAGCCAGAAATGCTCCTGCTGGCATTGGCAGGGGAAGGTGGAGCATAACAAGGGGTTAAAAACTGCAACTCACCTGCAGGATTGTTGGCAGCATCTTCGGGCCAACGTTTCTTCTCTTAAGCCCAGCTGCAGTGTTTATGTGCTGCTTAAGGCTGTCCTTCCCCAGAACTTACACTTCGTGTAGGTGCTTGTGCAAGAGCTCTGAGTACACAGAAAGTTGAATCCCTCATGTAGCATGAAAGTTGCCCCAATAACCCACTCATTGCCAGCAGTACCAGAAATTTTATGCATTTGCGAGTAAAAATAAGAGCAAAGAATTGTGTTGAGAGTAATTTTTATTGGGAAACCACCAATTCCTTATGCCTTTCAGGAGGAAGAAAGGGAGGCATCCATCAAACTGTCATTACAAATTTGATGCCTCAAACCTAAGCTCACGGAGCCGCCAGGAATCTGTAAACCTTTTAAAGGATACGCCTGTTTTTGACATTCAAAATAAAAAATCTTTATAGATTTTTGTGGAAAACACTGATGGGCCAGCAGCTAAATGACATTTTTCAACAGTCAGACAGACTCCACACAAACTGAATAGATGTCCAGTTTTAGAAGGACAGGTAATTACTTTCTGTGCTATGCCCAGGAACAGAAAATACTTGGCCTGTTTTACTTACTGAATAGGAAAAGATGTTTGAGGGTGGTTGGTTGGGTTTGTTTTGGGTTTTTTTTTCCTGAAGGCTGCTACATCCTGGCTTCTGCCTCCATATAGCCTGAGTGTAGGTGCCCTTTATATAACAATAACTTGATACTACTCAAAATACTTGGCACTGCAAGCCGGGGAGTGGAATGCAGTAAGAACACTTTAGCAGGTCTGAGGGTGAGTAAACTCCAGTAGTTTTGGAAGGAGAGGACAGAGTTTTCAAGTGTACGTCTCTCCCTTACTTGGCTTTTGCCGACAATAAGAACACAAGGATTAACATAGCAGACTCCGTTTATTACACTTGGGTGGATAAAGCAATTATCTGTCTATCACGGCTGTAGTAAATTGTGCAACAGCATTAACATGGGTGGATACGTGGATAAATGCTACTCTGCCACAGAGGGTGCTGATACACAAGATAATCCTTCAAGCTGAACTTGTAAAGACTGTTTTCTTTCAGAGTTTAGATCATGTTACCCACCAGTGTAGATTGAAACGGCAGCTTTTTTATTTTTTTAACCACGTTTTCAGGTTTCTTTAGCCATCTGAATTGTATTAGCAAGGTTATTTTAGAAATATCCCGCTTTATTCAAGTTTAAACAGTCTGCCTGAAACCTGCTGCATGGACATAAACACAGTAGTTTTCTAACACAGCAAAACAATCTGTTGAAAGATAGAGAGCAAACACACACACATCCATCCATTATTGCTTAACTGTTGTGTCTTCCATGCCTGAATTCCTACTGAAACCACAGCATTCAGTGTGCAGTGTGCTCCTGGTTTTAGGGGTGTAAAACAAAACCAGAAATGAAAATGCACCTATTGATGTCTAGAGAGCAGTGCAGCATCCGAGAGCTCTACACTAGATTTAAACTAAGCGCCTTAAGTCTGGTTTAATGGCTGTGTTTACATCACACCCCCCCCCCTTCTCATTCTTTTAAAGTAATCAGGTTTCACAAGCGTTAAGAAAACCATCCCCTCCTGCCAGCTGGAGGGAAGCCAGTTCAAGGAGACTTTTTTTCTCTCCCCCCCTTCACCCCTTTCCTCACTATGATCTTTGCTGCCCGGTGCTGAAGCAAACAAGCAGCAGAAATTGGTGGGATCTTTGCAGGATAGCTACCTTTTTTGGGGGAAAAACCCCCTACTCCTCAAAGATTTTGCTGGGTTCATGAGGATGATAAATCAGAATGAGGAGCTCTTGAGCTTTTTAGGACTGCCTGTGCTCTCCCTCATCCCTGCTTCTGATGGAAAAAGGGGGAGGAGGAGGGGGAGAGTGTAACAGATACCAGCGTGCAAAGGGAGCTAAGGCAGGGACTGAGACTTGCGTGACAGTCTCTGTTTATATGAGTTGTCTTTAATGTCTCCAAGCGGCCATGCCTGCAATGTTTAGCTGGTTTCCTGGCACACGTGAACACAGATTCCTTTATGTTCATGAAGGATGGATAAAGGTAAAGGCAGAGCATCGTGGTGCAAGGGGGTCCCACCTGCTCCTTCCCTGACCTGACCACTTTGGGCTGGCGCTCCTACAGGGTGTTGCTCAACTTTGCAGAGCTAGCTTCAAAACCCTAATCAGAATTTAGAAGTTTTTCAAAAAGAAAAGAGAAAGAAACAACCCCACCAGTTCAGTTAGGGGAGACCTGGCTCATTCACCCGGAGTACAGGCAGAGCAGAGGGCTGCACGAGTCCTGCAACTCTGGGATGAGTTGGAGGGTAGGAGGGAACTGGTGCAAAAGCAAACCCACTTGAGCCCTTTCCTTCTCAGCTTGTGCCTTTTCTCAAAGCCCTGTTCTGGTCGAATTTGTTAAATCTTCCAGTTTTGCTGCTTTAACACACCTTTCCCTGTGCAGTGTCTGGCCAGCTCAGCCCCTGCCACCTGCCCCCATCAGTCCCTCGGCTGCCAGACAAGCAGGCTGCAGCCCTGCTCCAAGGAGACATTTTTCACCTCTATATAGAGAAATTCTGCGAGCAGGAGGCTCTTTTGCAGCTGTTGCAGTTTGCTGAAAACCCCCGACCTCTGGGTCTATCTTCGGCTGGGTCTGTACACTTCATGGGCCCCCAGCTGAATTTTAAAAAGCACTTTGTATCCTCAAAAGCTTTAGAGTCATTCCCACGGGTACAAAGGGATACAGGTTACACCCCCATGGGTAATTTCTTCTCACTGTTCCTGCCCCTTCCTTCCAACCTGCTCCTTTTGCGCTGTGCTGGGCAGGCTGCCCGTGGGATGAGCCAGGAGAACATTTCCTTTGCTCCCAGTAAATCAGTGGGGAGATGACCATCGACACCAGAGATGCTCCACAGGCTTGGCCTCAGTGCTGAGGTTCCAACCTCCCTCTGCCTTTGTTCACCCCGGGTAGGAACCACAGCTTTGGGAAGATGGTAAAGTCACTGGTTCTCCCAGGATCTGGATCTGGCCCTTTTGGACCCATACCCGCAGTCTGCAGAGCAGGGATCAGGGAGGGGGGGCTCATTAAGGTTTTGGCAGATGGATACACATTATATCTGTTTCACAGGAACTGAGCCTCTCCACAGCTTGCATTCGCCTGTCTTTATTTATTTCCTTTTCTCTGCAGTAGTTTCAGGTACAAGCTTTAGCTGCTTTGGGTAAAAATATATGCCTTTTTTAAGAACAAAAAGAGACAGAGGCTTGTTTTCTGCCTGCGCCTGAGTGACTCCGGTTGGCACTAACAGAGCTCTGTGTACAGTCAGGAGAAAAGGCTCCCAGTCTAATGCAAACTGGTGCCCTCAGCTATTTAAAAAACAAACTTTTTTTTTTCTTCATTGAGTGAATTAACTACAGTTACTGCACCTATGTAGCTCCTTGTTTTATGAACTATAAGAACCTTTCCTATGCACAGCCTATGGCCTAATTATGTAATTATGTCTCTTGGGTGGATTATATTTTTCTTCTCATAATTGTGTCTTTACCCAAGAGACTGGAAGGGTTCCAAGCTTTCCCCTTTCTGGGCAAAAATTGTTTGGCGCTTGTGTTTTGGGTTTTTTTCCACGAACTTTGGATTGGGTGCATTCAGTAAGACTGGGTGGGGAGAAACCAGCCCTGGATAACAATTTGTCACAAGGCATGGGTCACAAGAGGGACCCCAATGACTTTCTTCAGAGGTTTTTTCCTTGCAGAGTGCTGATGTGAGTCTTCTGGGCTTCTGGTTTTTGGCTCCCTTATTTTTACCTTCAGTGCATAGGTTGACACTGCTTTGGAGTGACATCTTGCTGCAGTAAAGTATTGTCTGAAATTTGTAACAGAACAGTGAATATTTTTTGCTTCATGCTGAATGCTCAGTGTTATTCAGTCCCTGCACAACAGCTGTTAGGAAGCCTTAGGCTCAGGTCTCAACTCCTTTACTGTGGCATAAATGTGGGTCCCTTGACTTCAGCTTAATCAGCCTGTTGCTGAGTTCAGTCAAGTCCATATCAGAACCTTCCAGTTTCCCCTGGTCCACAGGTCCAAACAGGATGAAATGCAGGTAGGCCTGCAAAGACAATTGAAGGAGAATTTGTGATGAAATTTGAAGGACAGTTAGCTTGTCTTTTTTTGTGGTGTGAAATTGTCTTCTACAGTGTGTACGCAGAAGAGTACACATGATGTACACTGGAATGTTGCTGATGTTCAGTGGTAAAAAAGACAAGATCAGAGTGCTTGTCTCAAAGAGATGTAGTATTAGTAGAAAAAAATGTGCCCACTCTTTACCTTTTTAAAGCACTTCACCTTTGGAGAACAGTGGGAATAATCAAAACTTGGATTCTTGGTCTCTGTTGTTTCTCTTGAAGTCAAGAGACACAGGCTACAAGTTCACAGGCCATGAACTAGGTGATTCTTCTTCTTTTTTTCATTCTTTAATCTGAAGAGAAGTCCTTTTTCCATTGAGTTTGATGAACCCAGAGCTGTAGAAATCCTTGGTTAACAGCCCTTGAGTTCAAAGAATTTTTGTTTGCCTTTTTCAGCTGTAGTCACTCCATGGAATCACTCCAAACTTCACTATCTGGTGCTGAGCACATTCGTGACATAGAGCAAGCAGAAGTCATGGTGGCATTTCACAATGGGTCATCACCCTCCATTCTGCTTGAGATGTCCCAAAAATGTGTCTCCCAGGTGACAGCCAAGGATCTTACTGCCATGACCTTTCTGCCTTCCCTTGGCACTTTTATGGAAACACCTGACTCCCACAATACTGCTCCTTCTTAAGGCAAAAGCAGAAAAAGAGAACTGGGTGATGACTGAAAATAGCTAACCCAGTGGAGAGTGATAAAAGCATCTGCTGAAAATCTGGTAACCAGATCTCATTGGTACCAGGAAAAAAAAAAATAAAACCACACAAAAAAGCTGGTGGGTGGTGTACACGGTACAAAGAAAGGGAGTCCCTGAGTGTCAGCATCTGGCAGGGCCACGTGTAGCATAATCTGATTAGTTTTCAGTTCCACACCCACAAGCTGAAAGATAAAAACGCACACCCCTCCTCCCCGAGGAGGTAAAAATCTTCAAGCATCAACACCACATTTACATTCTGCAAGTCAGCCTCTTCCACAGCCCGATTTACATCTTGCCTTCTCCAGCAGAGCAGTGGAAGTTCAGTGATGAGAGACGAGCTCACGTCCCTTTCCAGTTACCACATCCAGCAGACTCGAGATTGCCTTGCTTTGATCTGGGAGACAGTCCTTTGCTTAGTTTAAACTGAAATGATTAAGCTGGAGATGAATACTCCTCACATCTTCTGCCATGCCTGGGATGTGATAATTGAACATCAGCTTCCATGGGCCACACGAGCATGTTCTGAGGCTGTGCTGGGCTGGGGAGCAGAAGCAGCAGCACAGGCGCTGACTGGCTGGCTGCACTTTTTACTGACCTAATGGCTCTCTCAGTACTCTTTTCTGATTTGCTTCATGTAAAATGGCCAAAATTGGCACTGGAGAGGATTAATGACAATGTTTCTCTCTCCAGAAACTTACACTCAAGTTGGTGTTTGGCTTGAAATAGCTGAGTAGTGGTGAAAGAACAGAATATTTCTTGTTTTTTTGGAGTGAACACTGGATTTCTGATATCCAGTGTGCTTTGTACTGTGCCAGCAGACAAATCAGAACAACTTGTTTGGCTCTTGACTATGAACTCTCAGTTTTTCTCATCTCTTTCCCATCTCCTCACCTGTGAGCTGGTATTTTCCAGTGGCCACTGGGTCCTGTCCTTAGTCAGAGATTCATGAGTCAACCTGCAATTTTTTTTTTTGGTGACATTTCACATCCTAGACTGCCTATGTCCATAAGCATTTTTTTTGCCCTCCAAGCCCAATCCACTCTACAAATTCATCTTTGTAACAGAGCAACAGGCACTAAATGCAGAATTGCAGGCATTGGGATGGCTGTAGCACTATTTTATTCTACTCTTCACATAGCTCTTATATTGCTTTTTAATGTACTCACTGCTGCAGCAGATCATGGATTCTCCCTCAGCTATCCACACTTGCTACCCTAATCTTTTTTCCTGAAATAAAATTACGCTTCAGTACTGAGACTGAGGAATACAGCTTTTCTTAGCACGCTCCCCTGGGATCAGGAATTTCTCTGTCAACGGACACATATATCAATGAGAGATGAAAAGCAGCTTGTGGAATGAGTTTTAAACATGTATCACATATTTCATTGCTGCTGCTTATGTGCTACTCAGAAGGTCTTTTTAGAGTGTTTTCAGCCCATGCCTCATGGCTCCTCCGTACTTAACAGGATTTTTTTTTCCTGCACAGAAATCAAGGCAGGAGATTTATTTAATTTGCCCACCCGCCTGTGTGAGCACCTCCTGAATACAAAGGTTTTGTTGAGTTTCCTGCTTACTTTCAATGTGAGCACGTCTCAGCCTTTATCAAAGCAGAGTAACCCACAACGTGCAAAGCTGCAATGTCATCTTGTCTCCCTGGGACATTTCACTGGGGGACTGAGGCTCCTTCTGTGGATCCCTTTGTCACAACATGACTCCGTGTTACAACCCTAAATTTTAAATGTCCAGAAGGGGAAGGCAAGTCTGCCTTTGGCCCCTTGCTGGTTTCTGGGGACTTGCTGTTCCATTGATGCCTGGGGTCTTCCAGATGTGCACAGAGCTCTCTCTTCCCTACTTTTAATTTTTTTCTTCTTTTTTTTTTTTTTTGAGGGGGGGAGCAGGCGGGGGCAGTGTGGAAGTGGCAACACCCAAACCCACACATCTATAGATCATTCAATTCAACCAGATGTGGAAATCTATTTTCTTCTTTCTATACTCCCCTTCTCCTTTTTTTCCTCTCTTTTTTTTCCTTTTTTTCCCCTGCCTATCCTAAAGTGCTTTGTTATCCAGAACTCTGCTATAATAGACATAATTAAGTATAAACTCTTCTCTAACAAGGCCATGTATGAACAAACAGAACGCGATGAAAACAAGGCTGGGGGTTATCTGGCACAGGTTAGTGCAGTAGTGATGGTGACCTGTGTAATAATTGCTCATTGAGTTACCTGAGGACAGTTGAAATAGATTATGCACCAGTTTGTCAGTGGTTCTGTAGTTAAAAGGTCACTACATGAACATAGCACAGAGTTTTTCTACAAAAATTCTAAATAAAATTCACTTTGGGAGTGAATTAATTCCCAGCTAAAATCAGCTCTGGTGTGTGAGACCAGAGATGGGCTGATCACGTTTGCCTTGAGACCTCTTGAATTTCACAGAATCCCAGAATGGTTTAGGTTGAAAAAGGACTTAAAGATCATTTTGCTCCAGCCCCCTGCCATGGGCAGGGACACCTTCCACTAGACCAGGTTGCTCAATTTGCCAAACCATGATGAGGAATTAGCAGTACAGAAAAATGGAGGGGAAGGACACGTCTTTAAAAAGGAGTGAAAAATATGACTGGCAAAGGAAAAAGCAAATACATAAAAATTCTGGAGGAAAAGAAGATGGAGAAATCCCAAGAGAATACTGACTGCATGTGAATGTGAAAGTCATTTCTTGAGATTTAGCAGCACCCAACTTGTACAAGTTTTAGTTTAAATTGATTGAGAACACAATGCTGAAGACTAGAGCTTGGATGTGACCCTGTTAATTAAGCTGCTATTATGGAGTTTTTAAAAGCCCACCAGAAATCATTCCCCATTTAAAGTGATTGATACCTTCTGAACAGAGGAGGAGGCACCCATGTCAGCTCTAAAATGGAGCGGCACTTGCTCCCTAAGGAGAAGGCTCCTGCCTACCCCGTGCTTTTAGACTGAGTCATTTTGAGGGAGAAAACCCAGACTTCAAAGTACCAAATTACGGGACAACTAATTAATTCTTTAAAATTGCTGGAGAAGTTTCTCCAAAGTTAAATTCCATTAAGTTTCCCCTCGTCTCCCAACTTGAATCCATCTTTGTCTAGACCTATGATTTCTCTGAATGCAGTTTGGATTATTTTAGTTTGGATATTGCATTGCCTGTGTGTCATGTTGGCACTGTGGTACCACTGAGATGGTGTGAACCCTTGTACTCAGTTCTGTTGTGAGAATTACTATTAAAAAGCATTTTTTTAGCAGTGGTAGCCTGATAGTTCAATCTAAAGACTCATTCCTGCTTCTAAAATGAATTAAACAGTACTGTAATTGGTCCTATGGCCCAAAGATTGATGGGACAACCTTCCCATGTCTGCAGAACTGAACTCTTGTAGCCTCCAGGCTATATCCATATCTCTTAGGGACAACATGGATTATCTCAAGGCACTGGTGATTATTTGGAAGGGTTCAAGCCCAAACCCTACCAGGGGCCCTTCCTATTGTTAAAAGCATTAAAATACCCACCACACACACCCCGCCTGCCCAGGTACTGCTTGTGCAGTGCCCCAGCACTGCTTATAGGGATGGTTCTGGGTTGCAATCAAGGGGTCTGGGCCCCCTTTTCAGCTCCATCAGAGGCTTTTTGTGTGACCTTGATCTGTAACTTAGGGTAAGCTTCATTCCATTTAGCATTGACTAATGGCAAGGGTGTCTAATTAAACCAGTCATGTGTGCTCCTTCTCTGATCAGAGAAGGAAGAGAAAGCAAATTCAGGAGGTGAATCATGCTGTTTTAAGGCGAGTGTCAGAGACAAATGAGATGAATTGCCCTCTGGAAGTAGCTATTTCTTTCCATTAACCGAAGAGGAAGTCTACATTAGAAGAGTTTAGACTAGATGCCTGATTTATGAATGGCTGAAGTTAAGTAAAATTAGTCCTGTCCTTAATCTCTATGCTTGCCTGTTTCTCCCTGTGCTGAATGATAGAAATAACACCTTCTGCACCTCACATTTGAAGGCACCATTGGAAAGGAGCGTCCTTTGGAAAGAATTTAAACCTAGGAGCAAAAATACAACCATTAGAGAAGCAAAGCCCTTGCTCTTGAAACATCTAAATGACAGCATGAGCAGGACCACTGGGCACATCCTGGTGCTTTTGCCATGCTCCCCCTTTATATTTTGACAGCAAAACACCCCTAAATGAATGTTCCAAATATGTTCAGGGGCAGTTTTGGGTGAGTGCAGTAGGAGCACTGAGGAAGGCTGACCATGCAAGGGTGTGTAGGACCTGGTCCTATCCAGCAGCCTTGGAGCTTTTCCTTGGATTCTGCCCTTCTCAACTGACAGAGACTTTTTGGAAAATCTCCCAGAGGAATAAAGGCTAATGACTGACTATAATAGAGTTAAAGAAAAAAAAAAAAAAAAAGGGGAGAAGAAAACCTTGCATTTCCTTAGCAAAAATCCACAACCTATAAACCAGGCATGGAGTAATTGTCCCAGCTGATAAGTTGTATGTACATATGAGGCTTGCTTTTGGGAGGGAAAGTTTGCCTCTTTAATTTGGGTAGTTAAAGCAGCAAAAGAAAAAAAAAAAAAAGACAAAAAAGACCTTGTGTGAGTGTCCTGATAAGTGCTTATTTTGATCCAAAATGTAATGTGTTACACGTGTATGGGCACAGCTGTGCTTGATAAGGCTTTCACCAGCACAACCATGTCCAAAACACAACCCCCTCACATTGTTTCTATGTTTTGGGGGTAACTGAGATACCTGTAAATCCATTAAATCTAAAAACAGGTCCTTAGAGACCATTTTGGTTTTTTTTTTTTGGGGGGGTGTGTTAAATTACTAAATCTTGTCATTAACACTTTTATTTTATGATTTGCTGTTTCCAGGGCACAGACAGAAGCTTGATGACTCTAAACCTAGTTTGTTCTCTGAGCGCCTCAGTGATTTAGGGCGCATTCCTCATCCCAGTATGAGAGTAGGGGTCCCGACCCAGAGCCCACGGCCCTCTCTGAACTCTGCACCAAGTCCTTTTAATCCACAAGGACAGAGTCAGATTACAGGTAAGAGACAGAACCATAGGTTTGACTTGCACAGGCATTGGTAGTAATTGCTTATGGATATTTGTGTCTCAGATGAAGTCAAAGAGGCTGTTACAGAGTGGGGGATTTTCTCCAAGCAAAGCTAGGTGGGAAGTGGATTTTTCAATAGTGCTTGAAGCTGAAAATGTCTTTTTATTTTTTTCTTTTTTGTTGTAATATCTTTTTGCCATTAATCTAAAATAGTCAATCCAGGTCACTTGAGTAGGGATCTGGTGAAATTCTTACTGCCACGTTGCTCTGCCTTCTCCATGTTGCAATAGTACCTATTAGTGTACAATAGAATGAACATTTTTATTCAGCCTTGTTATTTTACACTCATGTTAAGGGAAGCAGCCAGCACTTAATGGTGTTTTTATCAGAATAATAATACAGTCTTCTCACATGGTGGTTTCCTTCTGAAACCACTGCTGACCACGGTTACAATAAATGAACTGGGTTATGGAGAAATCTCCAAAGGTTGCTCATGAGGGTTGTATGCAACATTTATGATTGCATGCTGAGAGACAGATTTCATTGTGCTGAGAGAAATCATAAAGCACCCACCATGTGTCACAGATTAGAAGGCTGAAATAAGATGTTTAACTGCAGCTATGCCAGAAGTTTGCAGCAAGACTGCGAAACCTACAAAATAAACCAATGTTGTTTTTTCTGAAGTCAGAGCTGGTTAAATTTTTCAAAAGAGTTTCAAAACAACTTCTACCTAACTTTGGGCATTTCTAGATTCTAAATTTGTGTTGACATATTTGTGTCTATCCAGGATGTGAAGAGGTGTTGCCCCGACCAATTGTTAGAACTGTTGGAGAACTTCACCTAGATGCAAGTCTGTCAACAAAGTTCTTGGCTCAGTTCCCTAGGCCAATTTAATACTCACTTCTGCTGCCAGAGTTGCATCCACAGCAGGGTCCTTTGCCAGCACCATACACCAGCATTCCTTTCCTGGTGAAGCACTCCTAGTATAGACTTGAGTCAACCTAGGAAGATTTCTAGTTTCATGTTTCAAGTGGTTTTGACATGATACCAGCTGAAACTTAGCGGTTTTAACAAAGTGTTGTGGCTTTCTTCTTCTTTCTTTTCCTTCTTTTTTTAAGTTCAACCGGTTTGTTAATTTGCAGTAAGAAAGAGAAGTGAGTTAATTTGGACGCAAAGCATTTGAGGAATTGCATCAAAAAAATTGTTCCCATGAGCTGTAGCAAAGTTCTGCCAGATCTAGAAGTCTAACTTAAACTAGTGTAAAATGTTTATAATATATTAAATATGTTGATTGTACACATTACATGGTACCTGCTGCCCCCCAGCTTCCCAGAGCAGGTTTTTGTGGCCAGGTTTCATGTTTTGCTCACTGGACATGTGAAGTCAGGGCTCCTGTGCACATCATTTTCTGGCTAAGAACTGGTGAACTAAAACACAATTTTCTTTTTCTAACCAAGTCAACTTTTTGGCAGTGTTTGTAGACATAGTCCCCAAGAAAACAGGGGGGAAATCCAGTCTATAAGCAGTTTTTTTCCTTCTTCCTTGTGCCTCCATAGTTTACCTATTGTGCAACTCTATATCTAGGAACGAAAGAGGGTGAAATTCTTCCTGACCCCATCTGGTGATCAGCTTATGCCCTGAAGCACAAGAACTGAGATTCCCTTGTAATTTTCTCCCTAAGTGTAACCTCATATGCTGCTCTCCTTCACGTAAATGCCTCCTGTAGAAAATGTTCTGCTGGCTTTGATTAATAGACTACTTCTCTGCCTTGTAATGAGGCAGCAGCAGCATTTACAGATCTGGGAGGTGAAAGCTTCAGATGGGCTTTCAATAAGCCTGACTGGAAACAAAGCTGTGTGGCATTCCCTGCCTTCTCTGCAGGTTTAAGTCAGCAGTTCAAAGCACCAGCTGAGGCTTCATCAAGAGAGGGAAGATGTGTAGGGCAGAAGGAGTGAGCTGAGCTGAGGAAGTCAGGTTTCCCATCTCTTGTGGATTATGCGCTTTTATTGTTGGATAAACTCAAGGTTATGGGATACATTAGAATCTCAAATTGCACTAATTTCTCCCAAAATGGTGAGGATTCTGTAGTGAATAAGTGATCTGATACAGTGTTTGTGATGTTTTTTCCCATCCTTTCCTCCTTCTCAGTTTAGAAAAGTCCAACAGCCAGCTCTCCATTTGCTTTCTGGTGGTCATCCCATTTAATTAGGTGATTGGTGGGAGCATGTTACATGGATGCAAGCTCTGGGAATTGCACTGGCTTCCCACCAGGCCTTTTGGTGCTCTTTGGGACCTTGATTGTTATCTGTAAAGCTCAACGTGCTCTGATGTTGCACCAAGGTGCTGGGATGCTTTTCTGCAGACAGTCCCTATTCTGGGATCCTTCTTGTGGGATGAATGGATACTCTTTGCTACACAAACCATGTCAAGGAGAGAGAAAGGTGATGCCTTGGACAAGGCACACTTCGATTAGGGGTTGAGTGGGAAATTGCTGAACATCCCCCTGTTTCATGTGGTAGTAGGGAGTGAGGTGTTTGGGCTGTCCTTCAACACCAGTTTCCTTGTTGTGATGGAAGACTCAGAATGCTTCTTAACATAAGCACTGCCTTGGTTATACATTGAAAGGGTAATAAACCCTTCTCTCTGAAAAACGGGATTTTTTTACTCACTTAATTGGAATTAATTAAGCATTCCTTTAGAAATACCATGGTTTCATTATCTCTTTACCTAGTTATTATTTAGGGAAAATAATAAATTCCTAATAACTTGAACAGTAAATACTGGTTTCCTACACACAATCCATATTATTGCTAGTAAGCACATGAACGTTTTGCTTCATTCCACTTGAGGCCTTGCATAGCTATTGCATGATTAAACAGACATATTATTTAAAGCCTGGCTGACCCACACCTGAGTCTGAAAGAACTCAGCACTTTGGGGTTCACTCTTATATTTCTTTTCTCTGTCTAGGTTGTGTTTATTTTCCTGGAGTATCAGAGTTCAGGTTGTACAAATCACAGCACAGTCCTTAACCCACCAGAGGACCCGGCTGTGGCAGGACAAGGCACAGAGTTGCCCTTATTCAACATGGCATTTTAACTAGGATTCAGCAAAAGCTACATTGAGGGTGATTAAAAAACAAATGGTCCAATAAGCAGCTGCCTTTGCTGAGGCAGTGCAGATCCAATTTGAACCCTGCTCGCTGCCCGTAAATCAGGAGTCCTGTCCATTCACATTTGGTTACTGGTATATTTGCTTTTTTATTTTTTTTCCCTTTCCCTAATAGGCTCATGCAACTTGCTCATGTATCCAATTACATTCTCATTCAGACACTGAGCTGTTGCATCAGTGTTCCAGTAGGAGACAGGGAAAACTTGTTTTTCCAAGATGCAACTGGTGAGGATTAGCTTCTGTAGGCCAGGAAAAGCCACAGGTGTGATGGCAGGAATGTGGTCAGGGTGAGGACCCCATCAGCTGGGCTGTGGGGACAGCAAAGTGGGAGTTAAGTGAGGTTTCATGCTCCATCACTGCCGTGGCACTGGCTGATCTATAGGCAACCTGTGACTTTCATCACTGAAATAACAGCCCTCAAAGGCAGGTCCTGTGAAACCCTATTTTTTTCCCCTTTTCCTCTTCCTCCTCTCCACACACTTCAGGGTTGTTATGATTCCATTTCTCATCATTTTTAAAGTAGATTTAAAGTCTTCAGAGTTGGCTTAACAGGAAGGTAGTGAGGGGATACATCTTCACTGGCAAACAGGGACTGATTTTGGTGACCGTGTAAACTGAATCTGTAGCCTGCTGTGTTTTATGCAAATTGATTGCATCCTCTGGTTGACTGGATTGTTGCCATTGTGGACCTCAGTTTCATAAAGCTTGTGTCCCTCCTATCATTTTTTTAACTTTATTTCACTCTACCCCCCTTTTAAAACTTAGCTGCCCTATTGGCATGATTTATCGAGTTTATCTTTTCTTTTTTTTTTTCAAAAATGTGATTCTTGGAGGGGTGGGAGGAGAATTGGATTTAGAGGTTCTTCAGGCCAAAATCTGGTCTCAATTACTTTTCTGTACATTGGGGTGTAACTCCACTGGATTTGACTTTGTTGATTGAACTTGAATTCAGATGAAGCCCTGGGCTTTTAAAGCTGCCTAAGAAAGAGAGAAGAGAAAGAAGGTTGCGTTTTGCTGTTGTTGTTTTGCTGAGGGGGTTGGTGTTACAACAATAGTTGGGTTACTCATGCAGAAAGTCATCTTGGCTTTGTTAAGATCAGAAGTGAGGATATTTGCTCTAAGTGTTTACCAAAGATAGCTCCAGACAGCTTGTTTTTTACTATTGGCAATAGCACTAATCCAACCAGCAGCAGCCACAGCTAGAGCTGATGGCTGGGTTTAAATGAGAGTGGGATGCATGTGATGTCTGGGTATTATAGACAGTACATCGAGGAGCTGCCAGCCTGTGATCATACTCTGGCCATGTAACTGAGTTTGGAAAATGGGGAATTGTTGTTTGTTTTCTATAGAAAATCATTGTGCTTCACAATCCAGTGCCAAAGTAGTGGAAAAACTTGTTCTTTGGGGATATTTACAGGTTTTTTCTTCTCTCTATTGACACTTCAGAACATGGAGGGTGTCCCTCCCCATGTCAGGGGGATAGGAAGTAGATGATCATTAAGGTCCCTTCCAACTCAAATTGTTGTATGGTCTTATGATGATTTCTGTTGGAAGAAGAGAAGTTTTAATACTGGAAAGCCAGTGTCACTGGTGGGAGAATGGGTCACCTGACAGGCTTTTTCATTCTTTCCTTCTTAATTTTAGTTTTATGAGGTGCATTTAATCTTGGACTAATTTTTAAAGACTCTTGTTGTCCATTAAGCACCAATATCAACAATCCATTTGAGGCAGCCAGACAGGGACAACAAAGGTCAGGAACCCCGCATATCTCCCGTGACTATAAATGTGACAACAAAACCTAGACACAAAATAGTATGCAATACTCAACATTTCCTGCTTTGTGGAGGTTCACCTGGAAGTGCAAACAGGATGGAGCTGTTTGCGCATTAGCTGAGGCCTCGCCCCACTGATTTGTTTCAGCTGAGCTGTGCCCAGGCTGTCCCAGCATACCCACGATATGCCCTGCTGTGAAGGAATACGCTGAGAGCCGCACTTCCCCTCACACCCACGCAGGCATAACAGAAATGTTTACAAAAGGAGGACTGCTCTTAGTAATCACTCCAAAGTTTTCGAGTGTAAATGCCAGCTCAGAGTGGCCCTCTGACTCCTTCACTGCCATTCAGTGCTCTGTTAGCCCTTCTCCATGGCTGCCATATGGGAACGTGGGGGGTTTTCTCCTGAGCAGTTAATTTTATTTTTGTTTCAAGTATTTTTCCTCGTTTTGGAGGGATTCCTTTAGGGAGGAATCCACATGCACTCAGCCTCAGAGTTTTAAGGTTTCACATGTGTTCTAGGTTTTTTGTGATGGGGAAGATGTGCCATGCCTGCAAAGGATGCAGTGCTTTGGGTGGCACTGCAAAGTCCCTGTGGACACATGGGAGCCCACCAGCCAGAGACAGCAGGGATGCTGGTCTGTGGTGTAGGAGGCCAAGGAAAACCTCTCACAAATCACCTCATAGCTTCTTCCCCTATTGTATCTGTTAAATAGTCATCCCACTCTTTCTGGGCCAGAGCAAGGAGGAGATGACCCTCCTAAGGGCCTCATGTTTGCCTCAGAAGCATCTGTGTGGGTCTGCCCCAGAATTGCTGTTGTGACAGCTGGCACATCTGTGTGGTGCCACCTGCACCCTCCTTCCCCCAGGATGTTTGGTGATGTGTGAGACCTGAAGAGATGGTCTGGTGGACCTTAGTGGCCAAAATCACTGCTCCAGCACCATTGCAAGGACTGTCTCCATGTGGACCAGAGGGTGCCACATGAGCTGCATGTCCACCTTCAGGGACTATCTGGTGCAGCTTTGGGCTCTGCCTCGTGGCATTTTTCTCTGTGGGTTGGGCAATGCTGCTAAGCAGTGACGTTTGCCCTGGGGGCTCACAGGTTACCTTTGACTTGGCAAGGTGACAGTGTTTCACCAGTGTTTCACCACTCTCTTCTCTCACGTCCATGCAAACCTTGACTGCTCTCAGGCAGCAAGGGTTGGCTTTAGGGTATTTGCTCTGGGATCTGGTGAAACTTGTATTTTCACTTTCCGGTTTCCTAACGGGTCAAAGATACCTTGAGCCAGTCAGCCCCAGGGCAACACTTCCCACCCTGCCTCGACCATGACCTCAGCCATGCCTTGGTGTGGAGGAATCACAGAAACCCTGTAGCCTGTGACCTTCTCCTCAGTCACTGAGCTCTGATGAATCATCTAATGTTCAATTTGGTTAAAGATTTTCTTCTTCATTGTTTCCTATTCCCTGGGAAGACTGACGTATTTGAGGTAGATATTGCAAGAATATATGGTATGTTTTGGAGTCAAGTGATGGCCCATCCAGCCCCACATTCTGCTTCTGGCAGTGCAGTGTGAGATACTGTTTTGAAATACTGCTTGAATCTTTGAAAGACCACTTTTTGCTATGCATCATTCTTGTATCCACACAGACATTCACAGTTGCAGGATTAAGGGAGTGAAGTGTAAAACCAAGTCTAGCATGGGTGTTCAAAGTGATGGGAGTGTCAGAGATGCTCAAGAACTTCTTGTGCCATGAGGTTTACACTACCTGGAGTGGCATGAGCCTCCAGAAAAGCAGCACTTTTTCTGAGCTTTCCAACATCTTAGACCAAAATAATGTGAAAACATCCTCTACAATGATTTTTTCCCAGCCTTTACCCACTATGTTATTTCCTCCAAGCACTGGAGCTGACCAAAACCCAAAACTTTTTGATTCAGAAGCAGAGATTGAAAAGGTCTTAGAGTTTGAAAGATCTTGGTTTTGAGATTGTGCTCCTAACACACCATTAATTTTAAGACTGTTTTCCCAGCAAGCCTAGGCTTTCTGTTCCCACTTGAAGATCATTTACCATTGACTGTATGGTGAATTACCGTAGTGGAATGAGGCAGAGAAATATGTCAATATCAGATGTAACAATGAGCAGTCAGTCAGATTTGAACCTGTGCCAATCTATACAACCCTGGCCTTGAAATTGTTAAACCAAAGAAGTTCATTACATTTAATGATCAAGTGTCCTTCGGTTTTCTGAGAAGTTTATGTTAACCATTTATATTGCTCTGCTCTAATATAAATGGCAAACTCCAGGAAAATCCTCTTAAAATTAAATTGGGAGGTTGTTTTTTTTATATATATCTATATAGTTATTTTGCTTCAAGGAAGTATCTGCTTTCCAGACATTTCTTCAAACAAATCATGTCTGAAAAGAAATAATAAACAAGAAGTAGCTGAAACTACAAGGTTTTGCTGTGTGGAAGAGCAGGGAAAGGAGTTAAAAAAAGAAAAAAAAGTTGAATTTCCTGAAAAAGAGCCTTTGCTTATGCCATGTGGCTGTCACATTGCTGTCTGCAAACCAGGGCTTTAGCTCAGTGTTCTGATAGAGCAGGTTCTGCAAATTGAATGGACTTGATGTGCTTCCCTGAAAATACTGTGCAGGATTTGAAGGGATGTGCAATAATTTCTATGAGGTAGAACAGAGATAGTTTTCTGTTTATTCTGCAGTGCCCAAAACAAACTTTAGGGTTGAAAGTGCTTTGTTTTTATCGATATATAGAAATAAAAATCATAATTTATGAGGTATTCGGTGGTATTTTTATCGCCAGATATTAACTGAGTGCAAATGGTTTATAAAACTAAACATCCGTGAGTAAAACTAGGTTTCCTTCCACCAGTTCTTCAGCAAAAATTGAGCTGTGTTTATCCTTAAAATAGTTTTCTCCATAGTTTGCTGTTGCAAATGCATCAAAAGTTATCATTAGCTTCTGATAGTTATCCCATACCATTTAGTTTCATATTTTGTAATTGAGGAGACTCTAAGTAATTGGGCCAGCATCCAAATGTGACATTTTTTGACGGATGCTGATAAGATTAATGACATTTTTCTCCTTGGCTAGTATTTTCAGCACTGAAAACACTATTGTGTGATGTTTGAACTGGTTAACAGCTTGACAGGTGTGCCAAATGCTGACTGTAGAGTCTACCCACCTCTGAAGAAAATGGCCTTAGGTTGTGCCAGAGGAGATTTAGATTGGATCTTATGAAAATTTTCTTCACTGAAAGGTTGTTCAGGCTTTGGAACAGGCTGCCCAGAGAAGTGGAGGAGTCACCATCCCTGGAAGTATTCAAAAATCTTGTAGATGTGGAACCTAGGGACATGGTTTAACAGAGGACATGGCAGTGCTGGACTCAATGGCCTTAGAGGTCTTTTCCAGCTCTAATGATTCTATGACTCCATGAAGTCCACTTCCTAAGATCAGACCTGGGGCTCATCCTTGTTATCTGCTTCCTTGAGGACTGGCAACTCTTGGTATTACATGCTGGAAGAGAGACACCAGGAATTTGCAGCACAGCTTCTATGTCTTTTAAAACTCTGTTCTCTGGTCTGTTCATTTCCCACCAAAATCGTTCTGGGGAGGGAAAAGCACAGACCAAGACTTGAAAGGCCTGAGTTGTCGAGAAGCAACCTGTGTGTGTCATCACATTCTCCCTCCTTGTAGTACTGATGTGTGTATGTTCAGTAACCCCACTTCTTTCAATTAGGCTGTTGATATCCTAAAATTTTTCTTCCTTTAAAAAATTTTTCTCCTTTTTTTTTCTGTTTGTTTTTTTTTTCCCCCTAGACCCCAGGCAGGCGCAGTCATCCCCGCCATGGTCCTATGACCAGTCTTACCCATCCTACTTGAGCCAGATGACTTCACCGTCCATTCACTCCACAACTCCCCTGTCCTCCACTCGAGGCACAGGACTTCCAGCCATTACTGATGTGCCCAGACGCCTCTCAGGTAAAGACTCTGTTTTGCCTAAAACAATTATGCAGAGAGGAACAGGACTTGCAGAGGCTGCCTCCGTGGCCTCAGACAAACCTTGGCAAGGAGAGCAAACCTCAGCAGTGGTACCAGAGTTCCTGCATAACAGGCAGGATTCAAAATCCCTTTTTTTTTTTTTTTTTAGCATGGAATAGCTGTTATGTTGTTCTGAGCATGTCTCTCTCAAATAACTTCGGGTTCATTTCAGATCAGGTTATTTTTAAATTGTGATCCTGATTCTTTGAAAAAATTCTCTTTTTAAATTTTTTTCCCCCCTACAAAAGGATGTTTATTTGTATGTAATCAGGTACTGGCACAGGTTGCCCAGAAAAGCTGTGGCTGCCCCATACCTGGAAAAATGTGCAAGGCCAGGTTGGATCAGGCTTGGAGCCACATGGTCTAGTAGAAGGTGTCCCTGCACATGGCAGGGGGTTGGAACAAGAAGATCTTAAGGTCCTTTCCAACCCAAACCGTTCTGTGATACTGTGTTTTAAAGTAAATTTTATACTCTCTTATTTTTCGGTGCTTTACTTTAGTCATGTGTATGTTGTTAGGCATCCTGACAGATAGATGCCTTTATTTCTTCCATAGTTAAAGCTGAGGTTCATTCTCCTGCATTTCAATCCAGTAGCTCAAGAAAACCTGTTTCCTTAGTTAATATGTACTTGGGATGCCTATCACAAACAAGCTGAGTCATTTTAGGGTAAAGATTGGACAAATTGTGCTTTGGAATGATGCAGGAGAGAGGAAATACATTTAGGAACATAGACAAGACAGCAGTGAGGAACTGAGACTTTTTTTTACCAAACAAATGCACATTTATATATTGCGCAATTCACCTCTAATGGTCTCAATGATAAAACCATCTGTGTAAAGTAATCTGATTGCCCCAAAGTAAGAGAGAGCCTGTCATGGCACACAGTCACCTTGTACCTCTTGCCAAAAATGAGGAACCTTAGGGGAGGGAGGCTCAGTCTTAAAACTCCAACCTTGCAAGTGTGGAAATATTAGCAACGTATGCCAAAAAAGCATGTGTAATGTAAAGAGAGCCTTTATGATTCATTAATGAAAACCAAAGAATCAGTCTTATTACATCTATTCTTTGCATGTTTGCAAGATATTATTATAATCTTGGATGCTGCTGCCATACACCTGTTTGACTCCCAGCCAGGTGAATTTCTTGCTGTCGTGTTTTCTCCTTCCACCAAGTTCATAGCACTGGAAATGTTGATCACTCCATTGAGCTGCAACCCTGACAAGCTGAACTGCAGCCAGCAGGCATGGAGGATTTGATTAGCACAGACTCCTTGATTTCTTTTCATCTTGGAGGAGGGAAGCTTTGTTTCTCAAACAAACAGCTGCAAACCCCTCTGCAGCCCAAGTGCACTCTGCCTTCACAGAGATGCCAAAGATCTCCCTGCGGGCCGAGGGCTGGAGGGTTTTGGAGCAGGATCCTGTGGGCTCTCCATGCAACGCCCTGATTAGGTCAAAAAACTCGATCGGCCTGATGCTGAGGAAATGCTTTGTTTGGCCTGAAACAGGTTCCCTTTGAGTCAGAGCCTCCTGATGGTCTGTGCTGCCGAATGGGTTATTTTTGCAATCGTGCCCGCGGCAATACCTGCAGGAGAGGCTCGGCTGGGACCTGGCAGCTGCACGCCGCATGCTTGCCCTGCAGCCCTTGCTTGTCTGTGTGTATTCAGATGCGAGCACCTAGCATGTGGGCACAGGCAGAGTGACTAAAAGACCTGGCTGTGTACATTGTGTGGCCGTGGACTGAACTTTCCTGCCGTGCTCTATGGCCAGTTGCCTTCGCACTGTTGGTTGCTGCTCTATGACCAGTTGCCTTCTTGTCCTTCATCTTTCCAGGGCTCAAGTGATGCTTCCGCAATGCCCTGACCTATGCCCAGTACTGGGATCTTGCTTCCAGTTAGACTCAAGAGTGAAAAAGGGGACTTTGATCTTCCACAAGTGCCAGGGGTTGTGTGCAGTGTTTGCTGACAGAAATAGAAATTCAGAATAGAAATATTCTGCTAGAACTAGAGAGAGGCATTCCTGGCTGAAGGACCCACTCGGATACTTAGGATGCAAGGAGGCACATTGCAGCCCCAGCTGCAAACTTGACAGTGCCTCTCAAGGGTTTCACTGGCAGTGCCACAGGGAGGGAGGGCAGCATCCAACTCCTCCTATATCTAAAGAGAGGGAGAAATGCAAGTCTTAAGTTTATCCCTCAAACTCAAAGAAATGCAAATCCCACTCAGTTACCTAATGCATATTTAGGCAGAGAACAGAACTTTGAAGAGGGTAGGAAGTGACTGCAAAAAAACACTAAAATCCTTAGAAAACTTCAGGCATCGCTAAAGCATGAGGTAGAAATTAAAGTTTTATAAGGCTTTGAATAAAAAAGTCGCTTTCCGATACAGTGGCAGAAATCTGATTATCGAGGCTCTTAAAAGTATACAAGGTCATTTTAATGAATGCCATATTTACTGCCTGTTGCTTAACATCATGCAGGAGGAAAAATGAGTAAAACCTCCCCCTTAAGCCTTGGCTGTCACACCAACAGGCACAGAACTTCCTATCTGCCCTAATTTCACATCACCCAGCCTTTCCATGAGCCTCCATGGCTTTACCTGGATGACTGCTATAGTTGTTCGCACCCAGATGTTGAAAATATTCCATCCAATAAAGCAGGAGTGGCTCTTGGTTTTATTGTCAGTGGCAGCCCTCAAGAACTACTTTTAATCGTTTTCCTTTGACCAAAACCACACTCATCCTATGGCCAAAGTGGTTATGTGCTTCCCCATCTTGGGATGGGTACATGAGCCAGCAGTGTGCCCAGGTGGCCAAAAAGGCCAATGGCACCTGGCCTGTATCAACAGTAGTGGGCAGCAGGACCAGGACAGTGACCATCCTCTTGTGCTGGGCACTGGTGAGGCCACACCTCGAATCCTGTGCTCTGTTTTGGGACCCGCATAACAAGAAGGACATTGAAGGGCTGGAGCGTGTCCAGAGAAGGGAATGGAGCTGGGGAAGGGTCAGGAGCACAAGTCTGATGAGGAGCAGCTGGGGGAGCTCAGCCTGGAGAAAAGGAGGCTTGGGGGAACCTTCTGGCTCTGCACAACTCCTGGCAGGAGGGGACAGCCAGGTGTGCTCTGCTACCAAGAAACAATGGACAGGCTGAGAGGAAAAGGCCTCAAGTTGTGCCAGGGGAGGTTTAGATTGCATAATAGGAAAACTTTCTTCACTGAAATGGTGGTCAGGCACTGGAACAGGCTGCTCAAGTGGTAGAGTCACCATCCCTGGATGTGTTCAAAAGGCACATGGATGTGGCCCTTAGGGACACAGTTTAATGTTGAACATGGTGCTGCTGGGTTGGACCCAACAGTATTTTCCAAACTTTATGGTTCCATGACTCTCAGTGATGAGGTTGCCTGTGTTTAAACCCCAGATTAGGCTGAGGATCAGAAGAGGTTTGGGGCTGCGGGACAGAAAGTGATGGAGCACTGCCATAGCAGTGCATGCAGTTCCTCATCCCATGGGAGAGGAGAAAAGGGCAGCAGGCTGCAACCCTGAGGAGTTCCTCAGGCAGCTGCTGCAATGCAGCTGAACTGGTCGTGTCAGTGTCTTGAATGATTTCTCTGCGCAACTGGCAAGTTTGCATGCGTGCTGCAGGCACGTGCACATGTGTGCCCATGGCTGCCAAACTGCAAGTGTTTGTCTTCTGTTTTCCAATTGGGGGTCAGTGCTTTGTTAGCACTGCTCTACAACCAATCAGTGTCCCAGGCATTTGGGCAGTATTCAACAGCATGAGCTGAAAAGTAAAGCAAAGAAAAAAGATTATCTGGCATCATTCAGATTTTGAACCAATGATCTTTCTGGTCCAGAAGTTTCACACTCATATCAAGAACAAATAAAGAAACAAGTTCATGAGGCCATGAAATTGCCTTACCTTAATGTTCAGACTCAATCATAAAATGAGCAGGATTCCCCATATTTTATTAAAACGTCTGTCTGTTCAGACTTCCCCAGAAGACAGTGAAAGTTGGTGGCCCAGCAGATTAATATTCTTAATTAAATAATATTGTAGTGGAAGCCATGGGAATATAAGAAAAGGGTCATTTTAGAGAGAGTTTGCCTGAGGGATGTAGTCTTATTTCATGATTCATAGGGAATGCACTCAGTCTTTGTGTCCTATGCATAACCAAAGTGCATGTGGGATGGGGAGCATGGGTGACTATTATGTAATTAATGTATATGATTCATATAAATATACACATCACAGCCATTTTACATAACACTTTGGGGCTGATCCAGCAAGTTCTCCCCACATGGAAGGTTCAGAGCAGGGAGTACAGGTCGGGTTGTTCTTGCAGTCACAAGAGGGCTGCTCCCAGGCAGGTGAAGGAGGGGTGGGTATAGATGTCCCCGGGGCAGGCATCTATTCCTGTGACACTCACCCTCAACTCCCTTTGAGTCAGTGGGGACAAACTGGAATTTTCAGGACTTGACCAGTCTGCAGGTGATGTGTGCAGGTCTCTGGCAGTGCCTGGGAAGAGCCTGTTTGTCTCTGAACTGAGCCTAGGTGAGTAGTTCGAGTACGGGCATGTATGATCTGATAGTCTGCCTTTGCTGAGGTGATTTAAAAGACAGTTTAACTGTCCCATAAACATATCCATATCACAGCCTAATTACACTCTAGTCCTGGTTTAACCCTACCTCACCCTGACCTCGACCTTCTCCACCGTTGCAGGGTTTGAGCTTGATTTTAATTTTGTTGAGAATCCTGAGAAGGGGAATGTGGGGAGACTTTGTCCTCCCCTACACTTTTCCTGGACCTACTCACTCTTCTGCCTAACACAAGTTTCTTGCTTTTTACTTCACCTTTGAGAGAGACTTGCAAGGTCAAGATCTTCAGATGCTGGAGGACCTGTCCTGCAGGTGTACCACAAACACATTCAATGCTGACTCTGGAAGATCCTGTCTGTGTTTGACAGATTCCATATGACAAATGAGAAAACTAAAACTGAATCTAAATAGCAGGACAAATCACCAAACCTGCCTTTTCCAGCCCAGGGCTTGCACTCTTCCTAGATATTTGTCTGTTGGGGATGTGCCACCATGCCCAGACACAGCTGTCCCACTAGCTGGAGTCCCCAAAGGGTGCTGTCTTTATATTTACTGTGTCATTGAGTAAGGGCCTGCTGAGATAGAGGAGGGAGATGCTGGGATCAGGCCCTAAACAAAAGAAGTCTGCAGACCCATCCCTCAGAACTAAAATGGCCAGAAAGTGGTATCTTCTCCAATAAATTACACAGTGGTAGGGCTGGACTGTTAAATACCAGTACTTTTAAACTGTCAGCAAGGCTGGTTTTGAATGGGGTCGGCCAGCATGGTCGCAAACAGGTCCCAGCTGTGGTTTGGAAATGAAGTGAGTCCTGAACCTGCTCCTGTGGGCAGCTCAGAGTCAGCCACCCCATTATGGAGTCAGGATTTAACTTTATATCTGTGGCCAGACCATCCTGACTGGATTTAGAGCCAGAGAATGTGCCCTGACCCTGTTTGCTAGTTCACGTATAGCCAAACTTTCCCATTAATTTGTCTCGCTCTGTAGATAAATCACAACGTTTTGGGCCATCCTGGACCTGCATCACAAATGGAAATTTAAGAAACCTTCCTGTTGTCCCAGCTCAATGATGGCTGGCAAATATAAATGCAATGCCAGCCCATGCCCCAGGGACAATACTGGATTTTTACACAATTTGATTTTCATTCTTGTTAGTCAAAAAATCATATAATAAAAAACCACATGTAATGGAAGCAGCTCCAGCTTAACCTCTGGATTTAGTATTTGTGTGTCAATGAGAAAAAGACAGACAGTCATGGGTTTTTTTCTCTTGGGGTCCTGTACTGGTTGTTATCTTTTGTTTTTCACCCTATATGTGAATTACCTTGGATTTTGCTAGTGTCACATACTAACATGATTTTTGTACCATGGATTTTTCCTTTTGGGGGGAATTTGGTCTTTGAAACAACTTTTAGAAATAAAAGTTGTTTATCTTCTCCTAAGGAGCTTAGAAAACTTTACAGCAACTAAGTAGAAACTGTGGCCACGGAAGTAGCTATGCTTTCATCCCTTAATTCCTGCTAACTTGATTATATGTTGTGGGCAATAAGCACATTTCATGATGGGGCCTTTCATAAGAGAAGGCATTAGTGCTGTCTCCAAAACACCATTTTGTTCTTCTTCATGTGTTCTGGGAAGCAGAGAAACAGTTAATGCCGTGGCTATTGCCAGCATGGCCGTGGTGTGAGCAGCCCCTGCAATGAATGAGCAGTTCACGCTTCAGCAATATTGTCTCAGGCTCTTGGCAAACCCAAGAAGCCAGCTCAGTTTCTGGTGCGCTCACTATGCTGGGATGTTTTTCTTGGTGACTATAACAATTTTCACTCTGTCTTCTTCTTTTTTTTTCTTTTTTTTTTCTTTTTTAATTAAATGGAAGTTGAAAGACTCAAGGTTGTCTCTGTCTCTGTTTCTCCTCGCTAATGTTCAATGCTTTCCTTGCGAGGTGAAACTGAGTCAAGGCAAAGTAAAGAACTTGGGGGAGCTCAGGTCTTCAGAAACAACCCGCTCATTTTGCTGCCTTCCCTAAACTTGGAACTTGCCTTCCTTTTTTTTTTTTTTTTCATTATTTTTCAGTGGTTCTATTTATTTTGTTTACCGCAGGTTTTCCATTTTTAGTCTCCTGCCCACTTGGTGCCACCTGGGAATCTCAGCACCTTGGCACTCATCTGTGGGCTTTCAGTAGCAGCCTCTCCACTGGGTTGAATCTCTCATTGGAGTAATTGTCCAGAAGTTGCATTGCATGATCCCTACCTCAAATTTTTCTAGCGTGGGTGGCCTCAAATTAGGCACCTATGCCCATATTTAGGTGGTAAAACAAGCGGACTGATTTTCAGATGTTTGAATGTTACAATGCGTGTCTTTAAGCTCTTTTCATTTACTTAAACGGCTGTTGGGAGAGGAAGTAAACAGGAAAAATGAAGGCAGAGGGAAGGAGTTTTATTCCTGAAATAAGGGATTTAAAAAAATACTGAAAAGAAACAAGTGGAATGTTTTGAAATGGAATAAATTTGTTGCTGATACAGGCAGGAAATAGCACACTCAAATATATTTGGATGTATAGATATATTTTTATCTGAGCTTTTTTTGCAATGTGTTTTATATTTGGGACACATATCAAGATTTGCATCTGTTTCCAGAACTTGCTGCTAACAGTTAGTAATGATGCCAAAACATACTTTAGTTCCAGCTTGAGACCAAATGATATTCAGGGCTTTTTTTTATTACTAATTTAGGGTCTGATATTAATTAAGGAAATTTTCCATAAGTGCCAGGCTTTTTCTGAAGAACTCATTAAAATTATATTAACTTAAACCGGAATCACAGTCTGAGCATGTTTTGTAATGATTATTCTTACTGACTCTGCTGGGTTTTGTAAACAGAATGCTAATTGTTAGTGGGGCAACCGGGTCCTCAATTCCAGACTTCCAAAGGGACAGATCCTGAGCCACTACCTAGATGTGTGTTCCCAATAAAGTCAATAAGCCTCTAACAGGAAAGCTGTGGGATCGAGCTCTTTGTTTCATCCTTCTGCAAAGGCATTTGATGATTTCTCCCTTCCCTTTGTGGAATTGCTGTTAATTTTCTACCTAGGATGGAGCCAACGATGGCAGCTGAGGCAGGATCACATGTGTGCAGATGTGGAGAGGAAATGGATCTTCATGTGTGAAACTCTCTGGTGCATACAGAGTGGTCAGGTCCACTTATTTACTCCCCCACCCCCCCACGACGGATCCACAGGGAAGCTGGGGAGAGACTTCTGATAGGAGCATGAAGTGATAGTGCAAGGAGGGAATGCTTTAAACTGAAAGAGTTGATTTAGATCAGACATTAAGAAATTATCACTGTGAGGATGGCAAAATACTGGCACAGGCTGCCCAGAGAGGTGGTGGATGACCCATCTATGAAAACATTCAAGGCCAGGTTGAACAGAACTCTTTGCAACCTGATCTAGTTGAAGATGCTGCTGCCAGTGGCAGTAGGGTTGGACTAGATGGCCCTGAAAAGGCTCTTTCCAGCCCAAACCATTCTGTGATTTTATGATGCTGCCCTTAAGTCTTTGTGGCCTTGTGTCTTTGTTGCATTGAATTGGGTTTGATTAATTGGCCAGGATGAATTTATTAAATGGCTCCATGAAATCCAGGAGAATTTGGTCCTTTTCAGACTGCAACTGTTGGGTAGAAGGTAAGGTAAAGGAGGATCACATGCCTTTCAGGAGATGAATGGTTTAAATTCTGCAAATGTTACACTGAAAAATACAATTTGAGAGGAAAAAACTGCTGCTGGTAGAAGTAGCTGGAGCTGCCTTGGTTTTCAGTGAAATTTCTTCTCATTTCTGGCCACGCAGAGTTTGACCATGCTGAATTTGGTCAGAAGAGGAGTGTTAGATCCCAGCAGAGCTTCAAAAACACCTTTTTGAAGTGGTTTAGTAATGGTTGTTGGCCCCATTTTACACATGACCGAGTCTCCTCCCCTCTTGATGGATGTTTTAGCAGAAAAGAAACTGGTGTACTGCCAGCTTGGCTGTCAGATTTCAAAGAGCTTTGATACTGGTGATACTGGGCTGATACTGGTGACCAAAAGGGAAGGCAAGAGCCATGCTAGTGGCTCAGGTTTTCTGTGGTTGTACAAAAACAAACAACGTAGGCAGTGAAGGAGAGGAAGATGGATGAGATAAAATGAGGGAGTGCACCTTCACGTGGCTTACGAAGGATGTTATTAAGGGAGAAGGAACTATTTCATATGCGTAAAGGGAGTGTATTTGGGGACACTAATCTGGAAATCTCTTAATATTTACTTTCAGACTGACTCCAGAGAGAGTGAGGGAAGGATGAAAAGCAGGAGATGCCTTCCTGAGTTTGGGACACTTTCCCCATGTCCGCAATGTGCGGGTGGTGGAGTGGCCCTCAGGGAGAACCCAGCCCTGTACCCACACAGTGCTTGATGGTGCTGCTGTGTCCAAGGAATTTTGTGGAGTATGAGGATTTTTAGCAATGGTAAAGCTTAATCTATGAGGCATAGGGAAGAATAATTTGTCATAAGCAAATCTCCACAGATGTGTAAATTCATTGATTATTGTACAGTGAAGCCCATGTGAACATCTGCTTTGAACCTAGGTATAAGATTTCCCCAAATTAACTCTCATTTGAACTTGAGAGCAACCTTAGAGGAAAAAAAAAGCAAGCCCAAACACTCAGTTGGTCTTCATTAAAAAATTTCCAGTGTAGCAAAACCCACCACAACCTTTGGTTGCAGATGCTAATTAATCTCGCTTTAAAATGTGGGTATTATTACCAGTCTGAATTTGTCTAACTTGAGTTTCCACTCATTTGAACTTGCTACAACTTTGCTACAACTTTTTCTACCAGAATATAGCACTGATTTTGATTTCTGAGGTTCTTGTGGGTTCCTGTGTTGGTGACAGGTACAGAGAGGTGGGTGGGACAGGAGGTGGCTGTGGTGGGTCTCAGGGAGGTGGCAGAAGCCACAGGCAACTGGCTGGTGCGGGACACCGAACTGGTTTGACTTGCTAGGAGTCTGAAGGGGAACTGTGAAAAATATTTTGGTCAATTCAGTTTGCTGTGGGTTCACTATAATTTATCAAATCCTGGAAGTTCCCTTTCCTAATAAGCCAAACTCCTACAGTATCCGCTGAAAAGGTGTTATTTTTGGTTGAATTACTCGTGGCACTCTACTTTTCCAGCCCACCTGAAAAAATGCACTGGGAAAGCGTTTTTCACTGACTTTGTGGGCTTCTGCAATTTCTTCAGGAATTTTTCCGCTTTATATTTGCCCAATTATAAAGTCCTAACAAAATTAATTTAATTTCTCACACACTACCCTAAATAGAGATACAGGAATAAAAGAGTGGATGCACATTCTAGCTTCATTTTCCTGCACTGTTTAATATTTCATTTTAAGAAACAACTATAGTCATGGGGTTTTTTTCTCCCAGGTTTGGTTTGCATTTGTCAAAAGCAAAGCTCAGAGCTGAGGCCGTGGCCCCACTGGGGAGCAGATACCCAGCCAGAGCAGCCTCTTTGCTCTCAACAATCCTAATTATTCCACAGGCAAATTTGTGAATGGAGAGTTGAAACTGTGTTAATCCCTTGGGATTACTTGGAGCAGGGAATGTTCTCATTGTGTGAATAAGTTTAGGTCTGGCAAAAAAGACATCATACATTTAATGCAGGGGATTTTGTGGTGATTTAAAGGTGGATTTGGAGGAGGAGTCAATGTGCTGTGTGCTCAGCCCTGACTGGGCTATGCCATCTCCAGACTTCCCAGTCATTGTTCCCAAAGGTCTCTCTAATCATCCATTTGATCTTTTATCCTGTGGTAGCCATGAGTGTTTGCAGTAATATGTTATTTTGTAAATTGCAAGTGCTGGGATAGGCAGCTAGAAGAAGCCTCTTTGGGCTTGTGAGAGGAAGAGGAGCAACCGTGCTGAGAGAAGGGGAGCACCAGCAGAGAAAACAGCCTGAAGGATTTAAACCAAGGACCAGTTCTGAAAGCAAAATGGAGGAGGAGGGCATCTCATGGCAATCTTTCCATCTCTTAACATCACAAATCTCTGGCAGGGAGCAGTGAAAGGTGGTATGATTGGGTTAGGAGCAGCATCCACAAAGCTTCTTTCATTTAGCTGAGATGAAAAGCCCCTACACAAGCTCTAGTGATGCCACATGTGTGGTTTCCAGTTGTTATTTTGAATGTTTAACTGGGCTATCACTGTGTGATCCATAGGCATCACTGTTTTTTAATGCCCTTTCCTATTAAACAGGTACTGTTTAGAGTTGGCAGAATATTATAAAGCCAGCAGCTAAAGGTATGTCCACCTTGGTTAAGTTTATATAATTAGGCTGCACAATGGGCTTTCTTGGAAAACCAGTCTGAAGCACAGGTACAGGACCAAATCTATGAGGCACATCATTTTTATTGGATAGATGTCTGTAAAAACACAGCTTGCCATATTTAATTTTGTGCTGAAATGATGTTTTGTGTTGTGTTGAAAGCTGAACTTGGGTTTGAAAAATTTCCACAACCTGGAGATCAGTCCCCTTGTCAAGACATCAGCTGAGGTTTTGGCTTTAGCTGGAGCATCCAGGTTTGGCTCCTGCAGGCAGCGCAGTCCAGCGATCAAAGTAATGGTTGTATTTGGGAATAGCTAATGGACCTTTGCTGGAATCACTGCTGGCTGTGATAGTGTTTGTATTGTGATGGTGTCTGGAGGTCTCATCCCACTTGTGCCAAGGACTATACAGTGAAAGAGGAGGAGGAAAAAAGGGAAATCTGCCTGTCCTCTCTGAATTTGCACTCTTAGATACAATACAGCTGGTCATAAGATGTACAATGGACTACAAGAGAGAACTGTAATGTGAAGGGAACCAGCAAGGTGGTGGCAGTGGCTGCAGCCTTCCTAGATCCAGGTAGTAGTGAGAGTGGGTCAGAAGGGAGTGCAAAAATGGAATTGTAAGGAGGGTACTGAGGTAGCTCTGTGGCTCTTCACCTCCTTCCAGGCTTCAGGATGAGCAGGAAAGAAAGGAAAAAGCTGCTTGTCACAGCTTGTAATAAGCCAACAGTGTTGGTCAGGTTAGGCCAAGGGACCATTCAGGACCCATCACCTTCTCAGCCTGGCCAAAAGTGGTCACTCAGTTCCCCTGGAAAGGTTTCTATCTGGATCACTGTATTTAATAGCTGTTGACACAGCTCTGTGAATCTGCTTACCCTCAGGTAGGTAGGAATTACCCCAGCGGAGCTGCTGGATCAATTATATTCCCTATAGGTCTGTAGAGTCATAGTCTTATAGGACTGACAGAGACCTTGTGAGATCATATGATCTGTGCCCCTATGTGGAGAAATAGGATCAAACGTCTGCAGATCATTCCTGTTGAGTGGAGCCAACTAGTTATGTGTGTTGTTGCCACTGAAAACAAAAATAAAACTATGTCCCAAAGAAAGAATCCCAGCCAAAAAAAATTAATTACAGTTGAAATAGCTAATTTGAGTGCAGTTAAAAGACTAGAGCTGGATAGGGTTTGTCAGCCTTGAAAGAGGGAAAGTATAGCGACCTCTGTGAAAAAGTTAATAAACATTTAGATACCCTCAAAGGTGCAAATTGCAAGGCCTGGGATCCAGCCTAGGGACTGACCACTGAAAAACAGACCTTCTGCAAAGGTGACTGACTGGCCAAATAGGAAAGGGAGCAAGTGCCCCAAAAACACCAGGAGGGCTGCTGACCCAAAATCTCCTCAACATAAGACCAAGATGAAATGGCTCATTGGAAGAGGCATCTCGCAGAAGCTGCTCAGAGGAAGTCCCCGGGAACTGTGATGTGGATGCTGGCATGGCCAGAGGAGCCACAGAGGAATCCTGGCAATGGGAAAAAGGCACCTCTCTTCGCCCTTTCTTCCCTCTTCCTCTCTCAAATAACTCCCTCCAAAGGGATTTTTGTTTGTTTTTATTTTCATTTTGATTCCTGCTAGAAGCCAACCAGTGTTGTTTTCTTTTTTATGGGTGAAGAGGAGCGCAGGGAGGATCTAAGCAAAACTGGAGCCGAATTGGGAGCCACTGTATTAGATTCCAAAATTAGATAGGAAGCTAGGTTTAAGGGTAGTCCAAACCCAACCAGTTCCTCGTTTGGCCTGGCCCACGTAGGTGGGCCAGACTGTTTTGGAGCTGTTTTTTGGGCAGGCTGCTTGCCCATGGAGGAAGCCATTCCACCCGCGGTGGGGCTGGAGCCGGCGCCTGGTGCTCAGCTGGGCCAGCTCCTGCTCTCACTGGCTTGTGCTGCAGAGGTTTGGTTTAAAGCAATTCTGCTACTGCTTTCTCCAGCAGATGAAGACAACTGAAGGTGCTAATTCAGTCTGACTTCACAGGCATCTTTTTTATCACAGAAATCGAGATTGCATATGAAAGTTTATTTCAAGTCAAGTTCTTTTTGCTCTGATTTCCACTTTTTCTGTGTCTTCACCCATTGAAGAGCTTATAAAAAATGTCTGTTAGGTTTTACCTTTAATCTTTATAACTTTACAACATTTTTCCAACAAAGGATTTCATGGTATATTCTAAACTGTGCTACTAACTTTTGTTACTTTGCTAACATGACATATTGAAATATCCATTGTATAATAAGCAGAATTTACACAGGAAAAATCAAATTCTTTGCCCAAAGTAAATCAGTAGTAAAAGCCAGAAAGCATTGTATCACATTTTCCTTTGTAACAGATTTAATAGTTAAGTGGGCTTTCTATTTCTATCCCTAATCATTATTGGTGATCTGAACTTAAAATCCATGATACCATATCTGAGATAAATCTCTACTGATGGTCTAAAGAGCTGCTAGTAGTGTAGCCTGAGGGGCTGTACATCAAACAGCCTCAAGCATGTTTATGATGTGAGCTGCTACAGACTCAAGTCTGTTTCTTTTTCTCATCACCACCTTCCTGGGAGGATAAAACCCATATTCAGACTTCACACTATAGAGAAGAAGCATTTATTTAGAGATGTTCAGAGTTGGGCTGATTTAAGCTTCAGCTCAGCTGATGAATGGGGATGCTGTGTAGGCTATCTTAAAATGGATTGAAACTTTGCTTACAGCAGTTGCCTTAATTTAGTAGGAAGCTCACGTTAGGTCTGAAAGGAATGGAAAAAATATACAGAGGGATTTACACAGCTTTTATTAAATGCGATTGAAAATTGTATGTTGTTAAAGTGCCTCTAGCGCTGCTTTACAGCTGTGTTTAGCTGTGTTCTGCTGAATTTTGTGGCAGCTTGGTATCTAAACAGTCACTGAGTGCCTAAATCCATGGACTGTAACCTCTGTAGGTCTTTACACAGCTCAGTATTTTTGACTCTAGCAGCAGCTCCAGTGAAAATAGCCCAGCTGTTGTGTGCAAAGTTTTCCTCCATCTTCCTGAAGCTCATGGTGGTGTGGCAAGTCCTGCTCTGTGGCTTGATATCCACAGCTTTGCTTCTGCCATGCCAAGGGTTGTGACATCCCTGAGCTGTTCTCACTCTGCCCCAGGACATGGGAGCAGGATTCGGCTTGGTGCTCACCCATGGCTCACCCCACAGGGCTCCCTCTCACCCTGAACCTCCTGAAATTTCCTTGGCCGGTGAGTCTTGAGTCACACTGACGTGTTTGACCATTTTATCACAGGGCCCAATGTTGCTACTGTTTGTGTTACTTGGGGGAAATGTGTTCTCACTGTAAGGGAAAAAACTCTTGCCGTCGCTGGGTGAGTTATTTTCCACTGTTTTCACTCCAACAGCATTATTGCGCCTGCTGCTAAAATCCTTAACCTAAGATGGAAATGCCTCCCTGGTATCTCCCCTCTTCTTTCTCCAGAAGTCCCGTGGGCTAAGGGTCCTCATCCCCTTGGAGCAGCTGCTCCTGCGCAGCCCCAGCTCCGAGCACGAGCAGCGCTTTCCGCTGCCTCCGCAGGACAAGGTGCGGCTGTTTGCCCTCTGGGGACTTCGTGCCGGGCAGGATTAAAAATCAACATCATGGCCCTGCTTATGGATAGGGACCGAGGCTGAAAATGTCCTTTGAAGGGAGAAGTTATTTTGGAGGAGAAAAGTATGGTTTTAATTGTTTAGATGAGGGGGTTTCGTGTTCTGTGGATGTCTGGGGGCTGGGGAGGTGCTCTTCTTTCTCTGTGTACGATGTTGTTCAGGGCAAAAAAAAAAAAATAGATTATCTACGTTTCTGAATTTAAATTTTTTTGGCCAGAAGTGTAACAATTTGTAGGGTTTGATTTTTCTCTGGGAAAAAAAAAAGAAAACAGAGCGTTTTGAGAACAAGGCTGAGTAACCAAAATATGTTTGTTTTTGTTTAAATTGCTCAGTAGAGAAATCGTCTCTTGTCTATTGTTAAGAGCGAGGTTTAAATCAAAGGCAAGTTCTACATATTCTAAAATATACAGACAACTCTTTGAAAGCAAAGCCAAGCCAAACTTTAAAAGAGACCTTCTCCTTGATGCAGAAGTTTTCAGTTAGTTACTGTGCTGGGGCTTGAGTGGAAAGAACCAGCCTGAGAAACAAATGGCAAATCCCCATTTCGGTGGCGGAAGCCAGGAAGAGCATTGTATTAATAGCACACGAGACCTTTCCACAGCCGTTCTAGTCCAGGGCTTTTCCAGCAGCAGTGAGGAAAAGCCTTTGCAGTCCGTGGGTATTTTTTTTGTGTTCACATTTGGCTGTGGAAGTTTGAAGCGAGCGGCAGAGCGAGGGAGTGGAGGGCCTGATCCTCTCATGTTGGGTGGTCCCTCCTACCGCAAATAACCCTATTGGAAACAGAGGGACTATTTGTGGAGTCATTTGTTTGTCAGGAAAAGTAGGGTTTGTAGGATACGGCCCCAATTAGCAGCCAAATTCCTGGTTATTTTCTCGTGATAAAAAGGCGGTAGCTGTCGCAGAGATGCACGTAGCATCTCTCCAGTTCCCATTTGAACTCCTGCCACTTGATCCGTGCTTCTTCCCACTTCCTCAGCTGTGCAAAGATTATTCCAGCACCACAGTAGCTCAGATGAGCTGGGTGCTTCCCTCCTGCCTGGCTCTGACGTGGCCTCCAGCCCTTTTCTGTGCTGTTTGTGATTGCTCCTGCTTTCTGGTACCCATCAGTGAGGGCACCTGGGAGTTGCTCTTGAGCTTTGGCTCCAAGCACAGCAGACAGGTGATGTCCACCCCCTGTCTGGCAAACCAAGTACACCATCCCATGATAAACCCTGCTTTCAGTATGGCCTGGGTACAGCCAATCCCCTCCAGGGCATACCCCCCTCCTGAATCCAGCATTTTCCAGGAGATTAACTTAATGGACAGTTTATCACCGAGTTGCAGCTTTTGGAAGGGCAGGAAGGAAAGGAAGGAAGGAAAATTTGTAAAGGAAGGAAAAAATTGCTCGCTCAGGTTACCAGACAGTGGGTACCTGCCCAACCCACACAGGCTGGCACAGACAGGGCCACAGCTCTGCCGACCCCATCTGAGCTTAGCAGAAGCCAGGAGAGCTTTCTGGGAGCTGCAGGAATGCTGATAGCAGTGTCCTTATTTGGGGGAGGAGGAGTGCTCTTGTTAGTTGTATTATTTTGTGACTCCCTGTTTTGGTAGCCATAAGTCATTAGTTGGTTTTAATTATTTTTTTTTTTCTTCCCCCCCTCCCCTTGAAACTGAAATAAGGAGTGAAAGAGTAGAATTTTCCTTATTTTTTCCTTTTATTTTTTCTTTTTTTTTTTTTTTTTGGCTAATCTGAGGCACACTGCCACATCTGAAGCCACTTGGCTTATTATGGATTTCATGGAAACTGATTCCCTGAAAGTGTTTCCATATGTGTGTTCCCAATATATCCCATCCTTTTCTAAATGGGAGTACAAACTCGCACACGAGCTGGAAATGGCTTCAGGATGTGACAGAGAAGTCATATGACTGGAGTGGCACTGTGTGTGGCCCTCTCTGAAAGACACGGTGTCCTGTGTGCTGGCTCCCATCCTACAGTAGATCCAGTTTCAAAGAATCTCTTCCTTCCCGGCTTCTTAAAAACTCTTAATCAAGAACCAGCAAGGAATCCTCTGTCCTCGGGAGAGATGTCCATTAGTTGAATGAGATGCGAAAGAAAAATTTGGATGGGGAGGGAAAAGGAGGGGTTTAAAGGGTGAAATAACAGAGCAATGCCAAGGGCTTCCCCCCCTTCCCTGTCCCTGCAAAACATAGTTCCTTTGTGTCTGCTTGAGGATCAGATGGTATTTCTGAGTTAGTAGCATGCAGTGGAAAAGTACAATTCATGACAACATTGGAAACAAATATTTATACTGGACAGTTAAGGCACATTTTTCTGAAAAGAAGAAAAAAAAAGGAAAAAGAAGGAATAAAGTAGCCTGTGAGCCATGATGTATATTATCTTCCCATTCAGGATTTACTCAGGATTCCTGTCCCGCTGCTCGCCATGGCCGTGCCTGCTCCGCAGCCCTGCGGTTTCACCCCCTTACTGTATACAACACTCTGAGGTTGCTCTCCAAGAAAAGCCTCAAGTGTTCCTGCTGATGCCTTTCGGCTGGCGAAAAGCGGTGACGGCTGAAATTCGGGCAGGAAAAGTTGGGGAAAAGTGGACGGGGAGCGCTGCTCTCTTGTGTGCGTGTTTGTGCCATGCGGTGTTGCAGAGCTCCTGGACTTATTTCCAGGAAACTTTGTTTACTTTTTGGTTCCAATGCAGCACATAGAGGGCCTGAGATTTTAAACAAGCAGGGGGCTTTTGATACACTGCCAGTTCCTTTCCACCCGAGTCACCCGTGACAGCTCCAGGCTGGAGTCACTGAGATGAGATAGCAAAGACAGAGAAGTTCAGAGGCTCTCCATCACACCAGGTCAACAGGCAAACATGGGTGGCAGGTTATAACCACCAGCCCAGGGCCTGTTTCTGTAATGTGACCATTTGTCCCCCTCCTGTGGTTCTCATTAGGAAGGTTTAGGAATCCTGTATAAGTGAGGCAACGTCTATAAATGAGACAGTGTTTGCTGAAGCTTCCGCAGTTTCATTTCTGCACCCAACAGTCCATCTAGGAGTGGTAGGTTGTTACATTTATCTATTGATGTTCCCTAAATTTTAGATGAGCTATCTCTGGGGGTGCAGTGAGCAGCCACCTGTGTTTCAGTGCATAATGTCACCCAACAAGACCTCAGTGCCTTAAGGAAAGCAGCTTCATCCAGCAGAAAAGTCCTATTGAGGGAGCAGGCAGGTAATGACAGAGCCCAGGCTGAAGAAATGCAAAGAGACTTCAATTTTGGTGTTAAGCAATATAACATCTCTCCTTGAGAAATGCTTTCCTTTATTTGCACGAGTGGTACTTTAATGATCGCTGCTAACTATGTTATTTATGGGGTGTTTCTCCCAGCAAAGGGCTTAGGAGCAGTGCCATAAATTCAGTGAAAACATCTATCTGCAAATTAATCCGTGGTATTTTAGGTGCCAAAGACCTGTTACCTAAATACCAGGAGGCACCAGTGTGCAGTTTACTGTGTGAACTGGGGTACTGAGGGACTATGAGAAGGGATGCACTGGAATTAGGGTCTTGCCTGCTGCGTGTGAGGCTCTGAAAGGGTTAAAGTGTTCCTTCCTCCCTCTGACTTTTGTGAGACTGCTGTGCTTAATAATGTTGCAGTTTAAATGGTCCCAACTAGGCCTTGAAGTTAACACCTCGTTGAGGTGAAAAAAAAGGGGAGGGGGGGCAGTTCACATCTTTTCTGAAGCTATTGTTTGCCAGGAGACCTTCTTGGTGTGACTTGTGGGGGGGAAATCGAGAAAAACAAAAGTAAATGCTTTTTTACTCTTTTTTTTTTTTCTTCTGAACGAAGGGAGGGAAAAGAACGTTTAAAAACATACAATTTCCTATGATAAATTGTTCCAAACATCCAGATGACACAAGCTCATCCAGAAAGTAAACCAGAGAGAGAGAAGCCCCGTGCATTATTTCTGTGGTGCTGCGTGGCCCTCACCCTCCCAGCACGTAGACACTCACTGCTGGATGTGTGGGAGGAAAGTCCCTGAGCTCCAGCAGAAAACTGAGCAGCAGTGTAGGCTTGTGGGATCAGGACCCAACAGCTACAGCAAGGACTAGATACAGGAGGAGATGTTTTGGGATCCCTAGAAATTGCAGTCCCAGGCTCCATTCTACAGTGGCATCCAGAGGGAAGGTGGTACAGCAGTTTTGGAGAGCCAAGGGATGGCCTGGAAGAAAGGAGAAAGGTCGTGCTGTGTATGACTCAATAAACACTTATTAGCAGAGACACGGAATAAGAATTTAACAAAATGAAGAGCAAAGTAACTCTGTCCCCCTGATACAGAAAGATGCTGGGGGAAAACCCGAAGAGATCCAGCTAGAAGATAATCACTCCCCCATTAAAACACACTGCAAAGAATCTTTCAGACTGGCAAAACCAGGAGCTCAGAAATTAGAAAATCATAGTACTTACACTGCCTGTGCAACTTTAAATCAGCCTCATTCTGCTTATGCATTAAATTACAAATTTTAATTACAGGATCACATGATACTTTTCCCACGGGATTCCTGTCTCATTCAGTGCACAGGATGGACAGTGCTAACTTAATGAGCAGCTCTTCAATATTTTGTTTGCTTCTTGTTCTTTGCATTTCCTCAGGCCTTGCTTACTGCAGAGCATTAAGTGCTGCTCTGAAGAAGGAATCCTTAATTTCTGGCTTGGCTTTGCTCTAATATTTCTGCCATAACATTTGTATACAGTTCGCTGCAGTGCAATATTCCCAAGAAAAAAAGAACCCTCTTTAGAAAGAGAAATGAGACTGACATTAAGGTCTCGTGTCATTTGGTTCACACTTTCTGTGTCACTTACAGCACAATTTCTGCCCTGTTTGTAGCCTTGCATTCAGACCTGTGATCCCGTTGGCTTCAGCTGCAGCTGGGAATATTTAGCGCACGTGCAAATCAGAAGCCAGCATCTTTGCAGCACACAGAAAATGAGGGAAGTGAAAATGGGATTTGGAGACATTTCAACTGAGTCATGTAGGAGCCATGTGGCAGAAACGCATATAAAATCCAGTTAACTCAGGAAATAGTTGGGTCTCTTTCGCTTGTTCACTTCACCCCTCTGATTTCTTGGAGCAGTGGATCTGGGGGATATATAGATAAGGGTCTTCTCTATTCCTCAACTCGGATACATCTCCAGAGGTGGCCAGGTTGGGCAGGTTAATGAGAAAGGAATAGCATCTCGTGTAGCTAAGTGCTTTGTTGTAGTACATTTGGAGAAGTAACTTGAATGCTGGTGTTTCCAAAGTTTCTCACTCTTCACATGGTAACCTTAACAATATCCCTTTGATTACCTCTGGTTATGTTTACAGGTTCTCAGATTTCTAAAAAAAAAAACCTCAAATAACCCCACCTTCCCATATTTTACTTTGCAATATTATATGAACACACACGGTCTGCTTTCACTCAGGCTTTGCCATTCCAAAGAATGGAGCCATCAATGGACTGATCTTTTATTAGGCTGGCATGGGGACAGGTGGCAATGTCCCTGTGTTTCAGCAATGTTTGCAGAAAAAATGCTAGGATTTGTGACTCCTGGATTTTATTCCAGTCTCTAGACAAGTGTCTTTGTAGGGGCACAGACTCTTCTGCCCATTTTTAGTCAGAGTGCTTATGATTTGTTCATATTTGGCTGGATTTTCATGGCAACATCTCTCACACAAAAGCCACTCCTATTCCAAAGTTCAAGTCCTTACTTCAAAGCATGGAACTGGTACAGCTTTTCAAAGGAAGGCTCCTCAGAGTTTAAGATTGGTAAAACAATATATTTTTCCCAGCAGAAGAGTTTCAGCTCAAATTTTAAAAACAAATAAATGCATAAATCAAAATTTAGCCTGAGACAGACGCCCAGCATGGACAATTTCAGCCAGAACATTTAAAGTTTGGCAAAGCTGTAAGAGACTGAAATCATCTCATCATGTGAAGTGTGTGGCATGTTTCATCCAAGGCGATATTATCAGCTGTAAGTAATCCAGGCTGCACTTATAATTCAGAGACATAGATGTTGGGGAAGGAAAAAACAATTTTAATAGGTCAATTAGTAGAATGTCCCAGCCTGAATTGAACTGTAGAACAAAACCCCACAAAATCTAGACTTCAGCAAATGTCTTAACACTGAAGTTCCCCAAAACACAAGGGAATTATTTAGCTACTGGTTAATAAATTTAACTATATGTTGCTGAATTTCCTTGAGACAGTCTGTTCAGTGAATATAGCATCACTCTGGTTTCATGCATTGAAAGATTCTGCATTGACTTGATTGGCTGGAAATTTCCCTATGAAACATATGCAGTAAGTCAAGGGGACTTTTTTTTTGGTTAGGGACCTTATAGCATTAAATAACAAAACAAATTTTAATATTTTTAAGTTATAAAAATATCCTGTAACTCTTTAAAGCAGATATCAGCTGACTGTCCCTACAAGGAGTTAATCTGTCTGCTGTACATTATGATCTTTAATAACTGGGAATGATTGGCCAAAGTGCTGTAAACCTATAAGAAATTTGTTGCCTGATTTTCTGCAAACCACAAGCACAGCTTATTAATTGAGACCTGAGCATTAATTGGCACTAGCTAGCATCTGTAAACTGCAAAAGAGAAATGGCCACGGCAAACATGCAGCTGTGAGTGGTGGAGCTGCAAAGCTGCAACAGGTAAAATTTGGTTTTAAGCGCGAATGCAAAACAATTTGAGCTGGCTGCTGGCAAATGCCCAGGTCTAGGGTTTTTAATGAGGCTTCTACATCAAAATAAGTGAAACCACATGGAATTTTAATTGTTCTTATTCTAAATATGAAACACACTGGAGCAGTATTCTTGAATCTGGGATGTTAGCATATATATTGGCATATTAACATGACCATTTTTCTATTCTAAACGTTTAGGTCTCAGAAAACTGGAGTGCCAGGCTGCGTTAGGAAGGAATCAGCCTGGAAAATTTAGAAGTAGTTTAACCTGGATTCATTCAGATGTAAAGTGTTTTGCTTCTTTTTTCAAATATACACCTTCTTTTTATTTTTTTTCTTGTTATTGTTAAACCCAGTCAGCTGATGAGACTGTATCGGAGAAGATCACTTGCTCTGCTCTTTGCTATGTCTCTCTTTCTGGTGGCACAAAATAAAGTCTCTTCTTTATACAAGTGCTGTTTTGCAACGTGGAGGCCATGATGTAGGGCAAAGGGTCTGTGCTTCACCCATTTAGTGCAAGCTATCAGGAGAGTGGGAATTCACAGATGCAAATGATTTTCTTGCTCTGACGGAGGAAAAATTAGCATAAATCTTTAATCCTCCTGGGGAGAGGAATAAATAAATAATTATAATATTATAATTATTGTATTATGAATTATATACTTGCACTGTCATGTTACTATATTGCTGATCCACATCACATTTGTGCACAGCTAGATATACAAAGATGGGTGCCATGCCCAGTAGAACTATTTCTCTCCCCAACCCAGCAAAGAGTTTAAAGTATATAAATGAATAGTTGTCTGGGGTTTCCAAGTTAGAACCAAAATCAACCTTAACATAAGGAGGTAGCACAGGTAAAGGAGGAGGAGGAGAGTGAAAATGCATCAGCAAGTTTGAACAGCAGTGAGGGTGTCAAGAAGCTGAAATTTCGAGCTGAGTTTTTAGTAAGTTTCCCTTAGAAATTAGACTTTAGAACAGGCATCTCAGAGAACTTCTTCTGATCTTTAAAAATATCTTTACATAATGGAGAAACAATAAGGCTGGGAGCAAATTGCAGCCCTGTGCAGGGAGTAATGGAGACAGCAAAAGGCACTTGAGCAAAAGGGGAGTTGGAGAGGTGAATGTGCAGGAGCTGTGCAGACAAAGCCATGAGTGAGATAAGACAGGGTTATGGTTGTTTGGCCTTTGGGTAAATAGGATTGTGCTTTACAAGCAACAGTAAAAACAAACAAGTGTGGATTTACTAGGGTACCTAAGGAGGTCTGCAGCCCCACATTTGAAATGCCTACGTGTGGTGTGCACATTCCCAGCCATTCCACACAGACATGATCTCTTGGCAGCACCCATGCAGATAATATTTGGATCTGGGTCTGAAAGGGAGATTGCCTTTTAATGTGTAAAACTGTGTGGAGAGCTTTGTATCAAGAAAAAAATACTGTTTGCAAAGAAACCAAAAATACCAATGTTCTTCTATACCCTTACACCAATTCCACCTCTGATTGTAAAAGTCTTGTTTAGCTTCTATCAGGGTAAACTAAGAGCAACTCTGTTCATGCTGGGAGAGTTGCAATAACAATAAATAAATTTTAAAAAAAGGGAGAATAAGCAGTAGCAGATTGAAACTCAGTATTTTGAGCAGCTGGGGAAATTACGTTCTAACCTTATATTTCCAGATACGTATCAGACCTGTTCACAATATAAAGGATAGTGTTCCAAAATTACAGCTTTGAATCTGGGTGGTATTGCCTCTGGCTATTGTTTGCAGTTGAGAACGAAAGAAGTTGCATCAAGCAGTAGAGTGTTTGCTGTAAAGGTACAAGTTATATTACATTCCAGGGCGCTGTGGTTGGAGGGGTTGTTGATGGAGACAGACCCATTCACCCGTAGGTCACTGATTCAGTCCCAGATAAAGATAATAGTAATCACATTGTCATCAGAGTTTAGAATGGGCTTTTACTGCCCACTTAAAGCTCTGTGTTCAGTATTGTTAGAGATGGAGGATTATAATCCCCAGGTTTGAGGCTGATTTAGAGGCTTGGCTGGCTGTGGGCCAGGTCCTCCAGCCTGAACCCAAACTGTGCCTGAGCTTTACCCTGCTGCAGCTTTTAAGTATCATTGTAGGCATGGGTTCACTGAGCTGGGAGAACAGGTAAGAGTAGTGATCTAAATCCCAAAATGTGCCGCACAAGGTGGCAGGAGCTGTTGAGTCTGTTGTTTATAGCAGAGTGGACCAGGAACAGAAGGGCTGAGAGACCTTTCTTTTACACAGGAATGTCAGCAGGGCAGACACTGAATCCCATCTGCAGTGAAAATCATTGCTTCATCTTAAACTGAGGATACGCAGAGTGTTTCAGTGTTTAGCATTTAGAAGATGCCGTATTTTCCTTTTAGTTAAGTCAGGTTCTGCAGACTGACAAAGAGGTGAGTGAGCCCTTGGATCTGGAGGGCTGTAAAGCTGTAGGAGAATCAACTGAGAAGTGCAAGGGAAGATCCATTTGATTCCATAGTTTTCCCCCTTTATTTATACCCTGCTCTTTCCAGCTCTCTATACATACATGGATCTGCTGCATACTGGCCTTTGCAATTGCCTCCTCCTGCTCTGGACTTCTTCATTAGGCTTTCCCTGTCCTTTTTCCCACACCCTCTTTGTTTTCCACTCTTCTGGCTCTCAGTACGAGCTTTCACCATCTTTGTCTTCTGCTCCTGTCCATCCCACAGTCTCCTAAGCACATCACCAAGCTAACGTTTGCTTTCCAGTTCTGCTCCAAAGCTTTGGGTGTTTGATGTGGGATTAGAATTAGGCAAAATGAGTTTACCCATCCCTGTTTCGCGTTAGACTCCAATTCACAGCGTTACCATCCAGACGTTCACAGTAGTCATAAACTGTGTGGTCTTTTTTTTTCAACCAGACTGCAGAGACTACATACAAAAACAAATTTTTTTTCAATGGCAAAAAGAGTGTTGGTCTTGTAATTTTCCATCAACTTCTCTGAAGAGTAAAATCTGCATCTTTGCTATCAGCTCAATGGCCTTGTCTGTTCTTCGGATGCAGCAAACAGTGTTTTTTAGCCAAAGGAAGCAGCTGAGCGGATTCTCACCTAAATAAATTGATTTAAGGCAAGAAGTGGGTCTTAGTCACCCCCAGTGTAACTCCCCTGGTGTCAGTGGTGCAGTTAACTCGGTGTTGCCAGCTCTTGGAGCATTATTACAAGTTGCACAGTGATTTCTGCTTTTCTGGAAATCCCAGCTCCTGACAGCCTGTGCTGAGGTAGGAATCTCAGCTTTCGTGTGCAACCAGACCTGAGTTTCTCAAGAGGCTCAAGCAAAAAACCAGAGACACATAACCCTCAAAACTCTGAAACCAGAAGGCAAATCAACTCCAAGTCCACATTTTTTTTTGTCTCTTTTTTAATCTCTGGATTTTACACTTTTTTCCTTTTTCTTTTTCTGGCTCTTTTTCAATGTCTTGATTTTTGAGATTTTTTTTTTCCCCAACCTGACTCTTGACCTTTGAACACTTCAGGTTGGCAATGCTGCTCCCTCCATTGGCATCGGTGGAGTTAGACCAGGGATGAGTTTGGCCCAGCACTTCTAGAAGACAGATGTATGACAGATGTTCCTTGCAATGTGTTGCTTGATATGATCTGCTGTTCTCTTGGGGGCCAAAAGAAGTGGGTTATTTTAGAAAAATAAAATTCTATCATCACGTGATACAAAAAATGGTATTTACAGAATTGTTTTCCCCCGTCTTTTGTTATAATTTTTTAGGTGCTTCAGAGCTGGGCCCATTTTCAGATCCCAGGCAGTTCACAAGCATTTCATCCCTCACTGAGAGCCGCTTCTCCAACCCACGAATGCACTATCCAGCCACCTTTACCTATACACCGCCAGTCACCTCAGGCATGTCACTGGGTATGTCCGCAACCACTCACTACCACACCTACCTACCACCACCCTACCCCGGCTCTTCCCAAAACCAAAGTGGACCTTTCCAGACCAGCAGCACTCCATATCTCTACTATGGCACTTCGTCAGGATCTTACCAGTTCCCCATGGTGCCGGGAGGGGACCGCTCCCCTTCCAGGATGCTCCCGCCGTGCACCACCACGTCCAACGGCAGCACACTGCTAAACCCTAACTTGCCCACCCAGAGTGACGGGGTGGAGGCGGATGGCAGCCACAGCAGCTCCCCAACCGTCTTGAATTCTAGTGGCAGGATGGATGAGTCCGTTTGGAGGCCGTACTGAGATTTCTTCTGTAGCCGGCCCAACCTCCGCAAGCCAAAAAACAAAAAAACAAAAAACAAAACAAAAAAACCACAAACAACCAAACCAAACCACCAAACGGTCGACTAACTACGAAGTGCCTGTTTTTGGTTTTATTTTTTTTTTTAAAAGCCAGATTTTACCAATATGTGCAACTGTGTAGATGGGATGATAATGGCCATAAATAACACAAGAGTTACCAACACACCACAACCCATGTTTCAGATTATGTGAATCAAAGCACATATTTTCTTTCTTTTTTTTTCTCCCTTGGAACGATTTTACCTTGTTTTATATTTAAAATGTACTTTCTACACACACACACACACACACACATCACCCCCTCCTTTTTTTTTTCTTTTTTTTTTTTTTTTGGAATATTTTCTTTCTTTTTTTCCACCCCCCCCCAGAATTTTGTAATAACTAGTGAGTACTTTTGCCAACGAGGAGAGAATGGACTCCCCGGCTATCAGGAGAAACATGGTGATGCAAGGCAAAGGCTGCATTCCCTTTTATTTTAATAAAAAACCAAAACTAACCATGAACTCCAGATACAGTTGCAATCATACAACGTATGGGACCCTCTCCACACCTGTAGTGCAATTCACCTGGTTTGTATTGGTGCACATAAAAAGGAAAGCAAAGAGCAAGTTGCTTCCATTTTGCTATGATCCATTCAGATGAAAACAGCTGTCCCAAAAAACTCTGTCCGAGCCTTGCTGCGGATAGTGGTTGGAATTTCTCTGTGTTCATTGCTTTTTTGGTTTGTTTTTGGGTACTCAAAGAGAATAAGTTTTAAAGTTAGGTGAGCCTACCCCAGGGTTTCCTTTTTGCTTTTGTATCCGTTCGTTTTGCCTTCAATTAGCCAAAAACCAAAAATAACAACCAAAACCTTGAAAAACAAAAAAACAAAATGTTATTACTTATGCAAAATATGAGAATGGCAATATATATTACTAGAGCCAAAATGGTATACATAGTATTTGTGTTCGGCTATGTTCTTTTTTTATTTTTTTTTTAAATTATAAATGTGTAAAATTTGAGGTTGTTTGCTAACATGAATCATCATATAACTTTAAAAGAATATTTATAATTATTTAATGACATTTGGACCCTTTAAACCTTTCTTAATGTAATGATATATTGACTTCGGTCTCTAAAAGTGTTTTTTGTTTTGGTTTTTTTTTTTTACTTATTACATTTCTGCAATAGTGTAAACCTCAGACCTTTACCCAACTCTGAAAAGCAGTTCCAGTGTGAACCAGTTTACAATGTGACTTAAAAACAACAAACCCAACCCAAATGCATCCACATCAAATGATTTTGGATGTAGGATCGTTTTATATAACTTATGAAGGAAATATTGTGTTTAAAATATTTTTATTAGCTGTCTGGTTGCCTTCAACACAGTCTTACCTTTTAATCAGTAGTTGTGGAGACACTGGAAAATGGTAGGAAGGATGAAATATTTTCCACCCTTCCCCTAATTTCTTCTTCTCCAAGGATTTTTTTTTCAGAACTTCAAAATTTGAAAAGATTCATATTTTAAATGGTCTATTTTGACAGCATAATTTGGATTTCGACAGGGTTTTTTTTTTCCCCAAAGAAGAATCAAAACCGTTTCAAAGCCCATATTTTGCAAATGATTAATTGTTAAATATCTCAAAAATGGGATTAAGGGAGAAATGGTGAAACATTTTCCCCTCCCCTTGCAATTTCAACCCACTCGGTGGAATAAAAAAGTTCCAAACTTGAGACAGAAACTGCCTGGTAGCGAGTCACCGCCCGTTAGCATTAAATGCGGGAGCTGTGCTGATGCTGTGGTGGCTCTGAAGCTGATGTGGCTGTTGCCGTGTTAGAGGGATGAGCACAAGGGCAGCAATATTCCCCTTTTCCCACACAGAGGACATAAACTCCCCTTCAAAGTCTCCCTGGTGCTCCCAGGTGTGATACAAGGAGAGCAGGTTGCACTCAAACCCCAGCCTGTTTGTGGCCAAACTACCCCACAGGGAGGCCCCAGTTTTTGCCCTGCCCAGAGCTGCCATGGCAGGCAGGGAGGTGACATGGCAAGCTGGAGGTGACATGGCATCAGCTGGCCGTGGTGGGAGCTGAGCCATCCTCCCCATGCTCTCCCCAGGCAGGCGTTAAGCCTGGCTTAGTGGGATGTTCAGCACGTGCCCGTGGGCTAGGCCAAAGCTCCCTCCTTCCATTCCCTCAGTCACCGCAGCCTCTTCCAAGCTGCTCCTTGGGTGATCTTTGGCTACCTCCAAAGTAAGGCAGTAAATCAACATTGGGCACAGCCACACAGAGCCGGACACCACCCTCACTGCTCGTTAGCAGCGAAGCTGTTAAACGAGCTGCCATTAGCATGGTACATCCCTCCAATTGCGCGATGACGTGCTCTTAAAAATAATAAATTAATAAAGTCTTTGCCTTCTAAAGGTTGTATACCAAGTATGCTTAAAGTATAAGTAAGACACTTTGTTTTTCTTCTAATACTTAGTTTTCCTTCAAAGATGGAAGCTGTAATTGATTCTATTTATTGTTGGTTTGTGGTAGCTTGAAGCATACCACTGTCCATTTATTTGTAACTGTAAAGTAATGTTTGTTAGTCTCAGCAGCACTTAAAAAGCCAGTGTCTGGTTACACATTTCAGTTTTGTTTTTTGTTTAGTAAGCAAGAGAAAAAGAGATGTACTGCCAGTGCAAGCTGTTTCCTATTTAATAAAAGGTACTATATTTGTACATTATTTGTTATTGCTGAGAAGGGCTTTTTAAGGTTTACTGTATGCATATTAAGTAATTTTTAGGGTGCTTTTGTGTTGAAATGTTGTTAAGAGTGGCTGCAGGCAGCAACCCAGATTTTCTTTTTTTTTTTTTCCTTAAGACTTTGTTGTAAAATTCAAGCACTTGGTTTTTGTTTCTGGATAAATCCAGCACAGACCAGACTTTTGTTTTGCCCAATACCAACAGGATATTTGTGTCCCCGCGGTTTTTCAACTGCACCTTTAGGGACAAACGCAGAAAACGTTTTCACCGCCCAGTCGAGGCTCGCGTGCCTGGTCCAGTCCATCCGAGCCCTTGTCTGACCTGGCTCTGCCTGCCTAAGATAGGAAGGAAAGGATTTTCCAAGTACCTGTGGACAGAGGAGCACCAGCCCCTTGACTTTCAGTAGACCCCTATGCTCCTGAACCCTCCTGGTGCCTTTGGAAAATCTGTCCCAGTACATCAGGCTGGTCACGGAGGGAGTTGTACCGGCTGAGGCAGAGATGCTCATCAGAGCTTTCAGAATTGCTTTCAAGTTCACTTGGAAATGCTCTTGAATCAGCTTTTCAAACCCAACCAGTGCTGTGTAGTGAATCATGTCAATTGATCTGAGCTTTTGTGAGGTGCTTGGCATTGCAGAACAGACTTTTCTCAAAGGTACGACAGCCCTTCCCTTCGGGCAGTGGCAATCTTTGGCACCGATCATAGATTTAAAGAAAAAAATATTGCCTTTTTTTATCCTCCAGCTCTCTTATCCTACCAAAGACTTACATCCAGCACAACAAGCACAATGTCCTTTATGCTGAACAGAGGATTAAATCCTCTCCCTCCTTCTAAGGGTAACCAGATTGGGTGCAGTGGGTCGGGACAGAAGAGTAAAGCAAATTATTTACATGACAGCATCATTCCCATGGTGTTTATAATTTCCCTTAAAAGCCCAGCTGCTGCGTCTTTCTTAGCATTGAACCTTTGTTGCCAGCAGTCCCCTGAGCAAAGATTTACCAGTTTCCACAGGTACCATCTGGAGTGGGGAGAATTTTGCACTTTCACCCTGAGCAAAGCAAGGCTCAGCCCTGCGCTGAGGTGCAGCAGCAGCAAGCCATGAGCAAAAGCAATAATTAAACCTGGATCAGCCATGAGCTCAAAGAAGCCCCATTCTCTGCCCCCCTGAATTTCTTGTTGTTTTTAAATAGAATGCATTTCAGTTTAACATTTTTCTGAGAACTTTTTTTAGATGTTTGTTTACTTCCATGTTTACAGATAACTCTTTGCTTTTTTTTAATGCAGTACTTTCAAGTATATCAGCCAAAACCATACTTTTACAGTAACTTTAGGTAATATGAGTGACATTCCAATTTTTTTGTTGTTAAATATGCTTTACCAATCTTGAATTTCTGCTGGAACAAAGTATTTGTAGCATTTTGTGTAAATACAAGCTTTAATTTTTTATTTTTTCAAATGCTGTCACCCAAGATTTGCTTTTCATGCACATATTGTACAAACACACTCTACTTTATGCCACAGACAATGATTGTGGATCAGTTTACTTCAACTTCAAAGGGACTATTTGTATTGTATGTTGCAACTGTAAATTGAATTGTTTGGCATTTTCTCATGATTGTAATATTAATTTGAAGTTTTAATTTCATTTTCAATAAAATGGCTTTTTTTTTTGGTTAATGTTCTTCTACGCTTCTTTTTCTTCCTTGTCTCCTCTTGGCACCAGGCAGGGTAAAGCAAGCACATGGTAGGATGTGGGACTGCCCCTCTGTGGCTGACCCATCAATTTCTGCAGCTCTTGAGTTTTCAACTAAATGTAAAAAGCAAGTTTCCAGGCCCTTGGGTGGTGAAAGACACCTTCTAAACCTGATCTCAAATGTCACTTCTTTTCCTGAGTCTGCAAATTATTGAAAGCTGTGATTCTTAGAGGAGTACAAACTGCTCTGTTCATCTTGCTGGGTTGTCAACTCTGAAACTGAATAACTGGCATAAACCAGGACATTCCCAGGGAAAACTGGGATAGATCTCTAAACTGGGAGGGAGGGATTTGGATTTGTGATGCTTTTCCATGGTAGGGGGCTGAACTATCCCCATGTCTTTCTGGTCAGACCTAAGGAATGCAGTCACAGATAATCTTGTGATTTGCATGGCCTGAGGCAAGAATAGTTTTCAAGCAGCAAAAGATGTATGGATTGGGAGGGGATTGAGGGAGAAGGCTATTTTTCCTCCAGCTTAGTGTCAGGTGTGGAGGAGGAGATACAGGTAATGAAGGTGAGATTAAGTTCACACAAGGCTGTCTGCAGGAGGAGTTCTTTGCAAGCTTGTGCCTGGTTTCATAGTAAGTTCTTATCCTTTTAAGCTCCTTCTTGAGTCTGTGAAAGAAATAGTAGCACAGTGATGTGTGAGGTTCTGATTATTTCAAAAACCTTTGAAGTTAAAATGTCACTGATACTGATTCTGGGAGCTCTTGTTTGCTTTACCATGGACCTACACATTCTTTGTGTGGTGGTTAAAGCTTGAGGACTCTTTCATTGCTGCTCATAATCTGAGTGCTGTTTGTAGGGAAGCTTGATCCAAGAGGGAGGAACCAAGCAAACCAACCAATGCTCTGTGGTGTAGTTACTATAGAAATTGTTTCGGGGGACTCATGCTACAAGCATTAGTGCGAAGACTTTCTGCTGCCCTCTGGCACTCAGATTAACCCATCTCAGCTACTCCCAGGGGGACCCTCATTATATTCTTGCTTTCATGGTCACTTAATCCAGATTCTCATCAAGAGAAATAAATTTTTTTTCCTCCGTTTTGTATGGTAAAGTGCTGGAACAGGTGCCAGTGGAGATTGTGACACTTCTGTTCCTGAAGACTTACAGGACCCAACTGGTAAAGCATGGAACAACCTCACCTCTGAGCTGAGGCTGCTTGAGCAGGAGGTTGTTCTGGAGACCTCCCACGATGCTTTCCAAATTATCCCGTGGCCCTGTGAGGCAGGCTGGGAACTGCCTGCTCAAGTTGTTGTCTGAGATAAAAACTGCTTGTGTGACTGTATGGAGAGCACATATTCAGCTAAATGAAATCTGAATAAAGAAGTTGGTCTAGATTAAATTCATAAATAGGCAGGTTATTGAGGAGTTACAGTGATCTCTCTTTTCACAGAATCATAGAATGGTTTGGGTTGAAAGAGACCTTAAAGATCAGTTTTTGTTCGTTTCTGCACATTTCTCTGGGATATCTACACAGACATGTTCAGCACAAGGCCTGAGAGAGCCAAACCATTCCTCTGATCCAGTACAGTAGTTCCCACTGAACTTCTGGGGAATGTTCTTTTTGTTTTTTTGATTTGTTTATCCTGCAGCTTAAGAAGGCAACTCTTTTGCCTTAGCAAAGCAATCAACCACTCTGGAGGCAAAGTTATCACCACTGATGAACATGGAGGACCGCCTTGAACAGAGATATGTGGAGTTGTGGGGGCAGATAAAACTCAAATTACTTTAGGAGACGAGAATTAAGAGACATTTCCTGCAAGGGGTGGTGACTGTTGCTTTCCCCATCTTCCAGTGTCAATAAATAGTGCCTTGGATTTGGGTTGTGAGGGTTGAACATCAACTCTGGTTCGCTGGAGTCTGGCCTTGCTGGTCCCACACAGTCCTACGCTGCCTCTCCCTGCTGGCCTTGGTTTTAACTTTTTAATTTCCTGTGGCTTTGAACAACCCTGGAAGCGCTCAGAGCAGCCACAGGCCTAAATCAGCCTTTTTTGTGCCTAAAAAAGCTCTTTGGGAGAGGTGGGGGTGAGAGGAAGCAGGGTCTGACTTTATGGTTCAGCACCAAGCCCTGTTCTGACATCAAATAAAACATTCATCAAGCTGTTTATTGGGGAAAAGAAGGAAATAACCTCAGTTTTATATCCAAAGATTGACATGAACTGCCTAGTTACCTTCTGCATGGTCAGGAGGAAATGTATTGATATTTTGGGGTGAAATCACTCCCCTGGGCAGCCTCTCACAGATGACCTAAGTTCTGCAGCATGTAGGGAGGGGTAGCACTAGGATATGCATTGGGTGGGAGTGCAGTGAAGGTGTCCAGCTCAGACACTCACCACTTGGATGAATGCTTGTCGAGGACAGCCCAAGAGCATTATTCACTAGAAGCATTTGTTGGATGGGTTAAAAATTATAAACAAATCTGTGGGAAATGCATAATCATTTGTCAGGTGATGGGGGCAACTGTGACAGATAAAAAATTGGGAGCAGGTTGAAAATTTCTTCTCAACATCTTGAAGAAAAGTTTTAGGACAACCTTAAGGCAAAAAATTAAGTATTTGGCTTGGGTCTTCTGTGATTATCTTTTCCCTTTAGATCTATTGGTGCAATGTCAGTCTGGGATGTGTGGAGATGTTCCCATGAGGACTCTTTGTGATAGTTGTATGACTTTGGAGGGGGAAATCTCAGCATTTACCCCTCTGGGAATAGGAAACTGTTGGCGCCAGTAACAGATAAAACCATGAGATAGAAAGAGAGCAAAGACCAGACTTCCAAAAGGTTGTGGTGATCTTATGCAGTGCAAACAAATAACTTGGGATGTACAACATAATTTAAAATTAAAGTTCTCAGGCCTGCCCTGCTACTCCTGTTCACATTTATTGCATATGTTACTTAGTGTAGATGGAACCTGCATTTCAAATGTTGACTGTGTTACCTAAATAACAAGCAGACTTGAATTTCCCTACTCCAGTTGTGAGAGAGTTTAAAAAATCCCTATAGGTATATTTGTAAGAACTTCTAAATATGAGACAAATTAGTTATACTTCTGTAGCTGAGAAATTTCAGCATCATCTATGATTCTACAGACAGCTTGGGACTCCTTTTTAATGCCTCAGTTTCCCTAAATATCGATCAGGGGATTTGTTATTTCCCTACTGTGTCAGCGTGTCCTATGGCTCCATGTTTACAAAGATCTTTGGCCTTTGGTTGTGCTGTTGTTGTTGTTGTTTAGTTTTTTACTACGAATCCAGTGTTTGGTCTCACACCATTGGATAGTGTCTTTGAAACAGCACATTTCTAAACCACATGTTTAGAAAAAAATGACCCAGCTTCCAGACTGCTGATCTGGTCAAATAACAATGTGGAGCTAAGGCCAAGTTGTGCTGCCTCAACAGATTTACTCAGGATTTGTGGTGGGACAGGAAGAAAAGCAGAAATCTCTGCAATCCGTGGAGGCAGCCCTTGGCCACTCCCTCCCGGCAGCTCACTCGGGATGAGCAGCTGGATCTTGTGGGATGTCCCAACACTTAGAGAAAAGCAAACAGCCCATGTTAATGTTGATACACCGCAGCAACTTGCCAGTGATTAATGTTTGCCACGAGGCCAAACTCAGATGGTGATTACGCCAGGAGAGATCAGCTGAAGTCTCTCTATTAATAGTCCCGCGGTTTTGGATGCAGCATTTTCCTACCCGTAAGTGTGGGTGTAATCAATGAAGGGTCACAGAAGTGCTGGTTGAGTGAAGTGAAGGAGTCTCTGTTGATCTTCTGGCTCAAGAGAGGCTCGATGCAGGGCCACCAGATCCTCACTGCAGGGCTGTGCCCAGCAGGTTTTGGTATCTTCTAACTATGGAGATAGATCCATGGCTTCAGTGGAGCATTCTCTCCCCAGGCTTCTCCTGATGTCCACCTCCAACCTTCTAAAGTGTCATTGGTGACATCTTCCCCAGTATCTGCATTAGAGTTTGGTTTGTCCTTGCCTCTGACTTTGGACACACAAGCTAGAATAAGGGTTTAAAATCTTGTTGCACAACTCTAGGACTCCAGTGCTTAGTGACCTCTCCTTTCCCCCTCAGTTATATTCATAGAATCACAGAATGGTTTGTGTTGGATTAGGCCCTAAAGATCATCTTGTTCCAGAGCAAAGAATCTGTTCCTAATATCCCATCTAACCCCACCCTCTGGCAGTAGGAAGCCATTCTCCCATATCCTGTCACTCCATGCCCTTGTCTAAAGTTCATCTCCATCTCTTTTGGAGTCCTTTAGGTACTGGAAGGTGCTGTGATTATTTCTCCAGCCTGTGACTTTAGGGCACTATTAAATATAAAATCAAAGCCTAAACACTAAGGCAGCTCCTCAACCCCCCACAATTTGTTTTCTTTTTGATTTCCAAAGAAGTCCTTGGTAGCTGAAAATGATAGCTGCTACGTCCAAACACTCCGAGAACACTTCTTACAGGAAAATTAGATTTTTATCCCTTCTCCAGAATGTGTGAGGCTGATTGGCAAACATGAGGAAATAGGAAGGACAGGCTGCAACAGAAGGGATAAAAACCCCAGATAATCCAGACAGATTTCAGGAAACCTGTATGTAAAGGACCTTTGTCCATTTATTACCAGAAGTGATGTTCTCCTAAAAGAGCAGGATGCTCTCATCTTTAAATAATAGCCAGCCAGATGCTAAAGTCTCTTCTGCAAATACTGTAAAAGTGAGGAAAACAGCTGATTTCTGTTAAGATGATCACACCAGGAGAATAAGCCAAAAAGAGTATGAGAAATCTCCAGAGGTCCGTCTTTGCAGCACCACTTGGCAGCTGGATCTTAAAGTCGGGTCTGAAAATCCAGCCTGTGCTTCCGTCCCTTCACTGATCAGCAGCAATTCCTGCACTGCCCAGGGATTTGGAGCAGTGCTGGCAGGGATCTCACCCTCTGTTTTACACAGCTGTAAAATTCACAGATTTTGGGGGGCTGTAGAAAATACCAATTCAACAATGAATTTGCTTGACTTGCTCCTTGCCATAGAAAATGGTTCCATGCTGAGTTGGGACCAGTGGTTTAAAATGGCATTTTTGTTCCATCTTTTTCTGTGCTTTCCCCTCTGCCCTGTTTTTGTTCTCAGTATTTTTTATTTGTATGGAAGACATTAATTCAAAGTACTAGATAAAGACAGGATTGGGTTTTCATAAGGCATTGTATTGAGGATTAAGGAAGATGCCTGTGCCTTTCCTCACACTCCCCCTTCAATCCTCCTTTCCTTATGTTCAGCAGAGAAACTATTTTTATTTCTGGGCAGGGATCTTTTAAATTATGGTAAAATCACTCATGTTTGTAATGTGCTTATAGGTATTGGATGGAAAGTGTTAGAGAAAAGCAGAGTACATGGTGACATGGTATTTTGTATTTCTGCAATGGGGCAATGCCCAAGAAAAAGAATTGACTGTGTATCATAGCCACACATTTTTCTCAGATGTGAGTGGCAGCCCTTGAAAACACTTCTTAGAAACCAGAAAAAAAACTATTGTGAAATGATGGGAAGAACTCATTCAGTGTTTAGCATTGCTGCCTAATGACTGCAGATAAAAATGTTTATGAAGAACTTGTGCAACCCCTTTCCTTGCCAACGAGGGCAGATTTGGTACGTGCTGTTTCAAACCTCTCTGTCTCCTCCTGACCAAGAGGATCCCCCCCAATTGTTGTTTCCATAAGTTTCTAACTAGGAACTTACTTTGAGTGTTCCATTTTACAGGGTACAGGGACTTTTTTCCTTTTCTGTGCACTGCTTTTGCTTATAAAAGATGTTTTCCTGGGGATGGTCATGTCAAGAGTAGCATTTTATTGTGGGCATCTGCCCTAGAGCAGCTCATGAGCACCTCCATGGCAGAAAATACCAACAGATAGTGTGCTGATGTTCTGCAGCATTGCCTGATTATTGTGGATTTACAGAGCCAGGTGTGTGTGGCACAGAGGGACAGACTTAGCACCCACCCTGTGTTGGCAGCACCTGTGGTGAAGGATGGAAAAAGAATCATCCACACGTGGCTGAGGGCGTATTCTCCTGCTCAGAGACACATGCCTGTATCAGGTCTCACCATCTGGAGAAAATTTAAAACAAAGAGAGATAATTTAGGTCACCTGCATTGTGACCACCAAGAGACAGGAAAACACAAACCACTGGTATTTGAACTGACGATGGTGGACAGGAGATGACACCTCCCCAAGGCTGTTCAAGTGGGGCCACTGGGGACTTGTGTCCATCACCGTGGGGCTGAGAGGTGAAACACTGGTGAAGATGGACAAATGGATGCACACCATTAACAAAAACCATCTCAGATGCATATCACCATGCTCAGATCCTGACTTTACACTGGAAGTAGTAGGGCCCTGAAACCACCCCTTCTTCCAGCTCCCCAAGCAGGTGTTGGACGTGTTGGGTCAGTGTGCAGATCTTACATTTGGCCCTGTCAGAAAGCAGAGCTAAAACTGGATCCAGTCTGGGCTTTGAGGAAGTGTATATTTGCTGAAGTCGCTGCCAGATGTGTCACTATTGGCCCTTTGGCATTTCAGTTATTGCCCTGTTAGAGTGTTTTAATTATAAACCCAAAGGAGCTGCCCAAAGGGATCCATCCCTTCCCTAGGTGCATAACTGGCCTCATCTCTGGTACTTGTAGGGCTTCTCTCCTCCCACTGCATCCTTTCAGCCCCACAGTGGGTTTGCAGACCAAAGTCAAGGAAAATTGAAGCAGCCTGGCTGGCCCCCCTTGGATCTGGAGGCATGAAAAGGTGCACCCAACACAGACAAGAAAAATACTGAATTTAAAAAGTTTTGGTGCTAAAGATGAGAGTGACCACAGACCTCAGGCCTTGCAAATAAAGTGTCAAAGTAATTTCTCCAGCGGCTTCTTTGCCACAACAACTGCAAATAAGAAAACAAACCTCGGAGACAGAAGACGTGAAGTTCAGAAACACATCCACACCCATGTGCAATACTAGAAAGGGGGCACCAAAATTTGCAGCTGTCTCTCAGAATGAGAAGGAGTTCACTTCTGAGAATGTTTTCTTAAACTCATTCTCTTCTCAAAGGTTCAGAATGGATGGGTACTTCTTAAAAAGTTGTGTAACGCTTTAGATAGGCACTGGTGAAAGTATGGGATATGAATATGAATATGATTTTGCCTCTGTATTTGCCACCTTGTTCAGTCAATATTATTCAGTTGGAAATAGTATCAGAAATGGGTAAAAGTATGTATGGAACATGAGAGTAGATCTTGCTATGAATCCTGCAGTTCCTCGTTTATTTAGTTGCTTTTTTATAGCTTAAAATGCAGTAACTGTTTTTCTTCCAAGGGTTTTTTGTTGCTTTACAGCTGTTGTTAAGAAATCAGTATTTCTTCATAAAATATGTTCTCATTTGTTAATATTTGTGATGAGGAAAATTTCAAAGAATTGAAAGGCTGTGATGCCATTTTTCCAGAAAAGGCCAGTACCTTGTCAGTAACCACAATTCTCCTTAACAGGTCTATACCAGTCCAAAGTAAAACGAAAAGGAGGGTTGCAGAATTTTTTTTTTCTGCCACAGCTGCTGTAGTTGTGCACTCTACTTTGCCCTCTTTGGGTTCACAGTAAAGGTTTAAAAACATTATTAGCAGGATATACAAAGGAATTACTCCCTTCAGGTAATTAATGGCAGAATTGCATCCTGCTGGTTTTCCTTTTGTTGCCATTAAAGACATCTGAATGTTTGAGGCAAAGGCAGCAGGGAGAAGCAGAGCCTTGAATACCATGGCTTGTGACTTCTTACCTGATGACTTCTCATAGCTCCCAGTGAGTTAAGGGCTAGGGACAATGGCTAAGTCATTGCTAAAGCAGGAGCTTAATGCTTAAATTGTCATTAAAAGGCTTCACAGACTATACAAGAGGTGTTACACAGACTGTTGAATCTGAAACTGAAGCTGGATGTTGGAAGAGATGCTCCCCACCATGTAGATGATCAAGAGAAAACAGTTTGGCAAAAGATGACTTCAAAGGTGATCTTCCTAAGTCAGGAGGTGATTCCCTGAGATTTAAAGATTAGGGCCAATATTTGGGCTTTTTTTTTCCCTGATACACGTATTTATGCACTATTGTTGTATTACATGATACTCATATTTAAAAGGGGAACATAAGAAAATTTCAGCTTCCTGGCTGAGAGAAGCATCCTAAAATGAACTTTTAGGCTGTAGGGATCTTTGCTTTCTGTGCATGTGAGTGGATCAGCACCTTGTACCTGGGTGTGTTTGTGGAGCTATGTGTGAGCCAGGGCAAATTTGCCCTCCCAAGGAAAAGAGAAGGTGAGAGAATGCCAGTGAAAAAGTGGAATTTGCCTCTGGTGTAGCATAGAAAAACACACTCTCTGTGCAGAAAGGATTTCTGTTTCCTAGGAAAACCAAGAATTTTGGCCTCTAGATTTGAAGGTCGTGTGCATAAATAAGCAGTGACAATGCTGACAGTTATTCATTTCTTTAGTCTTTGTTGCTCAGTGCCGTGGGCTGCTCCTCTATGCAGAACCTCAGCTAGACCATTTTGCCTGGCCCCAAAATTGTGTGTGTGATTGGACTGGAGGTTTTCATATAGTTTTGAGGACTTCAGAAGATGGGGGAAGACTTTTCTCCTTTAGTATGTGCTTTGGTCATTCAAGCTGCCCCTCTGTAACTCCAGTTCTGGTGCTGGAGATCAACCCACAAGATATGGGTGAGACAAAGCAGTATCTTTGCTAGACCATCCAACACAGCTGGAAAAAATGACAAGTTCTTGGCCAAGTAATTTTTAAGGCTATAAATAAATAATTTTAAAAACCAACTTGGAGAAACTGTGAAAAATTACTCTAAGTTTCCTGTAATCTTATAAATTATCTGAGTCAGTTAGTAGAGCAGAGAGGGACTTTGCAGTGGGAGAGATGAGGGGAAATATTAAGTGCCATATAAGTAGTATTTCTATTGTATCTCTAATGATTGCTATCTAGTACAGTTAATAATTTCAGTTCTCAAATTCATCTTGCATTGATCTTACAAAGATATAATTGGTCCATTGATCATTATTGAGAAATGGGGCTTTTTCCTTATTTTTTTTCCTGGAGTGTAAGAAATAGTGCATGGGCTGTTGCTCAAGGCAGAGAAGCATCCAGGGAAAATGAGGTGTCCCAGGCTTTGAAACACAGTAATGGGTGTGATGTATTGTTGTGCAGCTAGCACCTTTCAGTTGCACCAGAATAAAGTTTAGCCACTCTCTGGGCTGGGCTAAGCCATGAGAAAGCTGTGAGATCTTGCTTTTCATATTTAATGTTTAAAGGAAACAGCCCCTATTTTCTTGACACTTTGACCCTCTGTTTTCTTATCAGCCATCACCGTGGTGTTGCAAATTTGCTGGAGAGCACAGAGGAAAAGGGCTGAACCACATTAATCTAGTTTCATTATTTGCATTTAATTTTTTTTTTTTTTGCTTTGTCTGAGCTGTCACATCCTGATTGCAGTGTTCACAGGTAGACAAGAAGGCCAATGGCCCCTGGCTTGCACCAGCAATAGTGTGGCAACAGAACCACGGCAGGGTTTGTCCTTCTGCACAAGACACTGGTGAGGCCACATCTCAAATCTTATGTTCAGTTTTGTGCCCCTCATGTAAAAAAGACATTGAAGGTCTGGACTTTGTCCAGAGAAGGGCAGAGAAGGGGCTGGGGAAGGGTCTGCAGAACAAGTCCAGGAAGTTGGGGGTGTTTAGCCTAGAGAAAAAGAGCCCCAGGTTGGACCTTTTTGCTCTTTATAAGTCCCTGAAAGAAGATTGTAGCCAGGTGGGGCTTGGTCTTTTCTCCTGAATTACAAGGGTCAAGATGAGAGGAAGTGGCCTCACATTGTGCCAGGGGAGGTTTAGATTTGATACTGGGGAAAAGTTCTTCACTGAAAACGTAGTAAAGCATTGCAACAGGCTACTCCTGGAAGTGGTAGAGTCACCACCCCTGGAGAGTTTTAAAAGATGTGTAGATGTGGGGCTGAAGGACATGGTTTAGGCTGAAGGACATGGTTTAGTGGTGATTTAGCAGAACTGAGTTAATGACTGGACTCAATGATCTTGGAGGCCTCTTCCAACCTTAATGCTTCTATGGTTCTATGATTCTGTGTCTGCTCTGTTTTACTCATGTAGCAACCACTGCTGCTTGGGGCTGCTCCATGGGGGCTTCTGAACATGAAGTAAGTCCAGGCTAGACAAAGCGAGTGATTTTGCAAGTGTCTTTCTTTCAGTTTAAGGATTTTTTTAGACTTTTAGGGACATCTAACTTTAATTTGCAGCCCCCTTGGGTATGAGACAGGACTACTGGGACAGTGCTGTGTGTGGACACAAGGACAGTGTTTGTCTGCAGCTTTTCAGTCGCATGGTCAGTTATTGAAACTCAGTAATTTCAGAACTCCTGAATGACTGAACACATTTCATGATGACATCTCTCCAGACAGCAGAGATGTTTTCTGTCCAAGCATTGGTTTGGATGGCACCTTTATAGTGCAGCAAAGACACGCTGTATTACAGTCCCTTCTTAATACTTCTAGGAATGTTCTTGGGTAGAAAACTAAGAGCTTGTGAAGAGCCTTTGGTCTCACAAACACTGAAGTAGTGCAACTCAAACGATGACTGTTAGCAAATGTGACATTAAATGCATTTGCTGAAAACCCAGTGAAAAAGGTTTCAAGCTGAACCCTTTGGCCTCACCTTTGGGGCTCGGCCTTCATGGCCTGTTGGTGATGTGGTGACAGTCATTGACCTACAGTGACACAATCAAGTGCCTGAGCCCTCTGAGTCTGCAGAGCAAAGGATGAAATGTTTATCAGATTTGACCTAGATTTGGCCCTGAGTTTTAAAGGCAGGCTTGTTGCTCTATGAATAAACTCAGGATGTTGAACATAAACATCTAAAAAATAGGAGAGAATGAGTCTTCTCACTCAAGCCCTAGAAACCAGAAAAGGAGAAAATTTAGATTTTAAAAGAAAAGTCTCAGCAGTGTGGAAGCAAGCTAGGAAGATGCTCCATTTAAAAAATTTGGGTTCCCACTTTCCATATCCTTGGGAACGTGATACTCCTGGACCAGCAACAGCCACATTGTCCATCCATGCACACCCTGCTCTACTCCTGGGGTTATGCCTCAGATCTTCTGCAGGTCAGAGTTAAAACTGGAATCATACACGAGCCTGAGCTCTTGGTAAGAGGCAGCCACTGTAGAAATCAGAGACTTCAGCCTTTTCCAGGAACCCTGAGCGGGGGTTGTTTTCAGAGAAAAGGTCAAGTTATCTTTTCCATCCACGAGAAACAACACACAGAAACATATGCTTGGCTATTTTCTAAAGGGTTTTGCTGTAGCCCAGCCTTCTAGATAAGAAAATAATATAGAATGAGAGCAGATCTTTCCTCCCGGCTCTGCTACTTGTTTGCAGATGGTTTTTTCCTTATCAGGATTGTCTGTCTGGGTGTTTGTACAATTTGGGCTTATTTTGGCCTGCCCTTTGCACTTTTGACATCTACCTAGACCCCCACCCTGGTGCACTATGACCTCCTAACTCAGAGATCATTTGCCTTTGAGCTTTTACAAATCTGACTTTCCCTTCCATCTGAGCAAGTGGGAAAATTCACACCTGATGCTGGGTGGCAGAAAGGAGAGTGAAAGTTATGAAGCCTGGAAGAAAATAAAGTGGAAAGAGAGCAGATGTACCAACAGTGATGTGCCCTTGGAAAGAGGCAGGAGTGCATTTTCATCTTGGTTTTGCGAGGTGTGAATCTTTGCAGGACCTGACTAATTGATGCTTACACATATCAGCCATCCCACCCAAACCTCAGCCCACGGTAGGCATGAGCTGTTTGGGAAGAACAGCTGCAAATGGGCCAGTGCTGGAGCCCAAAGTAGCAGGTTAGGAGTTTTCTCACCTAAACCAGACTTCCATATCTGGGATAGTTACGTACGTTTGCTCCCTTTACAGTCAACAGAGAGAAAGTGGTGTTTTGATCTGAACTAGTTAATTGCCGACTTTAGGATGAGATACCCTAGAAAGATATGTCTTCTTCCTGCCTGCAAAGGAAGCTCAGAAGCATCTGCCCTGGGATCTGGATAATGAAGAGGTGCAAAAATCTGTGTCCCTGGAGCCAGTTTGCCAGCAGATTTCTTATGCCTCATGGCTGAAAAACAGTTCTGAATGTGGAGGTTGGAATTTTTAAGTTCTTTAAGTTGTGCACAAAATTAGTGGAGCACTATATTTTTGAACAAAAAAATTGAGGGTTTTTGGCAAAAAATTGTCAGCTCCATGCAGTGGCACAGGAGCTAATTTTACTATTAATAGTGAAAGCCTGTGAATTGGTCTCAGTGAATGGCAGAAGTGAGCAACATCTGAGACGTGATGCATTAGCTGCTGGGCTTTGAGTTGGGTTTTCTAGCTTTGCCCTTAGTGGAAAACAGAAAAAAAAATAGAAGAATCAAATGAGAAAGACAGGGAAGGCCATTTCTCCTGTGTTTGGGATGGGTGCTAATCTTCTTTCTCTGGTGCATAAATTGGATACAAATTCACATCATCAGTGCAACACGGTGACTGAGCTGAGGAGTCAATCCGACCTTGAAAAGCTTCAAGGCTCCTTCAGGCAAGGAGCCATGGACTTGGATACTTTCCCAAAGTGTAGCTAAACATTTTGCCTTTGCAAAAAAAAAAAAAAAAAAGGAAGTTGGAAACCACCCAGCAAGCTTTTTCTGCAGAGGTGTCCAGACCTTCCTGCTCCCATGGGGCTAAAATCACTCCAGGATTTTAACTCTCACTCATGTTGGTGGAGTTGGAGGGGTTCCCATGGCAGGTGGCAGCAGGGTATGAACTGATACAAAAACAACCTGAGGATGAGCCTTCTGCATTTCAGCCACACCACCCCCAGAGTGAGGGAACCTGAAAAATGACCAGAAAAAGATTGAAGTGCTGGCAGCAGTAACAGCCACAGCCGGGTGCGGGTGGCACTCACCCAAGGGCTCTGGCCAGGCTGCATGTTTCCAGCAGTGGGAGGAAGGGCATCCACCAGCTGTGCAAAGAGTCCTACTGGACGTGGGGTAATGACTACCTGGAGGCACTGCTGTCCCCACCTGTGCTGTGTCGTCAGCTCCTGGATGCCAAGCAGGTGTAGGTAAGGGATGGCTGTGTCACACTCAGGTCCCCACTCCCCCAGGGCAGTGCATGTGCCTTCCAGGAAAAGATTTTCCTCCATCTGAGCTCAGAAATGAGCTGAGGATGCGCTGGTGGAGATGATGGAAGGGATAACTCTGATTTTGGGGAACCCGTGAACCCTCATAGCTGGTTCTGCCTCCAGTCTCACCTTCCATTTTCTCCGACCTCCAAATGCTGCAGACACTGATTCCCACAGTCCCCAGCAAAAAATGGTCTTATTTTACTTGCAGATTTTGTGTTTGTTTGTTTATTGGAGTTTTTTGGTAGTGTTAACCTGATTTCTCCCTGGGCTGAGAACCCAGCAGGGACACGTGGGCTCTGGCTTTCCTCTCCCAGTTCCTCTCCATTGCACACCAAGCAGGTCAGAAAATGGCATACCCAAGATGTCTATGGTAGGTTTGACCACTGTGGTTGCATGAACCATACAGTGCCTGGGTTCACACTCTGGTCCTGAAGTCACTTGGCTTTTTTTTCATTCGTTTCACAACATGGAGAACCCTGAGCGCCTGGAAGGGAAGAGCCACATCCAAAATGCCTATTCAGAGTGTTCTTGGCTTTGCTAACATATGATCTGTGCCTCAAATTGGCTTGGGAGACTGCTACTTGACTGTGCCCATGCTAAAAATTTTTCAGCATGGATATGTTCTTGTGCCCGTTCCTGCATGCCAGGACTGTTTAATTTACTATATATAGTCATAGCATATGTGTACTGAAACATACTCTCTCTCCAGCCTGGTTCAGTGTAGAGGTTTCATGTAGCATACACTATAAAAAGTTTCTTTTTCGGATTTTCGTCTTGACATGAAAGTGCATTACAACATTTGCCATCAATAAAACACAATTCCTTCCATGTGAAAAGCATTACAGCCTCAGTATGGTTATTGAGTGATGATACCTGGATGACGGAAATACAAGAACAGGAAAGTGTACTTAGAGAAACTTCAGAAATGATGCCAAGGTTTTTTTAAAAGAACTATGTCTGATAGCAATGCAGATGAGTTTGGAGAATTTAGTTCATTTGTACCAAAAAAAAAGAAAAAAATAGAAGAGAAGAGAAACAGGCTGAGCTGAAAGAGAAATGAAAGCAAGGAAAGGAAAAGCTTCACAAATGAGTAACTGATGAGGTTGGCCAGGAAGGGAAGACACTTGTGGAGAACAGATTGTTTGCCTCTTGGTCTGTAGTTCAGTCTTGGGCCAAACCAGTCATGACAATGCATCAGGATTCTCAGGAGCTCCCTCTCCTGAGCCTGTAGCTCATGCCCAGCACATCATCCAGTTCTGGGATATCAGGGACTGAAGGTACAGTTAATATAATTGTTCACTTAGAATCCTAAAGACAGACCCTCAAAGTCAGGCTTGAGAACACTGGGGACTCTAACTGGGAGGTTGCTCTCTCTTCTACAGTTTACACCTAAACTGACTCCAAACTTGCTGAAACAGAGGGAAAATGACTTTGTAAAGAGTCTTGGATCAAACCCTTCTTTTGAAAATATGCTGAGACGGGATCCTTCTACTGGCTCTAAATTTGGAGTTTATGAAAATGTTCCCATTAGCACCAAAATAAATGCGAGCTGTGTTTTGATTTTAGCAGAAGTTCAAGGGAAAAAAAAAAAAAGCATGCTAATTAACTTGTTAACTGAATCCATTAAATACACGTCTCCAAGTCTTCCTGAAAGCAACACAAATCCCCAGTGCTGGGTTCCCAAGATGCAAGGCCAGTCACTCAGCTTTGGAATGTGTAAACATTTAGTGGAAGAAATTGCGACTTCAGAGAAAGTCCAAACAGAGCAGCCTGTTTGTTTGTGTGGCTGCTTTCTCGCGGGAGAACAACCGGGAAGCATGGAAAGGCTGGAGTGTCCTCCATGGGTCTTGCCTGAGATCCAAAAGGGCCAGAACAAAGACTTTCCTATTTATAGCAGAGTGACTGAAAGCAAAAGTGCTCGAGTGATGAAAAGGCACAGTCTGCCATTGTTGAGGTTTCTGAAGAGAACACAAGCCATGGTTTATCAAAGAGCAGGAAGAAAAAGGATTTCACTGGGCGGAAAATAAATTATGATTTTCCATTGAGCCCACCATCCTACACTGTATTTTTTTTTCTGGATTGGTCACACTTCATCAGGGCAGTGATTACAGATAGTGGGGAGGTGGGAGGAGAAACACGTGTCTATGTGTGTGTGGAGGAAGTGCTCAGCAAAACCCACGCTCTTATTATTTCCATTTAGCAGGAAATGCCAATACTACGTGTCGGAGTCAAACTGTTTTATGATATCACCAGAAGGGTAGAGTTTGATTTAAGGAATAAGGTAAACTCTGCTGTTTATGCTAACAGCTGCTTCTAATGTTTTGTTGGGGATTTTTTGGTAATGAAATGATAGACAATAAATAAATAGGCTGTTTCATCTACTTATACCAGGTCTTATTTGACATCTTGCCACAGTATCAAATGATTTCATCTCTCTGCTGTGTTATATTTATAACATTAGGCATTAGGAAATCAGTTACCTAAATACATAATAACGGAAAAAGCAGATGTAGTATGACATAAAATTCTTTTATTTTTCTTCTGAAAAAAGGGTTTCTGGTAGAAATTCTTTTGTTTCAGCAAAGTGTCTTCTTTTTTTTGGTCAAAATCTTGTCAGAAAAATTTTAAAAAGTGAAAGTCTGATTTGAACCTCAGTTTCTGAGAGGAAGACATTTTCATGGGATTTTTTTCCAGTTCTATATCTTCTTTGACCTTAGGGCTTCCTAGTACTATGACAAAACTTCTGACCAACACCACCCCATCCCAGAAATCAACTGAAAATTCTTCCAATCAAACATTTATATCAGTGTCTAGTGCAGGGCATGTGAAAGGAGCTTAATGCATTTGCATTCAACAAGCAAAGCAATTTAAGAGAAAATTAGGAGGAAACAGAATTCCATCTCTCAACCTCATTTACACTTTTTGCAATGTCAAAAATTGGAGCAAATTAGGTTAAAATTTGTCTTGTCCCTGCCCGAGCCACATGTAGTCTGTGACAATAATGTGAATGGGGCAGGTGTGAAGGATCTGGGTCTGGGCTGTGACCTGTCTCTGTGCTGAGGCTCCCAAAATCAGAAGGGCAGAGTTAAAGCTCCTCACCACTTCCACTGGCCACAGCGGTACAGACTTTTGCCTCAAAGCAGACGTCAATTCTTCTGGTTTTATACCCACCTCAACATGATCAGGTGGACCAAACCTGTGCACAGGTCTCAGATCCTCTACTGAAAATCACTCTTGTTTTCCTTAGGTCTGGAAGGGAGGTGGGGAGAAGGGGAAAAGAGGTGGTCTATCTGGGAGACAAGGGGGAGATTACAAGAAATAATTGATGCCATATGAGCACAAAGTTGCATTTTCTTGCAAATGTCCATAGCACAGAGCAGTGATGGGCAATGAAAAGAGGACAATGAAGATGTTATCCAAAGAAAAGGCATTTCAATAGTGAAAGCCAGTCTGAAAGGGGACATTTATACTAATAAATTAAACAATTCAATGGACACATTGATTATTGTCATTAGCACGGACTCACCCTGACAGAATCATTAGGAGAGGCCTGGGCAAACTTTTGGCTGGGGCTCACCCATTAAATGCTTGGCAGGGCTCAGGAGGCAGGACAGGCGAGGGACTGTTCCCAGTGGATATGATCACTGGGATATGATCAAAATTTGGATATGATCACTGTGATCTGCAGGCTACACTGAATATGGTGGACATGGCCAAGCCATGCCTATTGACCTTCTGTCCAAAGAATGGGCTGTGGTCCTTTTTATTTTCTTTTCTTTTTTTTTTTCTGTGGTGAAGTGTATTAAGTTTGTTATCCTTCCAAATTGTTTAGCTGCACCCTATCCTCAGCGTGTCTGCGTGCTTCCCAGCCTGTGATGTATTTATCTTCGCAGCCCATCTGGTAGGGAGGAGAGAGTCATTAACATTATTGACGGGAGAGGAACGGAGGTGGATGAAAGTGTCTTCACACCAACACACAGCAGCATGGTCAGACCAAACCGGCTCCAGGAAAGCTAACAAGGTTGAACATTGTGAAGATGAGGCATTGACCTCGAGAATGTGGTATTTGCAGGCTTCTTGAATCAGGTCATAGCTTCCCAGGTGTCAGCAGTGCTGTCACACCCTCACCGTGGGTCTGACCCGTGCTAAGCAGTGAGGATACACTACCTGTGCTACAACCACACCAGTGCTCATCTGGGAGTGTGGGCACACGAAAAAGTTGCTGCAGGCCAAAAAGGGGTGTGATCTTTTTCCTCCACATCTCTACCTGTGTGTGCTTGTTACCCCCAGGTACTGATGGCATGTTGGGGACCATGTCCCTATGCCCTCTGCTGCAAGGAGCTGCCTGCTCCCAGGATGTTGGGAGGCCAAGGAATGTACTTGGAATGGCAAAGATGACTCAGTTGGAGCTCCCCCCACCCCAGCCCACTCTGTGGGGAGTTGTTTATACAAAGAAACTGCCCCTGGATCACCCCAGGAGGCTGTAGCAGAGGCAAGGGTGGGGCTGGTCTCTAACCTTAACCACCAAGCTGCCCTTTAACGCTCATCACTTATTAACAAGCACATGTCTTAAGTGCCAGCAGTGTGTTCAGAGCTATTAAAAATATAAAGGAGCCATAAGCTTTTCCCTGCCCTCTGTTCCACCCGTGTCAGATAGCCAATGAAATGAAGAGGTGTTTATTTGCCTGGAAGTGTGGAGTCTTATGTCAGCTCCAGTATAGGAAGTAATTTTGCTGGGGGTCTGATCCAGCCACGGGGGAAAGGGCTGGTGCTTTTGTTTCTATTTTACTCTGAGTGTGGTGCCTGCACTCCTTACATACCTGGAAAATTATCCTGCTTTGCAGCCAGCGCCAGTTCCTGGCCACCCCTGCTACACACCAGGCTAAATTGGGAAACTGAACTTTTTTTTCCCCCCCGGTGTACGGCTGGCCTCCCCACCTTGCCACTCATGAATGCCTTGCTGAGTTAGCTGTGATTTGGAAAATTAATTGACTCAGAGCCTACTGCTGCAGCAGCCTCAAATGCAGAACACCCAAGACGTGGTGGTAGCAAGGTCAGAGGAGGTGGGAAATTCTGCAAGACAGGTAGCGAGCAATAAGCAGAGCAGAATATGGGCACTGGTGGGGAAGTGTAAAAGGAAACCTTTCAGATTAGACACAGCCATGGGAGACAAGGCAATGGGACCTGGGGAGGCTCTGGTATTTATTGGGGGAGCTGCAATGCCTGTGGCTGGGAATGCCCCTGGCTCACTGTGGGAGGTGAGGGGTTTCCAGAGGCCCCTTGCCTCGAGCCAGAACATGAAAAAAGCACCCTAAGGACCATCTCCTGCGACTGCAAAGAGCAGCATCTTTGCTCTGCAAAGAAATCTTAAATAATGCAGTTTATCTCAGGCATGCCATCTGTTTGGGAGTCAGTCCCTAGAGAAAAAGATGGAACAAGGGCAGAGAACAGCTCCATTGTGGCTTTTCTCCTATGACTTCAATGCTTTTGCCCTCATTTTATGAATCTTTGCAGAAAAAAAGAGCTCTCAGAGTATTTTGCCAAATATTCATCCATATGTCAAGGTTCAGCTCTTCAAAAGTATCTGGGGTCTGACATCCCATGGCAATTCCTTAGTTATTGAAATGCTTCTGTGCACCTGCTCTTCAGGCCCTGTCTCTGTGTAAGCCTGGTCATGCACAAGGATGGTTCAGACACATAATCCAGAGCTGGCAGAATAACCCTTCCCATTCACAGCAGGTGGTGGATGGGAACTGAGTGATCTTCCATCCAGCCTGGCTTGTATGGTGAGGATACAGCCTCAACCCCCAGTGAATTAATTGACGAAATTAATTCACATTAATCCAGGTTAACATGCTAAATACCATTAATTCCCCTCCAAGGTGGCCCAGGGGCACATGCACAGACAGGTATAGAGGCTCAGCTGACAGAGAGGTCAGGATTTGTTAAGCCACCATCATTCCCCTACATGTTTGAGCCTTTTCTGCCCATACCATGGACAGGATGCTGACATTTCCCAGAGGAAAGGCAGTTCTGTGGGTTGAGCAGCTGATATTTGTGAATGTCAATGCTCATCTTTAGCCGTGCTGCAGGTAATAAAGCAAATAGAGAAGCACCATATGCAAAAGCTGGTGTCTTACCTCAGTTTATTTGGGAGCCAGAGTTGCTATCTCAGGAGCTGCAAAATAGGATGGTGTAGGCTAATGTTGAGGATCGGGAAAGGATACTTGCCCAGTGGGGATAAAAGAACCCCAAATAGGTCTGAGTTAGTGACAGTTTTATGTGGCTTTGTCACCAAGCAAGAGTCAACCAGCTTGCCCTTAAAACACCTTGCCATGGGGAAAGACACAACTGTCCCTCCAGGGCAGGAATACCAAACCAACCTGCTTTGGATAATGCTGGGATCAAGCAGCAAAGATAGGAGCAGCCTTCTGCTCTCCCCAGATCAGAAGGTGGTGGTGGTCTGGGACTGGAGCAGTGAGAAAAAGCAACATTTCCACTCATCATGACTTTGTCTGCACCAGGTCTGCACCCTGTTCCTCAGATGTGAGGGAAACTGAGGCACGGGATGCCTGCCGGTGCCTCAGCTGGTAATTTCTGCCAATGTTCACCTTGCTCTGCCTGGAGCTTTGTGGCATGTCCTAAAGCTAAATTGTGCAAACGAGTCTGGTCGTTATTGTCATGCAAAAGGGAGACGTTTGCACACAGCTCCTGCTGAACCGCAGCAGCGAGCAGGGCTGTGACAATGCTGGCAGTCCAGCCCCGCTGCTGGCTCCCCACCTCGTCCCTATTCATTGCTTCTTTAGGGTAATGAACAGCAGACTGAGGGACTGGGGTTGTTTGCTTCAAGAGGCTGTTATAAAAACCCTACTGCAATCTAATTCCAGCCTGGGCAGTGAAGGGCAAGTTTTCGGAGCATCTTTGCCTTGAAAACATCCCCAAATTCACAGTGGATTGTACAGGTTCCTATTTTATTTCTAATTTTTAAAGTGATTCATATCAAGGCAATAAGCATTAGACACATTTCTCCCAGCTGTTGTGCCTGTCATATCTTCAGCAGATCTCGTCCTGGTGAATCTGAAGGGGCAGGCTGGGACAAATACCCGCTCAAATGCTCAGGAGCATCATCCTCTTCCCTTTCTCAATTGATTTCCTCATAAACAGCCTGTGCCAAAAGCCTTTATGAAATTCAAGTCCGGCTTCACATTTCATTGAAAAACCTTTAAGAAAAGCCATTTTTCATACTTAAGACTTTTTCAAATCTCCTCTAACCAGTTACACTCTGCATTGTATCTTTTGAATCTGGCCATTGTCCAACGACAATCCTTAAAATCCCTTTACAGTTTTAAATGAAAATACAAGCCCTCATTTACCACTGGATCCAGCCTGAAAATAAAAGCTTAATGCCTTGACAGGCCTGGATATTTTTTTGGGTCCTAAGTCTGATTTATGGTGGTAGCCAGCAAACCAGGCTGGTGAAATATTTGCTGCTGCTCGCAGGGATCTGGAAAAATGAAGTGTGAAGTTCTGAAGAGAGCAGGCAACAGTTCTCCAGTCACTAAACACTTCCAACGAGTTGGCAGCGGAACAGAGCTGTGGTCTGAAAGATGAACCTCAAAGGAATAGGGGAGGGGAGCAATACTGTGCGCAGTGTCAAAATACTGCTGCAGCCTAAAGCTTTCCATACATTCCTGACATTGAGAGGGAAAGAGAAACATTTTCTTCATTATTTATTTATTCTTTTTCTCTTTTTATTTTTTTTTCACCCCCCTGCAGGGGTTTCACCCGAAATCACGAAAAAAAATTAAAAGAAACAACAGAAGCATAGGAAGCTGCTTAAATCCACCATAAAAATGTGCTGGTTAAAAAAAAAATTATATATATATATATACACATATATATATGATCTGGTTAGGGGAAAGCATTGCTGGTGCTTTGCTCATTGCAGAGAGATCTCAATGAGCACGGCTGTGGTTAAGCATCTCTTGCCTTTCGAAGTGCCAAAGCCCTGCGATCTGTGGGCGTGGGAGCTGCGATTTTCATTCCCATGAAAAGGGAATTTCCTAGAGGTAAAAGTGAGGTGGGGATTTTTCAGAGCGTTCTTGGAATGAATCACCCCTGCATACGTTTGCCAGGTAAAACATGTGGCTGCTTCGCTTTATTTTCTTCAAAGGAAGTTAATATTCATCCCTATCGTGTAGATCGTACAGAGACAGAGATAGGCTGATTAATGAGGCATATTTCAGTGCTTGGGTTTTCAGTGATCTGCATTAGCTCCTATGAATTAAGTCAGTTTCCCAGTTTATTCATGGTGAATAAGAGGGCCAGCATTGGGAGGGTTTATTGGGAATAAGCCATCCCTGAAAAGCTTGCTTTGCCCACTTGCATCTCAGAGATGTTGTCCTTTTCCTTATTCATCTCAATCCCTTCTCAACAGCTGGGTACACTGTGAAATTAAAGATTTCCTCCCTTTCCCCTTGCTCAGCAGGGCCAGCAGAGGTTTTATTGCCCCCAGGCCCAGGAGAAGTAAGCTTAACTTCACTCTTCAATTGTGCTAATGCATGGCCAAGGAACCCTCTTGGCTTGACATTTACATGAAAATGACAGCAGCCAAAAGTGGGGAAAATATATTCTTTTTCACGTTCATGGAAATGAGGGCGGGATGATTTGTTTGATTTTTTTTTTTTCATTAAAAAAAGGAAAAAGGCACACTAATTTGCTTTAAAGCTGTCTGAGGTCAGACGCCGAGATGATATAACAAAGCGCTGCTTGTTTCCAAACACAAGCTTTTGGTTTGGGGAGGAACAACTGCACGTTCTGGTCATCTTTATGGCCGGGGAATGTTCTGCCTCTGTAGCAGCCCACACTGGGCTGGGGAGCACCCGGGCACCAGCCTGCAGCCTCAGCAGACAATGCGTATTATTATTATTACTATTATTATTATTTACTTTTTTCTTGGTGTTACGAAACGGTTCCCTTTAACGGCAGAAGCATTTACGGGACGTGCTCGCAGACGAGCCCGCCGGTGCCGCAGCCACACAAACCCGCGCGGTCTGTCACACACAGCTCTCTGTGCCACCCACGCTCCCGCAGAGCCCTGCGCAAACCGGGCCGGCACCGCCCGGGCTCACACAGACCGAAACCCACCAGTCGCCCACGCAGACAGAGCCAAAACAGGGCCCTCCGGTCTCACACGTCCTCCCCCTGCCACCGTGACCTGCAAACATCCCGGCATCAAAGGGGACAAAAGCACAACCTGAGCTGCTCAGGGTTTTGCAGGGCTGGTCTCCTCCAGGAGCTGCTGGCGAGGCCAGCCCTTAAACCTCTGTCCGGGTTGTTTTTATCTCACAAAACCTCAGCAAAATGTTGAATACATCCCACTCCATCTACTCATGGTTTTGCAGGATTGTTAAAATGCTGGTGGCCACCCTTTGCTCTTCCAGCAGCTGGATAAAGAGGTTGTTTTTAAAGCCAGCCATATATATACATATCAGTCATGGCAATAAAATCACCCCTGTTTGTCTCGGGGAAGAGTCCAATGAACTGTGTGTCAGAGGATGCTTTTTGCAGATTCTGCAGGGCATGTGTGCAGGTGAGGGATGTGGTGCAGGAATGCTGTCCTGTTTGGTGCCTAGACTGCTCTTTCCTCAGGATAGTCTAATCCATTTCCATCCACTTCACTCAGAAAACCTTGCTGGTGCTGATGAGCAGCAGAGCACCGCAGTGCAAGCTGCTGTGGTGTCTCTAGAGGAGCACCCCGAGGTGTGACATGGAGTTTTTGAATCCCTCCGGATTCATCCCTTCTGCCACTCTCCCGAGGAGGCACATCAGGGCACGGCATTGCCACAGCCCTAGGAGCACCCCATGGCTGCTGGGTGCTCCCTTCCCACCAGCACTGCCTGCCTAAGGAGTTCCTCAGGAGACCTGCTTGCTTAAGGATATCCATCCCCATCACTCACATATACAATGGGTTTCTCTTTCAGTTTTGCTTTTTTCTCCTCTCCCCCCTTCCCAGGGCTTGGGGCCCCTTTCACCCTCCATTTACAGCTTCTGGCCTGTGGTGTGGTGGTTGCTGGCTCTGGGAGGGCTCCAGCAGATGGTTCAGCTCGTGGTTAGTGAGCTTCCCGCAGCAGCAGGAACAGGAACCCACTTCCCTGGGGCTGCCCTCAGAACCCAGTGTTAGTGGAGGTGGGGAACTAACCCGAGTAGCATCAAAGGGAGACAGGTGCTTTCTGTACTAGGCAACCTCAGCAGGCACCTAACACCTCCAAAAGTGTAATTCTGGGTTTCAGCAAAGTACCAATTATAGCTAAACGTGTGCTGCAAACACCCAGGAGTCTGTGCAGTGCCTTGCTGTGTGGGGAATGGGGCCACATCCATCCATGGACCTGAGAGGATCCAGCTCTGAGCCATCCACTTCCCACACCCTCACATTCCTACAAAGCATTCTGCAGTGCTCTGTGGGCTCCCACTGCATAGCAGGGACAGTCCTGTGAAGGTCATGCCCCAAATGACAAAAAACACACACAAAATTTATTACATGTGCTGTAAGTGTCCCTCTTCACTGTCACTTTCCAAGGTGCCTCATAAGCTTTGCAAATCATGTTTAATTTCTTTTGCCTGTAGAGGGGTTACCATCTTGGGGACAGGAGTAGCCAAAGTTGATGTCCATAGAGGAAAGGCAGCTTCTACATGGATCTAAGTCTGGATGGAAATTCAGATATGGAAACGATGCAATTCCTGGCTTGGCCTCATACTGCTGAATTATATTTTTATCTTGACTGGTTTGAGGTTTTATTTCAGACACTTTAAATGTTGGGGTGACACTGTCTCCCGGCTATGCCAGAAGTAACCTGGATTTAGAGTGGGCAAGAAAGGTTTTATGCTTATAACACCTGGTGATGTGATATATGATACATGATATGTGATATATTATATATTTTATGATATGAGTTGGCAGTGCATGTTGCACAGCCCAGAAAGCCAATTGTATCTGAGACTGCATCCAAAGCCGGTGGGGAACAGGTCAAGGAAGGGGATGCTGTTCCTCTGCTCTGCTCTTGTTAAATACTCCTACCTGCAGTGCTGCATCCAGCTCTGGAGTCCCAGCAAAGGAAGGACATTGTCCTGTTGAAGCTGGCCAAGATGAGGGCCAGGAAAATGGTCAGAGGAACTGAACAACTCTCCTGTGAGAACAGTCTGAAAGAACTAAGGTTGTTCAGCCTGGAAAAGGGAAGGCTCTGAGAAAACTTTATTGCAGCCTTTCATTACTTGAAGGGCTTATATGAAAGATGGGAACAGATTTTTTTAGCAGGGCCTGCAGAAATAAAACAAGGGATAATGGTTCTAAACCAAAAGACAGTTGATTCAGACTACATATATGGAAGAAATTATTTTACAGTTATGGTATTGCATGGTGCCCAGAGAAGTTGTTCCAGGCCAGGTTAGATCGGGCTCTGAACCATCTGATCTAGTGGAAGATGATGCTGCCCAAGGCAGGGAGGTTGGACAAGACAACCTTTTAAAAGGTTTCTTCCAACCCAAATAATTTGGTGATTCTATTCTATGCTACCTTATACCATGCCAGGGTGACACAAGTGCAGCCCTCTGGTTTTTTACTAAAATTGCTGTATTTTAAGTCTATGATCTATAGTAAAAGTATTATCAGGGTTGGAAGAACTGCTTTGCTGTGCATCTACTCAACACACACTGTCGCCACATGCATGAAAACCTCAGTAAACCAGGAAACTTTGTATGTGGAGGAACATCAATTCACTTTTTTCTCATGGAGCCCTTGGGGCTTTCAGGCCTCTGAAGTACCTGGCTCTGAGTGGATGGGAAATTAAATGCTGACCTTGAGTTTGGGGTTTTTTTTGGAGAAGTTTGAAGGGAACTTTTTTGCCATGAGAAATCTGTAAAAGGTCTCCTTCCTGTAAACAATTTCCAGTGGAAGTGCTCCTGGCCTCCCTTCACTGGGACGTCCATTCTGAGCCTCACCCCAAAGAAAGACCCTTTTGTTGAGCAGAACAATGTGGCCACACAGGGAAGCAGGATCAGCTCCCATGAGCAGGGTAGGATTTCTCTCACCTAACCTAAGCTGTCTAAAGCCAAGGTGTCTGCTCTAAAACCATCACTTGGCCTTCCACTAACGACCCCAGGGAGATGGAGGCACCTTCTCGGGGGCGTTCACTCCGTCTTCGGGCAAAACTAATCGCTCTCCAGAGGTGCTCAGTTCTCCCGTGGCTGGGGGGAGCCTGCAGACAGGGGTCTGTGCAGACTGCTGGCGTGAGGATGGCTAATTAGGTGAGATGAATCCCACCCTGAGGAATCAAGGTAGCTAATGAGTTGCTGGAGTATGTGTTTGCGGAGAGCTTGCCCGCACAGAGCGTGACCGCACCGGGGTCTCTTTGGGTCTCTCTGAAAGATGAGGACTGAAAAGCTGAGTGCTGCAAGCAAGTCTTTAATTAAAAAATATTATTTATTGCTATTGTTATTATTGTTATACCCCTACCATGTAGCTTTGCTGTTGATCATCCTCTGAGTTAGATTGGTGCACCTCATTTCATACCTAAATGATATGACATTGGAGAATGTTAAGAAATGTGAGAAACTTGTTCTCTAACTCAGCTTTTCACCTCCTGCTCTTACTTGGTTCTTTTGGCATCCTTACGATGAAAATTAAGACATAGCCATTTTTTGTTCCTATATTACTACAGAAAACAAGAATTCTCTATCTAATCCCAAATAAAAGCATTAAGTTCTGCTAATGGCATCAATAAGCAAAAAACTCACTGTAAGTACAAAATTACTCGATCAAGGCTTTTATTATTTAATTTTCCTCTAAAATCGCATAATCACACTAGTTCTTGTTGAAACAGGATTAAACACTTTAGCAGAGATGTGTTTCTTCATTGTCTTTTATTCTTTCCTCCCCGAGCGCATGTTCATCTGATCTAATCACACGGGCTGGCCTGGGACAGACGTCTGTGTTCTCACCACATCGGAAGCTCTGTCTTTAACAAGCAGCTTGTTGAGCATTTGTTAGTTCTTCTAAAAGGTGATTATTGCCAAATGCACATTCTCAGTGGCTCATTAAATGCATTCACGTGACAAATCCATGCAGCATTTTGTGTGGACAAACCCGAGGCTGTCACCATTTAGAACAAAATGCTAAATATTTACTGGCAAGGCAAGCTAAAAGTATAAATATTTATACCAACATACCATAAAAAAGTACCATAAAACTGATATGTTATAAGGAATTTATGTGTTGAAATGGCCAAGGCCATTACAAAAGATGTGCTATTTCACCATTCTATTACATGCAGAGATCACAGTGTTTAGTGTTTAATTTACTGCTATCTGGCCTTTGCTGTTCAACTCATTAATCTGTCAGGTAAAGGAGTCCTAATTATATTTCTTGTAACCTGGCAAACTACAGAGACTTGTGCTCATATGGGGAATAGATCTTGTAGATTTACTGCTCTGTTGCTAATGGTCCCACAGGGGAAAAAATATACACAAGTGCAGAAAATGTTTACAAGGGGAATCTGTCTTCCTAATTATTGCACTAGATGTGTCCTATTGTGCTGAGATAAGAGAATAAGTTTATGTAAAACTACTCACAGAACCCTTTTGAGGCAGTAATTGATTTGGTTTTGAGCATGAGGCTACATGCATCCTGAAATTCAATGTCCAGTCGAGGTGACAGGAATCCTGTCTCACCTTGGCTGCTGCTCTCACCTGTGATCTGCCAGGTCCCAGCCAGCACTTCCAGCACACCCTGGTCTAGTGGAAGGTGTCCCTTCCAATGGCAAGGGGGTTGGAACTGGGTGATCTTTGGGTGCCTTCCAGCCCAAACTATTTTTTGATTCTATGATTATGATTTTATACATAACAGGCTTATCAGGGACATAGATATCCTGTTTGAAGAGATGGCATGAAAGTAAGCATGACTGAAAAAAAGAGTTCCTACCTATTAGGCTCCTTGCATCTGATTTTCTTCCTGTTATTGCACTGCATTTGTGGGGTTTTGTCTGTATTTTAGGCTTTGTGGAAATGCCCTGTGATCTGGGACAGCCAGGGGTGGTGGGAACAGCAGCTGGGTGCACACAGGTGCTTGTGAGCCGGTGAGATCAGCAAAATCTCAGGTGATCCTCGAAGCAGATCATGCCATTTACCACAAAGGAAGAGAAAAAAAGCCCCATCATCGTGACCTCTGGGAAATTACTCCCTGGCCACAGCTCTGATGCAGAGTTTCACTCTGAGGAGCCCCGAGTTGTGTTTTTACAGTCAGCAATGATCACATTGCGCTGAGAGCACAATGGAAAACAGGTGCAGGGACTCTTCAGCAAGAATGACCCTTTTGGGGGTGGGAAAACCTCGTTCTTCTCCAATGTATGGATGTTACATATTCACACAGTCTGTGGTAGACAGCTGGGGAAATCTTTGCCTCAAAGAACTTGCTGTCTAAATCTTTTACTATGATGTGAATAGAATAGTGAAAATATGTAGTGTCTAATACACAGATTTTTTTTCCAAATAGCTGTTGGTGTAAAGCCTGTGGACTAGACATCCAGATAATATAAACTGAGATAGAGATACTGAATTATTCCCTTTTACACCACTGAAGGGTCTGACTCTATTATTCTCTAAAGGAGTTTGATCAATGTTTTCCTTTGGCTCAGCTTTTGATTAATATCATAGATCGGCCCATAAAGCAGACTTTGGGAACTGCAAGATGTGATCCGTTTAATCAGTTTGTCAGTTTTATTTTGGAGACTTAATGGAAAAACAAAACCCTCTGCATAGCTATTGATTTAATAGGCTTTGCCTTATATTCCCATGAAGACGAATGAATAAATATTTCTGATGCATATGATGCTGGAAGAGCATTATCGCTGTGTTCAGGAACAATTCATGTGGGAGGACTGTAATGTGCACTATCAGTGTGTCGTTAAGTCCTTTTGAATGCTAGTAATGAAATAGATACTAAAATAACATTAATATGAAAACAAATGCAGAAACATATGCTTGCAAATACACAAACATAACTCTGGGAGCCTTTTGTGTTGTGTTTGTTTTTGGAGCTATTTAAAGATATTGTCGTTCCCCCAAAACCAGCTTTTCAGTCCTGGGTTGATATGAAACTGCAAATGTTAAGTTGAGGCTGTGCCCAGGTGGGCACAGCTGAGCTGGTGATCCCAGACTGC
>JAHLSL010000038.1:13181347-13216417 GCA_025920805.1 Petroica traversi | reverse complement strand
TTATAGTTATAGTTATAGTTATAGTTATAGTTATAGTTATAGTTATATATAGTTATATGTATTCACTAAATCAAGAGAAAAGTCCTTTACCCACTGTGAGCCACTTACTCTCCTGTACTCTCTGGTACCTCCACTACAGGCTGAGAAATTGCTCTGACATTGTAAGAGTGAAAAATAAACCCTTCTAGCCCTGAATATGTATCATCCACTTAGTCACTGAGTGGAAATGCAGCTACCTCCAGGGTGGAATGGAGAAACCACCCTGTGAGCTTCCCTACAATATTATTTCTCCAGGCTGGAGCTTTCCTTAGCTTTGCTCACAAACCCGTCATTAAAAATGTTAAGTTTTAAGGAGCTGTGTTAGTGTCAGAGGGCAACTGCCTGTACAGGAAAACCTTTGTTAGAGTATTTTCCTTCAGTCAAATCTCTCTATTCCTCAAAGTTCTCTGATACAGATATTCAATCATTTCAGTGCTGTTTGTAGTAACCTAATAATTACAGGGGAAAAAATATGGCCACTGTATGAAACACCTGGGTATATCATATGTTACTAATTTGTATTAACTATTTCAGTCTGTTGTAAACAAGAAGGCTAGTAAGAAACAAGCAATGTAAATGGTACAATATTGGAGCTCAGTTGTTCAAATAATCCCATATCTGCTTAGCCCTGGATGATCTTTCAAAAAGGAAAAATATTGTAAATGAGAATGTGAAATTTAAGAGGAAAGTGAGCAGGACCTTGTATTATTCTCCTGACATGAATAGGAAGGGTGAAAGTGATTGGCAGGACTGTGTTTATAGCTCCAACATGGGAACCACTAATCCCTGTTAAATCTGAGAAACGGTCGATCCTCACAGCATCTCACAGGTCAGTGAAACCTGGGAAGCTGCAGGATGTGAAAATCTTGAACCATGTCCTATTAAATAATAAAATCCTGGTTTGAGCATCTGGCCCCCACAGAACTCTATTTTGCTACTAAAAAAGGGGTATGTCTGAGGTACTGTCAGGCAGGGGGTCTGGTCCTAGTACTCCCAGGACCACTGGTCGCTTCCTGCATGGTGAGATCAGGAGTGTCCTGTCCCTGCTACAGCCCATGGGAACTGGAGCAGCCCATTCTGAAGTTCTCAGAGCACTGCAGAAGGACGGCTAAGTGCACGTAATTATGCATGTGAGCATGTATTTTCAGGATCAAGGCTCAGCCTTTTAGCTACCGGGCATTGCTCCTTGTTCTTATTCTTATTCTTATTCTTAATAAAAGCAGTGATTTTATTAAAGGAGCATTCTGGCACCTGTTGTCCCAGACATCTACAATTACCTGACCACGGCCTAGTCCCATATGAGTAAAGACCCTGGTGTGCCCCAGCCACTTCCCTGTCCCAACCCAGGCTAGAAGAACAGCTGGAGCTGTTCTGGCAGGTCCCCGGTATGGCAGGGACCACTATGCCACACAGCACTCGCTTTTCAGAATAACAGTAGCCTAGAGATAAAAATTAAAAGCCCATCCCTAATCTTTCAAACAGAAGTGAGTGTAGAAGGTCAGACTGATGCACGTGGATTTAGTGCTCCCTAAAAACCATGAAAATGTCACAAAACCTGAGTTATTTTAGCCATTTCTTTTAGGAAAGTTGAGTTGTACCATAAATGTTCACGTTTCTTCCTGCTGACTGAAACCCTGACCTATAGCCTGCTACAGCTTCACTGCCCATCTCCACTGCTCATTGTGCTAAGCTTGCTGGCTGTAAGAAGCAGCACCTGAAACATCATGAACAGAATCACAGAATCACTAAAACTGGAAGAGATCTTAAAGATCATCCAGTCCAACTGTCAACCCAGCACCACCATAATCCCCCCTAAGCCTCATCCCCTGACATCTCTTGAAAAATTTCAGAGACAATGACTCTACCACCTCCCTGGGCAACTTATTCCAATTTCCAACCACTCTTCCAGAGAATTTTTTTATTGAGCTGCCTGGTGTCCTTTAGCAAGGGAACAAGAGGCTGCTTTTTCTGACACCTTCAGATTTTGAGTTGAGCTGTCCATTAGGATGGTGCCCCCTCCCCATGGATTACCAAAGGTTCATGGTGGAGACAAGAGTCTTCATTTCTGGGTCTAATGTGGAGGTTCTGCTTTTGGGCTTCTGGATGATTTAAAAATTATGAGGTATCAGTGCAGTAAAGGGAATCCTACACTGAGCTAAAATGTGAAATAATTAATGGCTGGTGCATGGATTGAACCCAGCCTCTTGCTCCTGCTGCACTCCATAGAATAGCTGGGATTGGAAGGGACCTTAAAGATCATTTAGTTCCAAGTGGAGCTGCGGCTTTCCCACATCAGGCAGCCCAACATGCACCTCAGTACGTGCTGTGGTAGTAACAATGCCCTGTGTGCCTATGGCTGTAGAGTGGATTGTTTGGGTAAAACATGATCTTTGGTAACCATTACTGTCTAAAAACCTCCAAAATTTTGTCTTGCTGGCCTCTGCCTGTAATCTGCTTCCTGCCGCTGTCCAAAGAAAACCTGTTTTCCTGACTCTTGGGCTTAAACTACTCATTTCCTGGAACTTGTTTGGATATTAAGCTACATCTAAAAAAAGTATACTCATGGCACGAAAATGGGAAAATTCTAGCCAAAATCAATTGGCATTTGCTAAATAATACTGCGATTTATGATAGCAGAATTTGGCCCTGATCAGGAGCACAATAGTCTCAAGGACCACCAAAACAGCCGTTTCTCAAGGCAGGTCTTACATTTTGCCTATATTCCCAGACATGCCAGGTGGCTTGCAAATCTGTTTGGCATCAGGACTATATGTGATCCACACCCAGGTCATACAGATTGCAGAAAACCAGGATTGATTGTCTACTGCCCCCAACAGCTGCAGGGAAAAATAGCATCTTAATCCACAGCCCCAAGCAGAAGCCCTGGGGAGCCCCATGCTGTGCTTCTCAAAAGTTTCTCGTTGCGTTTTGTGACCCATCCCTGAGTTTGGGAGGAACCACAGAATCACAGAATATTCTTAGCTGGAAGGGACCCACAAGCATCATCAAATCTAAGACCCCACTGTTGTGAACACACAGAAAATAAAAGCTGAGAACAATACACATTTGTAAACTTAAACCTTCTCTTTCTAAAATTTCCTTTCCACTGCTCAATTTGAGAGCACAGAGGAGTCACCTCTGGCTTCCTATGGATATGACTGTGTTGGGAAGGATCTTTGTAGCTTGCCATCAAAGGGGACAACAGACAGCTGGGGAACATCCACATCTGGGTGCGCTGGTGTTTTATTGCATGTTGCATTCCATATAAATTCCATATGGAGTCAAAATAATTTTGGACTCGGTACCTCCTCCGAGCCAATACCTTAATTAGGAGTGTTTTGTTTTGTTGTTTTCCTGAAGGAGAGCTGCCGTCCAAGCGCATTATTATGGGTTTACACATCACTGTGCTCTTAATATCAAAGCTTTCATTTAGCTGGAGGCTTCCTTCCTTGTGGGGGAAGGGTTTCTGGGTGAGTGTTGGAGGTTGCACAATCTTTTCCCAACAGAAAAGCGAAGTACAAGTTGGAGTCTGTTGTGATAATGTGCGGGAGGAAGTTAAGAGCAAGACTGTGTAGTGCAAGTGAGATAACAGGCAGAGTCTCCTGTACCCCAGCCATGTCAGATTGCAGCCTGATGGCAAATTCCTGTGTGTCTATCAGAGCAAGAAGTGGGAAATCAGATAAAACAGAAACATTTGCAAGATGTCCATTTGCAGTTACAAGATGGTCACTTTGATGACAGAAAAGTTCTTTGTCAGATACAAGTGGCCAGATTGCCCAGAGACAGTGTGAAGTTTCCCCCATTGGAGATATTCCAGAAATGACTGGACTCAATCTTGCGCCCTGTGCTCTGGGGGAACCTTACTTGAGCAGGGATGTTGAGCCTGATGACCCACTGTGGTCCTTTCCAATCTGACACACCCTGCTGCTGTGATTCTGTGATCTCTTCGGATTAGTTGCTCACCCCTGAGTTGCACTGGGCAGTCTGAACTGGATGTTGTACCTGCATGTAGTCAAAAGAAGACTCTGCCCAGAAATGACGGCAACCTGAATAAACAAGACTGATACAAAATGGAGAATAAATTAATATTTTTGTTGTGATGATTGGAGATAAAGATTGACTGTGTGGGTCCGTCTTTACGCAAAGCTGGAAAATAAATCCAACCTGTCCCAGCCTCAGGTTGCTGTGTTGTCCTCTTGTCTGCAAAGTGAGGGTTCCTACCACAAGAAAGTCCATGTCAGTAGTTTTTAATTAGTTGGAGGGATAGCTTTTCGAAGGAAGCAAGGATCTATCAGCAGGGACTTCTATTAACCCAAAACATTGTTTTTTCCCATAAAAATGCAATGAGACTTAGATCAAATTCCTCCTGATTTTTGGTCTAGCATTACTTATGCTAAATGGACATATAGTAAACATTGTTTGGAAATAAAATTTGCAAGTGACCGTCCTAACGATCAAAGCAGTGCAGCAGAGGAAACCTTTCCCTTTTCTCTTGTTCTCTCATCACTGGCACAGGAATCCCCTATTGACCCACATCTTTGCCTTTGTTCTACAGGCCAGAAAAGGGATACTAGGAAGTCTTGCAAAAAAGGCAAACATCCTCCACCACAAAGGCAGTGCTGAGCTATTGGTTGCATTCTCATTTAAATGTGCCATGCACGTGTTCTACACCACACATTTCATTACCACCCTCTTCACAAGAGTGGAAAATCTGACAAGTAATTTTCTGCGGGGACATAAAAATGCAGGATGGAAACCTTTAAACTGCGTGGTCTTTAAGGAGCAGTCATCCATTGAACTAAAGCTATATCCAATATTACAGTATGTTGCTGATAGATGACATAAACCAAATTTGTTACTTAGAGAGGCATGTTGATTGGCTTCACGCTGGGCATGCATGGAGAAAGACGTCTAGGCTCTCTTTTATCCAGATGGAATTCCTAAGTCAATCAAATAAACATCATAATAATAAGGTTAATCTGGTCTTTACTCATTCAACAGAGAAAAGCAGAGATGTGGATCTAATTACGTAAATACTGTAAAATCAGTTTGCATTTATCTCTTTCCACATCTCCCTGGTACAGCCCTGGTTCAGCATGCTAAACATGGTCCTTTTTGGTCTGAATGATTTAATTCTGGGGTTAAAGCCATTCAAGATTTGTTTGAACAGGAAAATCTTGTTTTCTTTGGAGCATTTTGAAGTAGGCATAATTACAGTGTTGCAAATGCGATGCTCTGCTTTAAGGAGCTGTCAGCATTTCCATATTAAACCACTATTTTTGGGGGTTAACAGAATTGCCAGAAAAAGGAAAAAAAGAGAGTGGAAAAGAAGGGTCCATTATGGGACGAAATTTGGTGTTTAGGTTTTTAATCCAGGAGGGCGGTTTCGAAATCAAATTGTGCAAAATTAATTTACACTGTATGCTTGCAAAACTACTCGTGTCACTTCTTTTCATACTTTTTTTTTATAAATCAGCCCACAATAAAGCCCACTTATTTTGCTTGTTTCTACTGTACACTGCTCTTTAAAGTTAATGTCATTTCCATACAATACCCCCAATGTAATATGCCTTAGAGGCAGCATAGATTGAATAAGTGACTTGGAGCCAGGGACTCCCAAGTTTATAATTTAGCCGCTGACTCACTGTGTGGCCTCAGGCAAACCACGCAACTCCTATGTCCTCATCTATGGTATGGTCTCAATTTTCCATTGTGTTGCACAACATGTAAGGAGCTCTGCTCATGTTCAATGGGAGCCTAACCCGATGGTGAGTGGGTTACTGGAGCTGTGTTGAGGATATAAGACTTCACACAACTCCCACTCAACAGGTTTTGTCTATTCAGATAATCTGCAGGAGACCAGTCTTCATTGAGCTGGTCCAGGTGGGCACTTGTTGGGTGCATCACTACCTGTGATGTCTGCCTTGATGCTGGCACTGAAATAAATTATGTTCCTCAAAACCCAGTAGAGGAACTGGGATGTTGTTTTGAAACGTGTAGGCTTGCTTTGTTCTGGACCTGCAGATAGTCAGCTCATATTGTCCCTTTCTTTACTTCTTCTGCTTTCCTCAGCTCATTGTGTGTTTCTACACTGTCCCTTCATGGGTGAGTTTTTCCTCCATCATAAAGCCATTTGGTTTTGCCTACAGTAGAGTCAAACTTCTGTTATATATTATTTGAGTCACATGGGGAGGAAAACACAGACAGCTTGTGTAGAGTGGATGAGGGAGCAGTGAGAATTTTCCCTGAAAAACAACACCCCCTAGGAAGTAGATCCTTCAGTATTTAGCCAGGCCTGAGAATCAAAGCCCTTCTTCATCAAGTACTGTCCTGGTATGGACCTCTGTGAACGATACTGGAAATGTGGGGTCAGAAGAGTAGAAATATCAATTTAGAAGAGTGTTTTAATAATCACTTCCAGTCGTCCATATCACAGGCAAATATACACTGGTGGCAAGTTCTGGTCTGCATAACGTTTGCTACCCAGGCCACAACACATCCCCTCTCCCAGCCCCTACAGCCATCCCCAGACCTGTAATTAAAGATCAAGAGTAGGAGCTGAAACGTGTCACAGATGGAGAACAGGAAAGACTCAGTGTTCTGCAAGTGGCCTAGATCAAGAACAGCACAGATGTGGTGAGGCTGGGCAGATCTAGAGAGATGGGATTCTCAAGACAGCCTTCCCCTCTCTGAAGAGATCCTTGTTCAGCCAGGGGATCATGAAGAGCACCCTGGTTCTAAAAAATTTCCCCCCTCTTCTTCATCTCCTGCCTACACAAACTTCCAATAGCTGATCACTTTTCTGACCTCATGCAAATCTTTCTATTGCTGACCACATATTTAGTGAAGAATCATGTATTTCCTTTTTTTATTATTATTTTTTAAATTTTCCACTTTTTAGATTTATGTGGTGCCTTTGTGGTCTTGTCCTGGAAGACAGCTTACCTCAAAGGGAGTTTTTCTTGACTGGTTTTCAGTTCTAATAGTTAGAGACCCTCCAATGTCCTCACACTGTTTTCTGTATTGCTCATGTAGCAGTGCCCACACAGTCCCAGTTTCCTGTCTGTGGAATGGGAATGATAGCGTCTGATATCTTATAATACATACGGAATTATGAAACACAGCAAATCCTACCATGATCCTGTATTGCCTGCCAGTTAACAAAATAGTTTTATGTCTCTGAGCAGACGTCCTTACAAAGATCTAGATTTGTGTCCTGCCTTTAAACATTCATTTTCATCTTGGATTTGGATCTCAAGCTGAACTGTTGGAAACTTACAGTACAATGAGATACTTGTAGAAAAATCTTTTATTGTGAATGCGGGAAGTATTTTGAAATATTTTGGGGTTTTGGGCAGTTTCGACACTCAGCTGTATTTACGATTTTACTCCATTCACCTTGTGAAGTTGTTTTCTTCCTGTTGTTTTCTTGTTGGCTGGCTTTCCTCGTTGGAGAGAATCTCCATTGCTTCACAACAGATACACAGATCCCAACATGTATGTGTAACTCCAGCTAAAGCAGATCTGTGTCAGGCTGACTTGACCTACAATGGTTTTAATTTGTTTAGACCTGACCTGAACAATTTTCAGATCATGTTGACCCTGAGTTAAACACTTTGCTTCAGCTTTCCTGAGGGAAAATGGAAGCAATTCAGGAAAATCAAGCTTTTCCTGGGGGCAGATCATTCTTTGTAAAAAACAAGCTTGGTATTAAAAAAGAAACAAATAAAATGGAAATTTCTCAGTGGCTCTACTTGCTACACTACTATATCTAAAAGGACAGTATTTTAATCCACAGAAACAGTAGTGTTTGAATTCAGTATCACAGTAATAAAGAGGTTTTTCTTCTACCACCTAGTCAATATTAGCCAGCTGGCATCTAGTCTAGCATGGTAGACAAACCTTGTAAAACTGAAGAGTTTTACAAAAATCAGAGTGGTGATGACCCTAAAAATTAGTACTTAAAAGGCACTGTACAGCTGAGAGACTCATAGAAACAAAAACCATGGTTCTTTCTGTTGGAAAACACGTAAAATTGACACTGTGCAATTTTCTAGTGGTTTGTAGGATTTACAAGATATACTGCTAGTAGCACTTGCTAAAACTACAGCTCACAATGTCTGGAAAGAAAAATATCTGCAGGAATGGGGAAGAGCAGTTTCAGCTGTTTAGGAATGGCTCTTTGGGATGCCTTGGTGCATGAATAAGTGGTGATGTGGTTTGGTTGTCAAATGCTGCAGTAGAGGCAGAAGGTTGGGGTGGTTTATAACTTAATTCATCTTTGGAGGAGAAAGACTTCACTTTTATATTTGAAGCATGAATGCAATATTAAGAAGCCTGAAAGTCTACAAAGCTCAGTGACCAACTTTTTGAGATGTCAGCTGATCTGAACCTCACAGAAGTGACTGCAGTCTTTGTGTACTGCTGAGTGGATTTATTGAAGACCTCTGCCATGCCAAGCTGAGCCCACTTTTCAAACCTGGTATTTTTAATCTACTCTTTTTTGCTAAAGGCTTTCCAAGAGAGGATACTGAACCTTTCCCATAAGCCATTCTTGCATACAATTAAATTCAATCTTCGTCTGCCCTGGAGACATGGGGAGACATGACTCTCTTTGGGTAGGAGTTAGCAGATTATGCTGGCACTGGATGAAATTGTATTCCACCAACAGTGCTGCATGGTTTTGCCTTTTGTTATGTCCAAATCCCACCAACCCAGAGATGTGGAAGACCAGAAGAGCTGCTGGATGAGAGCTCTTCTCATCACCACATGGGTGTCTCCAAACCACCTGGCCTACTAGGAAAAAGACAACTTTCTCTTTAATAACAGATGGTGGTAGTGAGACATGAAAATTAGGACATATTTTCATTTGATATTGGAATATCATGAGCATCAGTTATTTTGGGAAGGAGTCCAAAAAATACTTGGAGAGAGTCTAAAACTGCAGATGAATCCGCAGGTTTATTTTATTGGGTGATTTCAGTTCTGCCAAATATTTGTAGTGTAAAGAAATCATAAAAATTGCTGGTGGTCCTCGCCTGGCGGGTACTTCTCACATACTTGAGACAGTTGTTCGAACTGTGACAAGAATGTTTGATCTATTAGCTTAAAAACAAATTAGAGTCTTCAAGAGAAATAAGTGAACTATGGATGGTAGAAATACATTTCTCTTATCTTAGAGAGACCAGGAATTTTTGCCCCCAGGCTTTATTTGCATTTAATTATCACAGTTTGGATTTCCTCTACTGCATGCATGGAGGTTTAGTCTGTCTCGTTCCGTCCTCTGTTCTGAAATAACATTAGTACCTGTTAATGATTATCATTGTCAATTATATATTCTGGTTACATGCACATTATAAGAAATATCAGTTTGTTTTAATAAATCTTCAAAAGGCAGCCTAAACCTGTGCCTTATCTCCTTTCTGCTTTGTAATTTATTTATTTCTATGGTTATGATCTATGAAAGACTCTGCAGGCTCCCAGGGACTGTGAATGGGTATCTGCTCAGCACTTGAATACTGAGATGACAGGCAGGAAAGGTTTTATTTAACATAACTTTCCAAATGAAGCGATGGGGTCATGTATCTCAAAGATACCCAGAGAAAGAAGTGAGGAATACAGATCTAGAAATCCAAAGACTCCATTATATGCATAAAAGAGAGAGAACTGGTAAACCCATAGCTGGTTTAATTTACACATGCTAAGCTGCAGAACAGCTTGTGCTCCCACTGTAACAATTATTCCTTTTCTAACTTAAATGATTTTCCTCTAGGATAATAATTTCACTGCAGTCCTGATCTGGCAAAGGACTGATTGCCTCATTCCCCAATGGTCTGTAGGAACAAGGATAGTTCCATATAAAAAGATTTTTGCTGCATTTTTAAGGAGAATTTTGTTTTGGGTTGTGCAAACTTGACATTTATGCCATTTGCCCATGCAGACTATTTTCATTCACTGGACCAGCACTGAAATGTCCACTCCAAGAGGAACACTTTAACCAAGCATTCTTTATGTGGTCTTCAATTAATAAACAGGAATATGCCTTTCTAAACCTGTGGGTAACGATTTTTCTGCTTGCTACTACTGTATGTCACCTAAATGAATGGAGCATTTATATACTGTCCTTTCATCTGGGGTATCAAAGCACTTTATAAATATGGACCAGTGGCTCTGATGTGCAACCACTGAACTGTGGCCACCTTGGAGGTGGCATGCGGTTGACATTTTGGCTGGCAAAGCAAACACCAGAAACTGTGGGTTTCCTCAGAAAGGCTTGGAGGTGTGGGGGGCTGAGACTATCTGAGTTAACCTCTAACACATACCTACCCCAACAGGGGAAAGCAACACCACTGCCCACCTTCCAGTGAGGTAAAATACAGTCTTGGCTAAGAATATGACCAAAGTGGCTTCCATCACTGGATCACTGATTTTATTCCAGCCCAAGACCATGACTGTCAAAAATTATTACCATATGGGAAGCTGGTAAATTGCCACAAGAAAATGAGCTTGGTGGTCCCAGATTAGTTTCACATGGACAGGTGTCTGCACCACAAAACCACAGTCACAACTGCTGCCAGCTGCTGGTGGGTTTCAGAAGGGAGGCCCAGGACTGCCTGGGCAGCAGTAACACAAGTGGTGTTTCTAGAGGTGGCACGCCAGGGCCAGAGAGATGAGGCTGTTTGTGTCTCTTTAGGTGTTTCCTGACCTCTCCCATTTCCTGAGCTGCCAGTGAGCTTGTATGGTGCCCTCCATCATTGCTGGTGCTTTCTCTTACCTTCACACAGAGGCCCAGCCCCGGCCCTGCTTCCACATTGCCTAAAGGATGCAACAGAAAATTTCAACAGCGCTTGTGTGTTCAAGGTGTTAAGTTCAGACCACACAAGTAGGCTTTAACATCTTTGGTACAGCTTGGAAAATCCTCCACAGGTCTGGAAGAACCTTCTGGGTCACTAATCCCAACCTCCTGCTGCTGCAGGCTTTCACTTGGCATAATCCTGTAGAAAAGCTGACTAATCTTCAAAAACATGGACAATCACAGGAAGCCTCAAAAGCCCTCTATAGAAAAAAAGGTGTCAAATCTGTTTTGCACCCCTCTAACACCTTTCATCCAAAACTTGTAATGAGTTTTGCAAACATGGATTTAAGAATTGCCATACCAGTGGGAGGGAAGAATTATCATTACTGTATTTGAGAGGAAGAATTTGGAAGACAGCAAAATTATGAAGCAAATCCCCAGTCTCATTCAGACAAAGCTCTTAGTGGCTTGAGGATGTTGGCTTCAATGGAGATATCCAAGACCATCCAACCAAATCAATTAGAGAGCCAGGAATTAAAATCTGAGTTCCTGACTCTCTTTTTATCTGCCTTTTAAGCACTGAAGTGTACAATAGCTCAAGATTTTCCACCTGTCAGCCTCACTATTTCTTCCAGAAGAAATGAAATTCTGTGAAATAACCTGAACATCATCGCATTCCTGATGCATTCAAGGTCAGGTTGGACAGAGCTCTAAACAACCTCATCTAGTGAGGATGTCCCTCCTCATTGCAGGGGGATTGGACCAGATGACCTTTAAAAGGCCCATTTTAACTCAAACTATTCTATAATTCTATCAGTTTATGATGTATCCTAGTTGAGTGTACTCCAAGTGGGCAGGATTTTGGGGGTTTTTTTCTGTGACACGTTAATTTTCCTTCTCTGATCAGAGCCATTCTAGTCAGAGATAGACATGGACCTCCAGCTATTTTTTATTAAGGACAAGTTAGGGATGTTTCAACTGGGGCCATGTGCTCATTTCAGGTATCCTAAAAATTAAGATCCATCTCTATTATGAAATGCTCAACTTCAAGCAGCCTTTTCACAGGTGCATCTCCCAAAATTCCATGTCTTCCAGCCATGTTTTCAAACAATTTACTGACTTTGGGCCTTGGAGAGCAGAGATGAGTACCAAATTTGATAACTAAATTGTGAAAGCCCTGAAGATTGCAGTGCCTGGATTATTTAATAAATGACAGAATTCAGGATAATGACAATGTTACTGGACATATCTCAACTGACTCAGAGCACTGCTCCACATTTGGATGCTGATTCAAGCCCTGTCTCTAATTATAAGATCACAAGGACTGGCCAAGTGCAGTACCTCTGTCTGTTGTTGTACAGAGTGTGTTGGGCTGTGTAATTCAGTCCAAGTCTCTGCTGCTGTCACAATGAGAGCATTAGCTGTAGTGTGAGCTGGGCAGGGATGATTTGGTGTTCTTCTGGTCATTTCTGATGGCATGACCACTTTCCCAAGACCCAGAAAGACTGAGCAGAAATTCTGTCTTGAAATGGGCTTCTTTTCTCTGTGATGATTCAGCTAAGCCTATGGAACAGATTTACAGATGGACACACTGTGGTTTTGTGTTGGTTTTGATTTTTTTCCTTGCAAGTCTTAATGCTTTCACTTGTAAGTCAGGATCCTACATGAGTTTGTTCCCTTGTTTCCAACTGCACCTTGGCTCCTGCACATCTCCCCTTCACCAGCCTGTCTCTCCTCGCATTCCTGGTGGCATCCAGGCTCCTTCTGACTCTGGCTTCCTGATAGTCCTGGGCTAGCTCAGACTACCTAGCTGGCTGTCCTCCCAGCTTGCACTCTGTGTTAGAAACAAAATGCTGTGTTTTAACAGCTCAGTTTCTTTCCATAAAGTTAATCAAACAGCCCTCCTTTTACAAGGCAGCAGACTCTTTGGCATTTCTTCCTTTCGGCATGCTGAAGATTCCCAATGCTGCCAGAATCCCCCTCCCTTCCCTTTTAAAGGCAGTTCTGTACATAAAGCAAGTGTTTCCTCCAGGATAGAGAAAATCTTCTTGGCCTGGAGAAGAGCTATTCCCTAGCAAGGTACATGTATTTTGTCCTTGGAAAACTTCCTCTTCCCATTTAAATACGTTGTTGGAGACATCTGTGTATTTCTATGAGAGATGAGTCCAAGCCATGAGGCTGAATCTAAACTTAGTCAAACCCTGAGGTTTCTTACAGTAGGGAGTACCTACTCGATGTGTGCTTTTTGGCTAGAGCTGCTCTCCTGTCTGCACAGCCTAACACAAAAAGCATTGCAGGGCTGTTGGGGGAAGCTGCTGACACAACTGAGAAACTGAGTGGTAAAGGCTTGTCATCGAAATCAACAAACCTGGAGGCAAATGGGAACCTGGTGGTGTGAGTAATCATGACCCCTTGTCCAGCCACTTGGAGCATACTTTCTCTTCTCAATAATCACCAGGTTTTATGAAACTAAAAAATGAATTGCTGATGAATCACGGAGTAAAATGTCCCTGCAATCCTCTTTCTGGGGAAAAAGGAAAAAATCTCCTTTTTTAGGCTTAGTTTGTGCATGCTTTTGCTGTGTAGTGAACTGCAAACTGTGGCCTCTCAGTTCATTAATTGACAAACACCATCCCCTAAACATTTCCAGGCATAGTCATTTTCTTTTCTCAGGTTTACTCAGTGGTTCTTACTGAGGTTTACATTTTTCCACGCATGTGCTGAGAATAATCTTGCCCCTACAATCTCATTTCTTGTGCTCTGAGAAATTTTGATAATTTAATTCATAAGCTTCTTCATTTTCTGGGTCTTTCTCTTTTTTGCAACTCTCCTGGCTTTGGCTGTTTACTCCTCCCTTTACAGCAAACTGCCCCATTTCCCAAATACCACAGGACTTTCTGAACTGCAGCATTTAATTCCATTTGTCTCTCTTTTTAAGAGACTGATCTGTCTTAAAGAAATTTTTCTCATTTAAAAATAATTTTGCTGTGGTTTTACAGTCAGCATGGTTTCCCCCAAAAGAAACAAAAAATCCCTGCAGGCCTATTTCTTCTCCTTCTCCCATGATTACACTGGTGTAAATGACACTGGTGCCAATGGAATTATTCCTGTTTTATGCCAGTGTATAAGAGACCAAGTTCTGAAGGATGGGACATATTCAACATCTTCACAAAATCATATCAGGGACTGGGAAGAAGGGTATCTCCATCTGTCAAAAGAGATCTCAAACTGTTCTTTCATCTTCAATGTCTCACTCAAATAGAGGAGCATAATCATCCACCAGCAGGACACAACAACCCCCAGGGTGAAATCCAGCAATGCATTTAACACGGAGAAAAGGCAAAGGCAGCACATCACAGCCCCTTAGGAATGTAAGCAAGGAATACAGTGTCCAGCTGAAATTAGTGGTACTATTTGCCTCGTGGAAATGCTTGGGAATCCTGGCCAAATTCAGGGCTCCAGCCTACTAGAGCAGCTGCAGTGAGGGCAGTCTCTGTTCCCCAGTGCCTGCAGTCCCAGTGACAAACAGCAATCAGACCGCGGGCCAGCAAGAAGTGGAGCCAGGCAGAACTAAAATATCCCTGTTGGAGTGCGGTCCCATGAGGACAGTGTTATGTCTTACCAGAAACAAAGAGAAGAGCACATTTCCAGTCTCAAAGACTTCTCTGTCCCATTAAGGAAAGCTTCAGACTACAATTAGAAAAAAAACAAGAAAAAGAGACACAGCCGCAGCGTGCCAGTTTGCATCCAAATGCAGTCTAGAAAAAGCAGTTGTGCTCCCAGGAGAAGGTTGCTAGCACCCTCTTAGACTGGTGGCTCCAGCCACCTCACTCAGGAGGGTGGGAATGTGACCCTGGAGAGAGACCAACCCTCCCCCAAACCCAGAGCCACTGGGTAAATATTGACTCAGAGTAAGGAGTGGCTGAATCACTCCTTCCTGTCCTAACAAGGTGTTTCTTCCACCCAGAGAGCGAACTAGCCCACCCTGCACAGCCCAAAATATCATACAGGAGTTGGTGCTCATGGTGATCAAAGGACATGGACTCAGACGGAGAGACAGAGCTCCTCTGTTTGGGCAGGACTGACGTGTTTGTTTGCTCTCAGAGTGCTCCATTTAATTATTCAGGAGGACATGCGGTGGGAAGGATGGGTAGGTGGAGGGATGAGGAACTTGGAACATTCTAGTGCAGTTCTTCTGTTCTTATCACATGCAACACCCCTCAAATTCTCTGGCTGCTGTTCCATAGCTGCTGATGGTGTGGTTTCGTGCACCAGGTAATGGTACAGCAAGGGCCTGTATTAATGAAACCTCTGCCCCAAGATGCACTGAAGTAACAGTGAATTTGTAGGAAGGGGTAGGGAAAAGTCCAACAGTCTCAGCTGTTAAGCTGTTTCCAGCTAAGGATTTAAGATGGGTTGGATGATTTGGATCATGACTCTAAATCTCTTCAGTTCATAATCTAAGGGTATTAAAGTCCAGGAAAGACATGAGAGCCAAATGGTGGTGACCACTGGCTAGAGTTGTGAGGGGGTGTCATGAACTTTTGGATGGCTCCTGGCTTGTGTAATCCAACTGGATACAAGGGAAGGCTGAGTTCATTGTTGCAAGCACAGGTCTGGATTTCATTTCATGTCTGCTACAGATTTCCTAACTGGGTCACCATGCTAGCCTGGAACACAGACATGATATGTTTCTCCACCACTGACATGTTACAGAGCTCAGGGTTTGATGGTTTCAAAACTGGTTGAAGATCTCCCAGAGAAAGGATGTTTAAGAAAAAGCATATGCTATGGATCTCTTTATATATGCTACGTTACCAAAAGTGTTGTATTTATGTATTTCAGAACTGGGCACTGGGTTACATTTTCATTCCCCAGTACAAAGGCAAATACATTCCAAACAAAGCAATGTTGTTTCAACAAAGCAAGGGTTGAAATCTCTCCAGGGCTTCATTCTGTCTCATTTAGATCGGGCATAAGATCTTAAAGCAGAGTTTAGTGGTCGGCCGATCATGCTCCTCTGGGAAATGACAGAGTGGTAATTCAAAAGGGGTAGTGAAGTACAGCATTGTCTTGGTCTGCAGGACTGTTCTTCAATAAAACCAGCATCTCACCCGGCTTACAGGAGAACATTTTGTTCCAAAGGAGCTGTGGCTCTTCAATAAACAAAAGAATTCACCTCCGGCTAGACTTGGGTGTAAAATGAAAATGTTATTGGAGACAAAATGTCTTTGTGAAGACAGCATTTCCATGATGCCTGCCACTATTGCCTGGGCATATCGAGCAGCTGAAGTGAAGGAGGATAAAAGGTACATCTTCAAGGCATTGACTCCATGGGCGTTTAAAACTCCTTTCAGGCTTGGGAAGTGGTTTCAGTTCAGGCCGGGAGATGTGAGAAGGGCATAAGCAGCCTGGGTCCTGTCTGGCCATGGGCTGGCACTCACCCTTTTTGCAGTAAGGACTCAGATTTGATCACAAGTGAGTTGAATCTTTCAGGCCATTCCTTGGAATAAACAAGTTTTCCCACATCTGACACAAGAGATTGGGAAAGCATAAGAGAGTATCTAAACAGAAAAAATTATGAGATATTCCTCCTCCAGTCTGAAACTCCTGGTACACTCAGGAAAGTTCACAAACAGCAAAGGAACAGTAGGGTCATTCAGGGAAATAATTCATGTCCAGACTGGCATAGCTCAGGTGTTCAGATATGGCTGTCTCCCACTCAGATTAATTCTGCAGAAAAGATATGGTCTCTGTGGTTCTTTGGCATATGAAGATGATAAAAATCACCTTAGGCTGTGCAGTTTCAGGGGATTTTTGTTACAAGATTATTTTCCTAAAAATGGCACCATGCCTCTGGGGATGAAACAAACTGGGAAATATATGAAAATTTAATCAATTACATGAGTTAGTTCCTACTTTTCTTGCATATTTATGACAAGATCATTCCCTTGTCATTCTCAGATCACTGAGGGACTCTTTATTGTACAGTCAAGGTGTCCACTTTTAGCTTGACAAGCAGGTTTTGGCCTGCAAACTCTTAGGCAGAATAACAGCCAAGCTCATCTTGCAGAGACAATCTTTTGTGGTGTGTCTAATCATGGCCTCCTACTCAGCCTTTGTTTCACCTAAAAGTTGCTCACTAAGCAGAACCAACCTTGGTACTTCTCTGGATGGGACGGGGACTTTCTGCACACTTTTTCACTGTCTCTTCCATTTAAGTACTGAGTTTCCACAGATTGAGAGATGGTACAAGATAAGGACTGCTAGACCACTGTTCTGCTATATAGAAGCCTTAGCAGAAGCCTTGTGCTGGGGCAGTCGGATGCCCCGGCTTTAGTGGGGAACACAGCTGTGGCAAGCCTTTGAGAGAGACAAACCATCAAAAAGCACAGCATGGAAGAGGTTCAAGGTAACCAAACCTGGATGTAGTTTGTTTCATGATTCAGCCCAAGAAAGCCATATGGGGTCTGTAAAAGAAGTCTCTCCACTGCTGGCTGGACACTGTCCTTGCTGTAGGAACCTGAAATCTCGTTGACTCATGTGAACCAGATTTCCAGGCTTGACTCACTGGCTACTAAAACCATAAGATTGCATGGTGTGTCTCATATTTTTCCTAGAGGAAAAAAAGGCAGGAAAATATAACTATCTTTGGTTAATTAACATCTGAATCTGCTTTGAAGCCTTCAGAGAATATATGTAAAGAAATTAAACTAATCTCAAACTAGCAAAGAAAAATAAACCTAAAATATCTGGACCATCAAGATTTGTTTCTATAAATGTTCCTGGTTGCCTAATCCTAAGATGCTGGAGTGTGTCCAGGGAAGAACAACGGAGCTGGTGAAGGGTCTGGAGCAGAAGTCTGATGAGGAACAGCTGAGGGAGCTGGGAGAGATCCGCCTGGAGAAAAGGAGGCTCGGGGGGACCTTCTCATTCTTTACTACCATCTGAAACAGATTGTAGCCAAGTGAGGGTTGGCCTCTTCTTCCAGGTAACAAGGAATAAGATGAGAGGAAATGGCCTCAAGTTTTGCCAGGGAAGGTTTAGATTGGATATTAAGAAAAATTTCACCACTGAAAGGGTTATCAAGCACTGGAATATTGCCCAGGGAAGCGTGGAATCATCATCCCCGGAAACATTCAAGAAATATTTAGATGTGGCTCCTGGGGACACGGTTTAGTGGTGGACCTGTCACTATTAAGTTGATGGTTGGGCTTGATGATCTTGGAGGTCTTTTCTAATCTTAATCATTCTATGATCCTTTGGTTTAAAGGTAAAAGATACACATCCTCTCTACTCACTTTTGTATCTCTTAGTACTTGCTGAATGTCATGAATGCACTTATTCTAGGGCCATGTCTGGCAGGAAGTGCTATGGAGAAAGGTACGAAGAGTAGGCACACAGGTCGTTTTAGAGAAAATGCTCCTGGATGATCCGTATAAAAAATGAATAGAAAAATTTCCTCACACAATGCAAAACTAACCTGAGAAACTCATTGCTGTAGGAGTTCATTGCCAAAACCTTGCCAAAGGAGAAGAAAAAAGAAAATAAGAAGAAAAAGAGAAAAAGAAACAGGGAAAACAAAAATAATTTAAAAATTATGGGATGTTTACAATGCCAATAAGACCATAATAGGGACATTCAGAAAGACAATAGCACTTTTTAGGGAAAGAAAACACGACTCTAAGAAGAATTACACGTGTTGGAAAAGCTGTCTGTTTCAAAACAGGAAAAACCCTTTGGTGTAGCTAATGGCCAGATCCAGAGAGGTAATTACACACAAGCTCTTTCAGCTGCAGTCCATGCTGTTGCAGTCCATTTTGAGCCTGATCTTAAATCAAATCTGTTGTCCTCCATCAAAGGTGATTGCTGATAGTGTAAACATCTGTCCTGGGCCAAAAACCTGATTCATTGGTGGAACATCAGGAAAATTTCCTACAATGGACTATGGTACAGTTGTTATTGAAGATTTTTTGATACTTCCTTGGAGGCAGCACTTACTGGCCATTGACAGAGGCAAAATACAAGGCAGTCTGGACAAAGTGGTCTGAACAATTACACTACTTTCTTCTACTTCTTCCTGTTTCTTTTGGCTCTCCAGAAGTAGTTGTCAGTCTTATTTTAGTTTCAGAGGACGTAAAAAGTCTCCCAAGCCACTTTGCCATCCTCAGTAAGTTTCTGGGAAGGAAGCATATGTGGGTGTAGAAGATGTTCTTGCGTGGCCACGGGAGGGCTGGGCTGGCAGTCTCCTTACACACAACAGATTTTTTCTGCTGTGCCTTTTTTTCTGTGCTAAAAGGAGAGGGAAAGAATCTTTCTGCAATGTAAGAAATTAATAGAAGTGTAGGGCAAAGGAATACAAACCCCATCAGAGGGCTGGTTGGCAATGCTGGTTGATGGGGAAGATGAGGTGGCCTTTGCTCCTGGCTCCATGATGGACTTCTGTCAAGGCATTTCATTTTTTATGTGCTTCAGTCTGACCCCCAAAAAGTGGAGCCATTGTGGGACTAGTCTGTGAAGTGCTTTGAACACAGCAGGAAAAATGTGTTAGGCAACGAGCACTGTCATGAGGAATTGCCTGCTGCCCAACAATGTTACCTCTCTAACATGCCTACCTCCTCTTTTCCCATTCCCTCCCCACACTGAGATGTCAGGGCAACCTCAGGGACTCTTCTGTTTTCAGAAATAACAGGAGCTACAGAACACTTCAAAAAGTCTGGCTCTGTCCCTTAGGTGTCGAACAAGGACCTCAGGTTCCTGGAAAATCTGGTCCCAAATGAGTGTAAAAACACACATTTTGTCAGGAAGTGAATAAAATCTCACTGAAATTAAGCCAGGGACAAAGATGAAAAAGCAGATGGCCCATGACAAACTGTGAGAACGAATTTGTTCGCATGACATGGGAATAAGTATGTACTCATAACAGACTATTACTCAAGAAATTTTGAAAGAGCACAACTCCACAGGAGTCATAATGGGATTAGTCACATAAAGCTCAGTCCAGCTAAGCCTGATGTAGTGTACCTGAAAGAAGAGAAACAGACCCCAAAACAGACCACAATTATAAAAAAAAAAAAAAAATTCCAAAGAGATGCACAAGTTTATGAAGTCAGAAAAATTTTAAGTGAATTAAAATCTATAGAGTAGATTGTGGATTGTTATTAGGCTGCTTAAAAAGCAAGAGGCCAGAGGAAGGAGCCTTGCTGAAATGACTCAACCAATTTGACAGCACAGAGACAGAGTTGGGGTATTTTTGATGAAATGTCATGGACTCTGAAAGACTCTTTGCCATGTGCTCCATTAAAGCATTGTTCTCACAGCTACAATTATTTGCAATTATTTGCAAAATCCCTTTAAAAATAATTCTAATGTGGAAGCAACAAACCAGAGGAATAGAGCTGATTTTGAATACTCTGATCTATTTTTTTTTTGTCAAATCAATATTTTGCACAAAACTCTGGACTTGAATAGGCATGTTTAATTAAGTGAAAATTCTTTTGTCGTCAAAGGGAACAGCATCTTGATATATACTATATTTTGGTGTTTTTCTACCCGTGAAGAGAGGAGTGGGTTCGTAAGACACAGGTCTGATTTTCTGTATCTAAAAAATAACCAAAATCTTGCCTAATATTTTTATGAATTTTCTAGCTGCTCACCCAAAAGCGAGTGCTCAGAGCTAGTTTAGATTAATTAATTAATTAAAGGCTAGACTAGAGCCAAAATAATATCTAGAGCCAAATTCAGCTTCTGAAATCTCATGTATGCAAACAACAATCCTGGAGTTCTCACACTGATGCTTCTGTTCAGACCTACTCCACTGTGATGTCTGGTGGCCTCTTCACCCAAGCCAGTGACTTAATCCCTTCTAAACTTGTTGGAAACCCTTCTGAGCTTGACTCAGCCTGGCAGTGGGGAGCCGTGCCACTCCATCTGAATCAAACCTGAGCAGCGCAGCAGGGTTGGCTTCAGATTCAGGTCCCAAAGATGAATTTTGTCCGTGCAAAAGCAGCACCGCCCTCCATGACGCACATTCTGCTCTTGGGCTCTCATTTACCACAAGCTGTTGGGACTTGAGTTTCACTTCTCACCAGAAAGCGGAGGCGACGTATATTTAGACTTTCTTGGGAAGCAGCTGCGAGTGCAGGGGGAGCGCGCACGCACTGGGTCCCGCGGGCGCACACACAGACACCGACAGCTTTAGAGCAGCTGCACAGACCTGAGCAGAAAGGACAGGGCACAGAGGCCTCCTGCAGGTCACTGTCTCACCTAAAAGGCTCATTTCAGCTTCTCAATATTGTCATCGCTGAATCACAGTATCATAGGATCATAGAACAATCTGGGATGAAAAAGAAATTAAAGATTTTCTCGTTCCAACCTCTCTGCTCATTGCAGGAACACCTTCCACCAGACCAGGTTGCTCAAAGGCACATCCAATCTGGCTTTGAACATTTCCAGAGAAGGCACATTTTCTCTGAACAACCTGTTCCAGTGCCTCACTACCCTCTGAGTAAAATATTTCTTCTGATGCTGAGTCTGAGTCTCTCTTCTTTTAATTTAAAATCATTCCACCTTTTCCTGTCGCTATCTTTCCTCTTTAAAAGTTGTTCTCTCTCACTTTTCTAAGCCCTCTTGAAGTACTGGTTATTTAAATAAATAAATAAAGTACTGGCACTATTGAAACAGTTTGCTGTTCAGTCCTAACTCACTTGAAATATCATCTTTTCAACCACAAGATCTTTCCTTGAAGCACTCTAGGGGTTTCAGGTTTTACTCTCCTGCATCTTAAACCTTATCTCCATGGTTTTGTGCTTTCCCTGGGAACACAGAGATAGTGTTACCCTTCTGCTGTTGAGATTTGATAGGAAATTGGTGCCAAGAGGATGGAGCCAAGCTCTAGTCTGTGGTGCCCAGCAATAGGAAAAGTGGCAATGGGCAGAAACTGATGCCTAGAAAGTTCCACCTGACCATGAGGAAGAACTTCTTTATTGTGCAGTGAGACAGCACTGAACATTGTCCAGAGGGAGTGAGGAGTCTGACTCATTGGGATATTCCAGAAATATCTGGACACAATCCTGTGTTCTGTGCTCTGGGGTGGCCCTGCTTGAGCAGGGGACACGGACAAGATGACCCACTGTGATCTCTTCCGGCCTGATCCAATCTGTGATTCTGTGAAACTACTTGCTACATCTATATATAAAGTGAGGAATCCAGCTCACCCAGTTTCAGCCATTTGGAAGTTACTCTGCCCATCTAAGGTAGTTGACTTACCAGAAGTTCTGGGAGGGGAGGGACACTTCAGAGCATGATCCTTTACCCCACTTAGGGACTAGAGAGCTTGGAACAGCTTTACCCCAGAGGTGTTTCTTTCTTGACTGGAGCCAAGACGACTGCCTCACACTAGACGCCAGCTAAAGGGCTAGCGCTAAATGAGCTGAATCCGTGGAAAGTCATGTTCCTGCTTTTCCCTCAAGGTTTCTTCTTCACAAACCTTTCCCTTCTTAGCTGACAATAGACTAAGAAATCAGAGTTTGCAGCAATTTGGCTGCAAGGCAGATAAAATCAGTAGTCAAACAAAAGCAGCTTAGATAGCCAAGGGTGCCTCTGAAGTTAAGTACATGATCTTCTCATACAGCTGAATGCATTTAAAATAGCTTTAGTTTGCCATTCTCACAGGGCAGACCATTAATCTTTTGGTGACATCCATCACCATGAGCAAGAAAAGTACCAGGAAATCCTCTCCTGGAGGTGCTCCTCTGGTCCCTCCCATTACTGAATTACCTGCCCTATTTACAGCCCCGTGAGTTTTGGACATCCTGAGATCCTCTTGGAGGTGGCAGAGCAGAAGTGTTCCCTCCTACTTGCAAATAGGTAACACAAGGATGTACAATGGCTTTTCCTTTGGGAGATCCATAGTGGATCAAGAGGGTAGGGAATGTTTTCAAGCTGGGCAGTCATTTTTATGCACTTGTACAGTTCTCTTTTGCAATGTAGATATTTTCAGATCATGACATACACATCCAAGCTAGTTATCCAACATTATTCCCAGCAAAGTGATGAGGATAAATCTCTCATTCTAGCAATAAAGGGGTGATGTTAGACTTATTTAATCCACTGAATGCAAAGAAAGGCTGGGAATTAGATGTAAACAGGTATGCTGTAGACTGTGACTGTGTATAAACGGACAAGCCAAAGGTAACCTCAGGGAATGGCATGAAACTGTGTCAGGGGAGGTTTATGTAGGATTTTGGGAAAGGTTTCTTCACCCAGAGGGTCGTTGGGCACTGGAACAGGCTCCCCAGGGAAGTGGTCATGGCACCAAGCCTGGTAGAGCTCAAGAAAAACTACAACACTCTCTCAGAGACATAGTGAGATTTTTAGTGTGAACCTGTACAGGACCAGGATTTGGACTCAATGAGCCTTGTAGGTCCCTTCCAACCCTGGATATTCTGTGATTCTGTGACTGGAATTCCATCTCAGTAAAACAATCCTCCTGAAGGATGAGGTAAAACTGTCTGTGCCCTCAATATAAAAGAAGTGACTCTTGAGGCTGCTCAACAGATATATCTTATATGTCTAAGCCTTCATTTAGGGGGTTTTCCCTCTATACACAACATGGAAAATGCAGGGACTTCCAAGGAATTTCTTCATCAAGAATTTTTAGTTCAGTTGTTTAGATGAAGTTTATCACAACTCAGGTTTTATGAGTTCTGGATTAACTCCCCCAGCTGGTGATACAAATTTTCTTCTACAAGCTTACAACCTTACTTTAAACAGTCAGTTTTAGCATGTGGGAATAGGCTGCAGCATCCACCCAGCTTCTGTGGTCTGGGTGTACTGGGGGATGCTGAATGACTAGGAACAGGTGGGCTGATATCTTTAGGGAAGGTAATTGTACTTCTCTGAGCACTCTGTGCTCTACATCTCTCTTCTCTGCAGGCATCCATCCAACCCCAGTTAGCTCCAGCTCTGTCTAGATGTGGATTGAACACGCCCAGCAGAGAAAGTCTATGTGGATGTTCCAGTTAAAACTTTCTTTCTGTGAGGGCTGTACACAAAAAAAAGGTGAAAATAACCAAGCACTAAAGTTGTGATGAGTTGCAATGAGAGAAAAATAAACAGCATAAGAGAGCAAGGAAATTAAAAGAATCATCCTTTTGTATCTGATACACAACAGTAGTTTCTTGCCCCAAACTTCATCCTACTCAGAACTCCCATAAAACGGGGCTTTCTTGAATACACCCCAGCTATTTTGACCTTGGAGAAAAAAATTGTTGATGCAGCTTTGGGCAGGGTTTGTGACTGGGCAGTAACAGAGGTTCTTTCCAGCCTCAGTGATGCTGTGATTCTCCAGTCTTTAGATGCTGAGCAGCTGGGTCAGACCCATCCCAACCATCAGTCACTCTGAGCATTGCAAAAGCTCTCACGTGTCCTGGATACACAAGGATCCATGTGCAGGTGTCCAGAAACCCATGTGGAATTTCTTAGATGGAAGTATGGAAGCCTGATCAAGCTGAGCAAGTTGTGTTTAAAGGCTGCATGACATAAATAAATCCTAAAAGGGGATTAGGGGAATGAAAAAGCTGTGGCTTTTGATAGGGAAACCAGACTGTTAGGAAAGGATTCAGCCAAATGGAAGAGCCTTTGGTGTCCAGATTTTTACCTCTATATTTATCTGTGTTAGTTGCTATTCTTTGCATAAGAACCTCATTATCTCTTTGACCACTTCAGAACTGTTTGTGACAGTTATTTGCCAAAATGCTAAACCAGATTACATCAAGGTTTGTCAAGCTCCCTCTGCTCTCTAATGTATGGAAAAACATTACACTTAATTTGGTTTGCTCGGGCAGTGTGGACAGGGATTAAATATGCTATATATGGACCATAAACACTGTTCTGGTTAACACCACAGTGCAGCCAAACCTGAAACTTTCATCTTAGTTCTTGCTAACTTTGGTGGTTTGGATGGAAAAGGAACATGTATTTGAGCTGTGCTTTATTTTTGTTTTTGTTTTGAAAAACCAAGGGCAAATCAATAGCACTTTGGAAGCCCAAAACCCAGCATCCTCGGCCCACCTCCAATGGACAGGGGTCGAGTGCCTGTGTAGGCAGGAACTTTGTATTGGGAAGAAAGCCAATACACAAAGGAAGGAAACCATTTCAAGGAACCTGCAGTAACTCTCCGTAAAAATCTCAGGAACATAAAGGTAGATTCAATTTTATGTCATAATCCCCTCTAAGGAACATGTGTGTCTGGTTAACAACAACATAGGAGTCCCATGTGGGACAAAGATGGACTTTTTCTGGCTGCATGTCCAACTTGTTTGGTATTAGGAATGATGGGGAAAAGCCTTTGCTTTTGAGTCAGAATTTCAGTTTGCTATCTGGAATACCAAAGCAGCCAGAAATGAAAATGGATTTCTCACATCAGATTTTTTAGATGCCAGAAATAATAATAGCATAGTGTTAACACCTCAGTACTTGGCTTTCTCTAGGTTATTTTAACCTAGATAAATTTATTAATTTGTGTCTTTGTATCCACAGCAGTGCCTTAAAATTTGCACTTAATTGCAGCAGAAGTAGTTTTAAAATCCATCTGTCTTACACTGACCACTCCTGTAGTATCTCACCACCTTTTGCATAATGTGTTCCCAATGCAAAAATAAAGATGTACAGCATGGTATAGTAATTCCACTTACACAAATCTTAGAGATTGTTGAAAAGGTAAATTTCCTATTATATTTCTGGCTTTCAGATTAATTGTAAAAATAGGATCATCCAACAGGGCACAGAGGGTAGAGCACCTTAGACCCTCATGTGGGTCTCCAAGCCTCTGTATATTCTCCAGAGGCTGCTCTTTCCCCCTGTGCTGTGTCAGATGGACTCAGTTCAAGCAAGAATGTTTCTGATGACATTTGTGGACATTAGTGAGGTCCAGTGAGCTACTTCCAAGAAGGCACAAATGTCAGGCTGGGATGCCCAGTGTCAACAATTTCTGTCTTCTTTTTGATTTTCATATCTGAAGTTTCTGAAGGGGTCTAGGAATGGATATACATGAAATTCTGATTGTGTGAACTCTGCCATGTTTCCACAAATAAAATAAAAAAAAAAAAATGAAGGGTCTAAACCACCAGGTAGATCTCATTAAGTCTGGTGTTTAGCTGTCTGTTCAGGCCAAAATGCTGAAAACTGGGACCCTCTGTAAAGCAGCAATTAACTTTAGCTCTGGCAGAAGCCATCCAGCCCTCCCATCTCCACAGGACGTCTGAGTCACTTAGTACATTACCATAGTTCCATGGCTGGCCAGGAAAACACAGTAGGTAATTCACCAGCTAATTCATAACTATGAGATGCCAACCAGAAAAATGCCCAGGCCCGTCCACAGGCTTTATGAAGAATGAGAGTGGAAAGATAATTTAGTTTTATAATATTCAGTTCATGCTTACCTACAATAGGCTTTTGTCTTAGATTACATCTGTTCTTTTCTAATGGGCCTACAGAGAGTATGAAATTTCCAGCTTTGAAATTTGCCAGCTGATGAAATTTCCCCTTTCATCAAAGAAGGTTTGGTCCCATTGAGGGGATGGCAGGCAACAGTCTGTTTGTGAGTACACATGTGAATCAAGGCTCATGATGTATCTTCCTTGCAGATTCAGATCCTTGCACTCCTGATGCTCCACCTGCTGCCACTTCACCACCAACTTCTGAAGAGCCTGGACCTTTCACAGCTCCAGCATCACCTTCCTGTTCCTCTGATACTGGTACTGCATCCTTTTCACCACCATTACCCCCATGTGTTGCAGCCTTACATCCAAAACCGTCTCCTATTTCACCATCAACATCCACTTCTGCTGCCACTGTTCACCCTGGACTTCCTTCTCTTCCTGCCCCACCTGCCTCTAGTCCATCCCTGCACCCTGGGATTTATCTGCCAGTTGTCCCACCCAGCGGTGCCACCCACCTCATCAACTGGCTGCCCTTCCTCGCCTCAGCAACGCTCACCACCATCCAAGGCAAGGAGGAGGACCAGCCACCCATAAGCACAGGCTCCCTGGAAGGCATGAAGACCTGCAGCAGCCCAGCCCCACACCCCTCCCATGAGGAAAACCCCCAGGCAGCACCTCTGGGAAGCAGAGCTCCAGGGGCTGCTTCCCCACCATCTTCTGCCCAGGCTGTGCCCGCGGGCTCTGAGGCGCAGGCGAATGTGAGTGACATCCTGGCAGAGCTGCGGACCATGAACAGCCACCTCTCCACCATCGCCCGAGCCCTGACCCAGCTGGCATCGTCCCTGGCACCCCAGCAGGATGCTGGTGGCACTCCACCTCCTTAGTGCTGGGTTTCACAGGGAATGGTGTTGGCCAGAGGAAAGGGACCCTCCCCAAACCTGCCCACACCACTGGAGCGGGTTCACTGCCGTCACAGACACCGACCGTGTCTCCCTAATGGGTTTTTCTTTTTGTTTGTTTGTTTGCCCCTTGTAAATGGCTGCATATATTAAAAAATACTTTTGTGGTCTTGTTAATAAAATTGCTTATATTTCTCGCGTTCCTTTCAGATTTTCTCGCTCCCCTCCTCTCACCCATTAACCACATGAGTGCTGGAAGGAGCTGGTGAGGTCTCACACAGAAAATGCTGGGAATCTGAAGTGGTGAGAAGTTACCCACGAGAAAATGCTCGAAGAGGTGACAAAACCACTCTGGGCAATATGAGGGGACACAGAAAGGAAAGGACTGAAATGAAACTCTGAAAAATTTCTCTGTTTATCCCCCTCCATGCTGAATGGCACAGCTCTGTTGAAATTGGAGCCCTTCCCAGCACACTAAATCTCAGGGGTAATTGTAATAACCAGCACAGGTACACGCCGTGATAAATTGTCCAGAACACAAAGCAGGGTAGTTGTCTAAACAGCACTGGGGCTGAACAGCTACCAAACAGCCTCATCCACCTCCTGCCCTCCAAGAAAGCAAGACCTAAAAGTGCTTAGCTCAAGTCAGTCTGTCGTATTTGCCAGTGGTGCCCGGCGTTCTACAAGGGCATAAACAGGCCAAGCTAATTTACAACAATTAGCCAGGAACACGTGGATAAATCCTGACATTTCACAATCTTTCCCTATTGCCAAGGTGCACCAGCTTGCCTAAAGGTGGCACTGAAGGTGTGAAACCTTAAACAATCCTCTTTGTAGATGGAGGAAAACCCCTCGGACATGTATCCAGGACTTGCTCCTCCCAGATGTACCTGTAGAGTAGCTGGTGAGGTACCATTGGACAGGTGGAGGGACAGAGCTGGGAGATGAAGTTTTGGATGTGCTTGGAGCTCTAGAAGAGACCCTGGAAAAAGAGCTCACAGCTCTTGCAGAGCTGTTTTTTGCATCCCAGCCGCAGTCTGCCCATACGGCAAACAACCAGAGCAGGCTGTCCCTGTCCACGGTGTCCCTGATCTTCAGGGTCCCTTCCAACCCAAATCATTCTATGATTTTATTAAACATCAGTCAAAATGTTTTTTCCCAAAGGTGGGCCAAGCACAGGCCTGGTGGCAGCTGAGCCAGGCTGTGCTGCTGCTCTGCCTTTCATCCCAGTGGATTAAAACTAAACACATGCTCATGGCAAACAGAAGAAATAAAGGTCTCTGTGAAGCTGTGTATGATCTTGCCTTAATTTAGCTATGCAGCCCTCAGATATCAGGATCTGAGGCCATCTCTAGGAAAATCCCAGACAAACAGACAGATCGCTAGATAAGATTAAAGAGGAAGTATTCTGTCTATTTGCAAATATTTCTGTTACAGATGAGCCTAAGCCACAAAGATTGAATCAATATACAAACTTCCCCAAAGCTCAGGTGTATTTGAATTTGAGGTTTTGGTTACTGTGTATGTATTTATATATAAACCTATCCATATTTTTTAATCTGTGCCTGAAAGACAAAGGAATGGTCCTGCATGGGTTTTGTTTTTCTAGTCTAATCAGACTTTTTTCCCTCTGCTGTGTTTAGCAAAGAAGTGAAAAAACCCCCAGCCATTTCATAGATGTCCTACACTACCTTTTAACATTGTGTTTAAATGTGTGTTTCAACTAAATGAGATAAAAAGGAATATCTTAAAAACATTCCAACTTTTGATGTGGCCATTGCAGTTTCCTTAGACTAAAACCACAAAAGTAAAGGAAGTTTATAATTTTTCCTCCTTTCATTATGAAATATAGGACAGGAAAGAAAGGGGAAAGCTCTAAGATTAAAAACAATTAAAATGAATAATTTTAGTTTTTACCATTTTTCCCTCTTTAATCTTACTATAAGTAGTAAATAAATAGCATATTCTCCCACTGTTGATAGTTTTGCTTGATTGATCCTGCTGGTTTCCAGTATTCACCTTCCATGGCCTAATGCCAATGCTGATGGAAGTGTCAGTGGCGTTTTCTAGGTCCATGCAAGATGTAAGTTCCAAAAGTCTTACTGTGCAGCTGCTGATGCTTTATCAACCAAGGTTAGAACTGGCTTCATTTAGGTGTCTAAGGGATTTGGGAACAGTTTCCATGGCATGCAAATCTAGAAAAAGCCCAAAAAAGTTGTCTGTACTCAGCTGTGAAGGCAGTGTTCTTCGTTTTCAAAGATGCTATGAGTGTAATCCAGCTGGCAGTGAGAGAAAAGTGCTATTCCTGAACCTCTTCCTAAAGATTTCTGTGGTCTCACAGCCAAAGATATTGGATGCTGAACACCCTTGCAGCCTAGACTTTGAGCTGTCTGGTCCTGTGGTACCCTCACAACAAAGCAGGACCAGAATCTATAGCCAGAAGTAAGAGCTTTTGGATTGACTTGGTAACCAGAGCTGGCTCTCACAGGGCACAGCAAGGGGCTCTGGGGGCAGTGAGACAGAGGCTGTCTGTGGGCAGGGGCAGTCCCTGCACCCTGGGCCAGCCTGAGCCTGGCCACGGCTCTTCTAATGCCACAGGTTCCCATCTGCAGAGTCTTCTGCAGGGTTTGTGCCCAGCCCATGTGTGTTAAAACCCAGCTTAGGTACATCTGGGCAGTTCCACCATGGGCCAAAAGGGCTTCTCTGCTAAGAGGAGTCCTGCCCACAGGCTCCTCATTTAGCAAAGTGCATCATTCTCCACTCCATGCATTCACCACTTGTGTACCTTGGGAATTACTCCTTCAACTTCACTGAACCAGTTAAATACTGCAAGAAACAAGTAGGTTTTCTGCCACTATCCCTATACAGCTTGGTGCTTCCAGCCCTGCTGCCACTCTCTGTTTGCTCAGCAGCTTTACTGGCACTGCTGAGCTGCTGCTCCACTCGTGCTATGCTGCCAGTCAAAAGTTGGAGCACAGATTACAACAAAAACATCTCCTAAAGCCCCTGAAAGTGGCAGCAGGATGGCTGAAGGAAGATAGAAACCCCAGCAGTATGTCCCCACAGTTCCCCAGCACGTGTGGAAATGACAAGTTCAGGTTGCTCTCACAACAGAGACACACAATCCGTGTCAAAGGGTTGAAGTGACTTTTTTCTCTAAATTATTTATTTTGATTCAGCTCAAAGCATGAGAGGCTGAAAGTTACAGTGCCTTAAGTCCTGTGTAGAAATAACCTCATCATCTCACAGTCCAGGGGTTGTTAAAATATTAAAAATACCCTGCTGGCCTTCTCCCTCTTGTGACATCTTCAGTCTCTCCTTCTTCTTCCTCTTCTCAGCCTCGTTATTTTCCAAAGCAGGAATTTATAAGGCAAGACTTATTTTAAAAATGACAGATACTGCTTTGCTTTTCTACTAAAAACTCTGAAACACTGTGCATGAGGAAATTTAAAGGCTGGAGGCCAGGTTGTTAGAGTCAGCATTGTGATCAACACAACCCCTCGTGGCCTCCCTATCAAAATCCAAACACACTGATCTCATCTTTCACAGCTTCTTTCTGAACAAATATTGAAGGTGGGTTTCCAGTCACTACACCTGAATCATCTAAACCTTGGCTTTGTAGCTCCTCTACAGCCATGCACCTTCAGCATGCTGTTCATCTCAGCCTAAAAATGGTATTCAGAATAGGTAGGAAGGCATTTGACTTCTAGCAATGCCCATCTCTCTCTCCAGACTACAGACAACTCATGTAAGCCAGATACTTGACTTTTAGGTGGCTGGAAGTAAATGAAATAAATCCTCTGTTAGTAATTGCAGTTCATTTTAAACCAGCAAAACATTAATATATCACATTTATTAGAATCACAATGGAAGTGAGGAACTGGAAGAGGGGAAATGGGAGCTCAGGAGAATAGGGCTGACAGCAAAACTGGAAGCCCCCACGAAGTATCCAGCTCCAGCCCCATGCCAGGAATTATCCTGTGCCAGGAGAGCACCCAGAGGAACATCGTTTCATTTTCCCAGAGAGTTAATTCCTCAGGATGTGGAACTGAAAGCTAAACAACTTCATGGGGTTTGAGTGATGTACTCAGTGTCTGCTACTCCAGCAGGAATTATTTAAGGAGGCAGCAGGCTGTACAATATTGTATTAGACTGCAACTCAAGAAGGTGAGAGAAATCACAGGTTTACCCAGGAGAAATAGGAAGCCGGGTGGTTTTTCGCTTTGTTTTCTCTAGCACACATTGTTCTTCCAATATTTGTACACACATTCACTGTAACGACACTCAAATCTCCCAGTAAAAATAATTTATAAAGAAGCATTGCTGGGGAGTGCATTTCTTCCCATTAGCCCAGCTGCAAGCTGGCAGCCCAGAGCCTGGGAGTGAGCTCCCTCCTCCAGACTCAAGGGTTTCCATCACAGCTCTGTCTGGGAAGCACAGAGCAGGTACCCTCTGCCAGATGCTCCTGTGGACACCCATCTCTGCCCACAAAGCCATAGGGTCAATGCCTCCAGCTTCCTCCCAGACCTTTCACTACAGCATTTTGCTGAGTTCTTTGAGTTTCTCTTCAATGTTTCAGTCTGTGAACAGCTAAGCAGGACACCTGTGCCAGGGACTGGCAGCACCCACAACCACAGGGCTGCATCCTGAGCCCACAACTGCCAGCCTGGTGAGAGATCCTCTTTGGATGCTACAAGGCAGAAGATGCTGCACCATTATGTGGGCAAGGACACCCTGTGGCCCTGAAGGTCCCTGTCCTGGGTTGTGCATGCAGTGGTTGTGCATGCGTGGCTATGCTTGGGAGGGGATAACTGAGTCACCCAGTCAGGGACCAAAGCCACAAACTCCATGCTCATCGCACGGGTGGGGGAGCCCCTGCTCACATCGCTCAAGGATACAACAGAAATGCAGGGTCTGCCAGCCCCAGCTGGCTGTGGAGCCCACTGTGCCAGTGGAACAGGCAGCACTGCTCCCAAAGTGCACAGAAACTTCATAAGCCTGGACAAGGGTCTTTCCAAATCCTGGCTGAGCTGCGAGATTGCTTTTGAAAGCTAAAAAAAACCCATATTTTGTACTTGCTCTGGTGCTTCTGATCATCTCCCACATGGAATTCTTCTTCCTCTTGACAGACACTGAAACCCTACTCTTAGGGTTAGCCATAAAGAGTTGAGCTGTAGGACACAAGGCAATTAGTACTGGTCTTACAGGAAATAAAGGTGATGTACTCTGGGCTTTAAGTTGTCATAGAATCACAGAATAGTTTGGCTTGGAAAGGACCTTAAAGAACCTCCAGTTCCAATCCCGTGTTGTGGGAAGGGACACCTTCCACAAGACCAGGTTGCTCAGAGCTCCATCCAGCCTGGCATGAAAGGATGAGACTGTCCTATGCCAGGACTGCAGCACTGAGCGAAGGCAATCATCTGCTCCTCCATAATCCTGATTCCTCTCTGCCTACCCCATTTTACACCTAACCTGTAGATTTTCAGAGCCAGGAATATGTTCTTGTTCAGCCATCATACGGGGCTTATCATAGAAAGGGATTTCAAACACCGAACGAACACAAGGTAATTATTAATAACAAGCGATATCATGAAACCGAAATCTTCCCCTCAACAAAGAGGAATTCAGTTATGTAGAAGTTGAAGACAGAGGTGCACCACAACCCCTTGCCAGGTTCTGCTGCAGACTCTCTAAAATAAGCCAGGCTGAAACTGTAATTTCTCACTACTGCTTTTTCTTGTGGAAGTGGTTCCCAGAGACTTGCTGTACATCGTGTAATGTCAACATCTGATTTGATCCACATCGTTCCCATCAACCACTCAGCCTGGATTTCCCATTTATCTTGAACTTTGGCTGAAATCTCATTTTATTCAGAGACAGGTCTTACTGGGACAGTCTTCATGTAAAGCTTACTGCTTATAACTGTAATTCAAAACACATTTTGAACAGAAAATTGTGGATTTCCACCAGCTGAAGCCCTTGGTGATTCATGATGATGGCAACAAATTGTTTTTGTCACAAAACAAAAATAAGAGGATCCTGGAAAAGTAAAAAAAATGCCAAAGACTGTTTCTATTTCTTAATATTTATTTTATTAAAGATATCAAGCCACACCAGTAGTTCAAGAAATAATTGAAGCATTTTGCTTCCTCTGCATTGCTATTTTACCCATTTCCTCAATTTTTTTTGGACAGTATTTATTTTGGGTCAATAGAAAAAGATATTTCTTCTCCTTGTCAGCAGAACCAAAACATCAGATACTCATGTGGCTCTCCTAGGAGATTACAGCTGAACTCAGCTATCTGTGAGTGGAAATCCAAACCAAACCGTTTCTCCCATATTCTTTAAAGCAGTGAAAGTGTTGGTGACACCAGTCTGATGTCCCATGATCCATGGGGTGGTATACAGCTCTATTCCCAACCTTGACTGGGAAGGGAACTCACAGGCCTTTGGGTGATATAAATTTCCATGTGACTTTGAGCTTGGATTGACCAGCCATGGCAGTTTGATCTGTTCCAGGTGGGACCTGGCTCCATGTGTTTTAGTTAGTGGTCGTAGACATTGGACTTTTTAAGCTGTGCCAACGGACATATGATTAAAGCATCCAGGGGCTTATTCATTTCTTCCGTATAAAATAAGGCAATTTGCACATTTAATGTTAATTCTGTATTGACTATCACCCTTGGGAGGTTAAGGATGTCATTATTTTTTAAACACACAGAGCTTTACTCGATCAGACTCATTTGTTTCCTCTGGTGGAAGAAAAGGGCCTGAGGTGGAGTTAAGTTAAGAGCTGACTAGGAGGTTTTAACTGAAATAGTGGGATGAACATGAGCCAAGGAAAATTTAGGCTGCACATCAGGAAAGTTTTCCTAACAACGAGGTCTATTACTACGTGGAATGGAACCCCCAGGGAAAAGGGGGAAGCTGACTAGACAAAGCAATGAAGAACACATTGTAGGGGGCAACCTTCAAACTGTTGGGGAATGGACCAAGTGACCTAAGTGCATTTTCCATCTCTAATTTCTCTGACTCAATCATTGCAAGGGTAGAGTGTAGAGTATATGACTCCTGTTCTCCGCCACATCAGTGCTCCTTGAGAACACTTCCCACAAAGCCTCAGGATGTAAAAGACAGCAGAGCTCTGACCTCCAGGCCACTTCACTGAGGTCTGCCAGGTACAGGCTGCCCTTCCTGGGACATTTGGCTACCATACGGTGACCTGAACTCATGTCATTTTTAACTGGACTTTTCATTCTTCAACTTCAGTTTTCTTTGCCTTTTTTCTCCCCTGATTTCTCCCTCTTATATGATAAAGCTTTTCATGCTCAGAAATCAGTTGTTTCAGAGACAAGTTCAAGCTACACGGAAACCTGACACAGAGGTGGATTTTCTAAGCACCTGGTGATGCCCATGTGACAGCTGTCACAGTAGCAGACACCCAGGACCAAACCAGCAGATTTCAGAGCAAGAAGTTGAACTTCAGATGACAAACCAGCTTATGATATAACTCTCATGTGCTCATTTTCCCAATTGAATTGGACTGGATGAGCCAAGCAAGAGCTGAATGCTGTGAAAGGGTTTACTTTGGTCAATGTAATGAGGAAGAATGATTCTTCTTATCCTTGAATCCTGAATGTTTAAACATCAATGGTCTTCTGGTAGAGTTCTTAAAAGTTTTTGTATAAATCTTCATTAAAAAAAAAAAGTTGATTCACTAACAGCCATAAATTTCTGCAAGAAGGGCCAGCTTCATTACAACTTCACCCAAAGTTTCAGGGTGCCAATACTCCAAATGGCATCTTCTGTCATTTTAAAAAATTAAATATCATATGGATGGTTTGGTGTGGTTTGGTTTGGTTTGGTTTGGTTTGGTTTGGTTTGGTTTGGTTTG
>JAHLSL010000038.1:13171106-13181337 GCA_025920805.1 Petroica traversi | reverse complement strand
TTGGTTTGGTTTGGTTTGGTTTGGTTTGGTTTGGTTTGGTTTGGTTTAAAAGCAGGCTGTCTTTTCAGATTTTAACTAATTAGAATAAAATGAAAAGAACTCTTGCTATAACTCAGGGAGATTATTTTTTTTTCCTATCAGAAGAATGGTTTAATATGCCCAAACTACAGTGAGCTTTGTGTCTGAGTATTTTTATCTCCTTAAAAAAAAGTTCAAAAATCAACATTTCCATAGAAGAGAAAAATACCTCCCTCTTTGGCTTATTTATTGTTTGAACAGGAATTGGTCGAAAATATAGGCAAGATAATGAAAGGCCTTTTTTTTCTGTGCCTTTGCTGGAAAACATGTATTTATTCTTAGTTTAAATATGGCCCTGAAAACACATGTTTTGAAAAAATAATAGCCATGTTATAAGACAAATTCAGTGTACCATGAATGAGGCTGGAGGAGCTGGGTAACTTTCTGACACAGACTTCATTTGTGCAAGCTGGATTTAGTTTTTCTTTTCGTCAGCCTCAGCAGTTTTTATCTCTGCAGTCTCAGTTCACATCTATTTCCTCTCTGTACGAGGTGTGTGCAGGGACATCTAACAATGAAAGAGCAGCTTCAGGGAAGAGAGGAGCAAAGCAGCTCTGTAGTCACTGAGAGCTGACTGCAGACCATAAAAATAGATATGAAAACTCAAACAAAAAATGTCTGAAAAAAAGCTTATAGGCAAAGTGATTACTTCTACATGTTAAAAAAAAAAAAAAAAAGAAGCTAATGGATTCATTAGAAATAATGACTTTTGAAAACACACTGGGACAAGACAGGACAAGTATCACTTGCAGGGGAAAAAAACTGTCCATGTCAGTAACACCTCTATCAACACCACTTTCGTTTTACCAGTTCCTGTCTAGCCGGGAACTAATTTCTTTACAGTTACTGAAGCAGAGTAACCACAAATCAAACAGTAGGAAAATGATAACCTGCTGAACTCCGTGGAGGCCTCTCGGCTGGGTTTGGTGACATCTGAACTATGCTTAGACAGTTGTGAAATGTCTAATGCGGGGCAGTCAATCAGACTTTGCCCCTGAACTTGTCATTTTCTCAGACAAAGTGGGAATAAAAAAAAAATTAAAACCCACAAATATTTAGAAAAGTCAAAACTGTTAAAAATTATTTATGAGCAAAAGCTGGATATTTCTTGGAAGGTGACACTAGAATCCTTTAATATATTATGAGAGTATGAAGCATGAGGGGGAGTATAAAGTGCAGGGAGAGACCCTATTTGCAGGAGTTTTTCAAAGTTATGTTCTGTTGGTTCAGGCTGCACTTCACTGAAATGAAACTTAACAGGCCAATAAATACAGTAAAAAGGAGAAATCGTACTAAACTCTGATTATGCTGACATCAGCTGGCCTATAAATTGTTGCCCAATAAAAACTATCAAGATGTGAACAAAAATATCCGAGATTTCCATCCTGGAAAGAAAAAAACAATTTGGGTATATTCCAGCACAATAATCTTATATATATACATACATACATACATATGTGTGTGTGTGTGTGTGTGTGTGTGTGTGTGTGTGTGTGTGTGTGTGTATTTTGTATTGTGTTCATGTTGACATCTATTTTGTCAGCATCATCTTTAGGCTTTTTTTACACTCATTTTTCTCTAGAAGAATATTTCTCAAGAATTTCTAGAGATTTCCTTTTAGACCGCCTTTAATGAATGAAAGGTATAATAAAATATTTGGCCCATAGCTTTGGCCAGTATAAATCATTGCTTTTGCACCAAAGTCAAGGTGTCCAATCTAATTAGATAAAGATATTGTTCTGAATTTATCTGAATATTTCATTCACTACTATAGAATGCCATGGTTGTGCTGATTTCTAGGAATCAATGGAAATTTGTGCTGCCTGAATGTCTGTCTTCACTACAGAGAAAATTATCTGAGAGGTTCTTGGTACCTCTTGGAAATCAGAAGGATCCCTCTCTTTGTTGGGAGTTTTTTCATTTACATTACTTCAAGGTGGAAATTTCGGAGAGCACCTTTTCTCTACAGTAGCAATTATTGATTTATTAGACAAGTTTGGGTTGGAGGGAACTTTTAAAAGTCATCTAGTCCAGTTGTCCTGCAATGAACAGGGAGATCTTAATCAAGACGAGGTTGCTCAGAGCCCTCTCCAACCTAACCTGTTTTCAAGGGACAGGGCCTTCACCACCTCTCTGGGCAGTCTGTTCAGAGTATCACCATCCTCCTCATAAAAAATTTCCATCTTATATCTAATTCGGATGTGCCCTCTTTTATTTTAAAACCATTGCCCCTTGTGTTGCTACTGCCCTCATCTTTCTTTAAAGCCCCCTTTACATATTGAAAGACCATTAATGGAATAAAAGGGCAGGAGAAAGACACATTTCCTTATGATCTCCTCCTTGTAAGAGATCACAACAAGGCTCTGAAGGGTATATTTTTATTTCTCCATTATGGTGTGTATATATAAGTAAATAGTCATGATACAGAGTAGATGCCCCTTGAACAGAAAGGAATATTTGGATATCTGAACAGCTTTCCCAGAGAGATGGTAATGTCTTGTGCCTGGAAACATTCAAGCTCAGAGTGGACAGGATTCTGAGCAACCTGGTCTAGCTGAAGATATTTACAAGAGCATGTAGTGACAGTACAAGGGGTAATGGCTTTAAACTTAAAGTGGGTTAATTTAGAATAGATTTTGGAGGAAATTCTTTATTGTGATTGGGATGAGACACTGGCACAGGTTTCCCAGAGAAGCTGTGACTCCCCCATCACTGGAAGCGTCCAAGGCCAGGCTGGATGGGGCTTGGAGCAATCTAGGATAGTAGAAGGTGTTCCTGCCCATGGCAGGGCATGGGTGGGACAAGGTGACCTTTAAAGTCGCTTCCAACCCAAAGCATCCTGTGATTCTGTGATGTTCACAGTGTAGCCTGATAGAGTCCTTTAGCTAAACTTGACTTGGTCAGTGATCTGCTAAGTCTAGAAAGCATCAGTTCCCAAAATTAACAGTAAAATAAGATGAAAAATCATAATGAGAGGAAAACAGATTATGAGAACTCAGGTTATTATCTGTCTCCTGTGTCTGAAAGATGCTATCTTTACCTCTCAGCCTCTCCTACCATCAGTTGGGGTGAAGACTGGGAGCAGCACCAGCTCAGATGGAGAGCGTGCCACCCATTGAGTCACTGGTACTGCTTCCTGTTGGCACAGCCCCTCCTGGTAGGAGCTGTTCTTCTGCTGAACCTCCCTCCTTCCTCTTACAAAGCAGAAGTGATATGAGTCACCTCAAGGACCACCTGCTAAATTCTTCTCCTGTGGTCTCAAGCCAGATGCCATCTGCTAATAATGAATGAAGATAAAGTTCTTAAGGATATTGCTCAGAATCAGAGACTCTTTCTTCAGGATTAACTTCCAAAGGAAAAGAAATAAATATCAAAAATGTGAGTTTCCACTTCTCAGAAGACCCAAAATTCTGAAATTTATTGTCTTCACAGATGCCTAACCACTGCTGTTACTCACCTTTAGTGAAATGAAATCCATTTTAAGGAAACAAAACAAATATTAAATAATTTTTGTTTTGTTTGAACACGACTTAAATAACTTTCGAATTCATCTTTAACAATGTGTATTCAGGCACATTTTTGTTTTATATAAGACCGTCCCAAGCTTAGTAGACTAAGTATGTCTAAGTATGTCCAGTGGAAGACTGGCTTCCATCTCCAGGGTCACTCTAACTCCTTTCTTCATATCCTGAATTATTTGCTGAAGCAATGACTGAAACCATGAAATTGTGACAGACTGCACACTGGGAAAAGGCATCTGGCATAGCATCAGCAGTTGTTAGTTTGGTTAGGAGTTAAACTCTGAGAACAAGAGGTGGACAAATGCAAAGATTCACAAAGAAAATACTCACCTCTTCCGCACTGCCACAGCCCTTGCCATGTGGGTCTGTTGAGTGCCCCCACATCTCTGGGATTTATGAGTGAACCTGGAATTTTTGTAGAAAAAATAATCTGAGAGAAAGCAAGAAGAAAAGTGTCTTTCATCTTTTATACTCATCAAGTCTGGGACAGCTTCCAAATCAATGAGTACATGCACTCAGTTTTGTCTTGGTTTTTGAGTTACAACCATGAAATAACCAACTGAGACTCATAGATTTTAACAAACCAGTGTAAAAAACAATGTGGTCTTTGAAATTGCTTTTGAATCTGTCTATGGGTTAAACACTCATAATTTTTTGCTTTTGCAAATCCTTAAGCAAAGATGCCTTAGCCTCTGAGGAATGACATTTTATTAGTGTGCATGCTTGTGTATGTTAGTGTGCGCATGAATATATGAATAAAAGTATAGATAACTATTATACAAATACTTTTTATAAAGACATAAGTTTATGGATTTAAAAACAGTAGCCTCAATGTTGTGTCTCTGAACATATTGCCCATGTCAGCATTTAGTTGATGCACCATTCAAGAACATATTTATCACCCAAGAGCATTATTATTTTACACTCTTCCTGTACATTATTTCAAGCAGTCATAATTCCATAGGCATTTATTTTGACTTGTTTTTTAAGTGGTAGAAGAAAGAACAGGATCAGGATATAATGTCATGCCAAACTCTGATGTCTTTACTAGATCTTACTCAGATAAAACTTCTCAGGACTTCTACTTGCAGAAAGACCACAGGAATTAGCCCTACAAATGGTTTCCCCCTTCCAAATGGTAAATATATTTCTTTGTTCTTTTATCTGTTTGTTTCCCGGGTGACAGGCTTATGCAGTTTGAGAATACAACTGCAAGGCCTTAGGGTGTCACTTTAAGATAACCACACACTCAGTTTTGTGTTTAGCTTCATTATTTTATTTTTAGTTTTATTCATAACAATGTGCTACTGAAAAATGCCTATTGTCAGCTCCAGGTGTGTTTGCCAACATTAAAAGGTATAATCACAACAAAAGAAAAGCCAGGAGCTATTCCACCTCCCACATGCCAAAATTACCAAACCATAGCAAAAATTAAAATCAACAATGTTTTACTTCCCTCCTTCCATTCCTTCTTCTCTCTATCCTCTACTACCTCCTTCCCACAAACTACCAGGTTTCTTTCCAAATGCCTGGATAAATGGATAACATGCAGCATGGATGTTCAGTTGATGCTGCACAAACATAATTTTGGCCTTGTTTTCATATCACTGAAAGCGTGTCTAGGGCAGAGTCCCTCTTTCATATTAAGAATTCTCTTTTTCATCCTAGTGAAGAGCATAACCATACCGAAGACTTCTACATAACTTCTGTGTAGTCATCTGACAGTGGGAAACCCAAGATTTCCCTTTTCCATGGACATTGGAGACGTTGAAATCTGCAATGATCTCTACAGCCTATAGTGCCCCTTGAATTTTTAGTTGTCTTTCTAATAAAGACCTGTATTTGAGTTAAGGATATATATGAAAAAAAAATACTCAAATATTGATTTTCCAGTGAAGTTCCATCTCAGGTCTTAAAAGCTAACCGCATGTGACAGATGATTCTTTCTTGAAATTCTTTTTCACTCTGGAAGGCTGGAGACCAGATCCAGACACAAAAAGGCAAGGCAACCTGCAAGATTTCTGCCATGTCTTGAAATACAGTAAGTACTCTTTCTATTCTTACTCACAATTTTCTCATTTAAGTCCAAGTTCTGAGTCTATTCTTTGTGTTGTATCATGGTTAACTCATGTTCAGATGTTTCTCTGTGATTTCCAGACCTTATCTGGAAGCAATGCCTGCTAAGAAAGATCCATCCATGTTTTACAATGATTATGTTCTTTGGGTAGTATTGGGTCAGTTTAAATCCCAACCACAGTAAGATTTAGATATCTAAAGTCCAATTTCAGACCAAGCTAGCATCCAACCTGCTTGTTTTTGCTACTTCTTCTTCTGTCCACACTTTTTTAGCCTGAAATTTCCTTAGATTCTTAGCTACAGGTACTCAGACATTTGTGCTCTCAGGACCTGTCTCTGGCTAGCTGTCAGTGAAAACTCAGTTATGTACACAGGCCTCCAGTCTTTGTGCAATCCCCCAGAGAATCTTTTAAAGTTATTTTTATTTAAATAAATAGAAATAATCTTTCATTCTTTTGTGTGCAGAAAACAATGGCCTGGCCTTCACTCTTCATCCCACCAACTGATGGTGTGCATACACAAGCTATATGAGCAGTGACTTGAGAAAGTGACTCTAACTTTCAATGGTGAATTTGGTCCCATAATTATTGCAGGTGCCTTGGCATCCTAAGACAACTCTACAGATTCACCACATACCTAAAGGTTTCGATTTGTCTTCCTCTTTTCTGCGCAGAGCTGCTGTAACGCTGATGGATGAAGGCAGAGAAATGCTCAAAAGCCACTGGACCAAGCAGCAGGGTCCTGTGGCTAACTCTAAATAGAAAAGGAAACTGAAAAATCCTATGTTTTAACATGTGCTGGGCTGCACAGAGTGCTTGTCATATAGAAATGGTGCCAGTTCAACATCGCTTGGCTAAACTCACAGCAGGGTCCACACATTCACAGAAAGAGATGGATTTGCATTACCAGAGAAGGTGGGAAGGCAGCTGCAATATAAACAGCTTTTCAAGCGTATTTAAGTCACCTGAAGTATGGCTCCATGTGATAAATGGCAGTTTGGCCTGGGCAGGGTTAGGACATGTGGATTCAGTGAGTTTCCTCTGTAGCCCATTATCACTGGACCTCCCGGCGCGCTGGGATTCCAACCCTGGCTGCTGCAGACCCAGAGTAGCATTCCAACCCTTCTTTGGATTCCCCTCTGCTTTGCAAACGAAGCATGAAGGTATGAGCAAAATTCAGTAGAGATGGACAAATCTCATGAGGCCCCAAAAATGTCTTTATCTGAGAAAGCTGAGAGCTTTGCCATGTCCCACTGGCGCCCAGCCACATGTGGTGAACCAAGACAGGTGGTCTGCAGGGCTGGGAGGCACACTAAGACAGTCTGGTCAGCTGGACGCTCTGGCATGAGGGGTTCCGTGAATGGGACTCTTCTCCTTGCACATGAACCAGTCCAGTGCAGCACAATGGGGTACTGTGCTGCTGAAGAAGTTGTTCTTCGGGTGAGACATTACACTCATAAAACTCAGTGGAGGTCCTGACCACTTTGTGGGCATTAAAGATCCCATGACTTCTAGCAATGACTTTGGTGTCCTGGCCACACTCCAACTTGGAACGCTTTGTCTCGTTGGGCTCCCTATACAGCTCCTATTCAGAAACGTTGTCTTCACAAAGTCTACGTTTAGATGAGCTCATGTTAAGCTGCCGTTTCAAAGTTGATGCCAAAATGGAAAAAGAATTGCAAAAACAATTAGCGATGATTACTGATAATTACCTACACATGGTTGGTGTACCAGACTTAGAGAAATACCTCAGAATGAAAAATGTCATGTAAATACAGGGTGTTACTAAGACTCTGGCTGGGGTTTTGAACCACTCAGAACTGTACGCATGGAATCAGACATATTTTTTATCAGAACAAGAAGTGCTGTCTTGGTGCTTAAGATCTTAAATTCAGATTGTACACTGGGTAGGTTACCAATAATGGTTGCAAAGATATGAGATCCTTACAGAAAAGTCTGTCCAATAAATTCTAAAGAGGGACTTGAAGCAGTTTAATTTGACAAATGAAGTTTTGAATCATGCTCATTACTGTAGGAAGAGGTGCCCACCACACTTCCCTTCACTATTTGGAAGAGCAGGTCAGACACTGGCAAAACCAGGCCACTGAGTCTGCTAGAGACTATTTAAACACAACACATCAAGATAACATTTCCTTTAAGCTTTTCATTTTCATAGCCTTACGAAGTGAGAGTGGCTTATGAAGTCTCCCATTTAAAGCCTGATTTGTGATTTATAGTGATTTATAACAACACTAAAACCTCCCACAAAAGACAAATTAATACTCAGATGCTTTTTCAGCACCTCCTTTGAGAAAAAGAGTTTTGAGCCAGTGCCAAGGAGTGGGAGGCAAGTATTTCTACTGAAACACAAATGGGTGGCAAACTCTGGAATAACATTTTGGCATGAAATACATGCTACATTTTTGGAGTCTTTTCTCTTAAAATGTCTGAGCATTTCAATTTAACAAATTAAACTTTCCCTAATAAAATGAGTTGGTCAAGGAGAAAAGAAGGAATTTAAGTTAGTCTCCCTAAATGTTTTTTGCACATTTATGTTTAAACCTTCTGCCTGGTCTGCCTCTCAGCTCATGGCAGTTCCAAAATACGGAGTACTTGTTTTGGCTCTAGGCTTACTATTATATTGCCATTAAAATTCCAACTAAATCCTCCAGGTTTGTAATTAGAACTATGGAGAGACCCAGGAGTTAAACACAAAGGATGCTGAACTTCACCAGAGGAAATTACAGCACAATTTGATGTGAGACGTGTTGGGTGAAATTGAACGGAACAAATCAGTGAAGCAGATAGGGAGGGAGAGCATGTCCAAAGATCAATTAATGCATGTCTGAGTGTTAGGAGCACTGCTAAGCAGCAGTGCATTAAGGCTAAACTGGGACTCTTAACAGATACAAAAGAAAGTGCAAAAAACATTATGAAGGACAAAGCAAGATTGATGGATTCTTTCCATAGAAGAGGAGTTTAAAAAACAGTAGGATTTTTCGATGACATAGAGGAGAATGTAATAAAATTTCATGCTTCAAGATATAAGCTGGTAACCATGGGGGTCTGTAAGTAACTTTTTCCTTCTCTGGAATATTGCAAAATCAGATGACAGGGTCTTTACAAGGATTGCTCTTTCTCTCCCTCTCCTTTAGTCTTCTGGCTTTGATTGAAACATTGGGTGTGTGCCAGTCTCAGACCTAGACAAAGACTGATACTCAAATGGTCAACTACAGCAAATTTTATTTTCTGTCAAAAGGGATGAAAACCAAAACACAGTAAGAGATGAACCTGAACAAAACAAGACTCCAGTTCAGTCTTCCTTATTCCTGAGGGTTTTATAGTGCCTTGGGTGGGAATTCTGCCCCAGCATGGACTGCGGGATTGACTTTTTACTGATGACAGATGAGATTTTTTGTATATGTAACCAGCCTGCCAGGTGTTGTTGGCAGCAATGAAGGCCTGATTGAGTATCTAAATTTTTTTCTTAAAATTACAACACAGAATTGCTCAGAAAAAGTAGCCCAGAAACTTTAAGAAACCAAGTACTTCCCACACGTACCCTAGCCATTATTTCCCATTCATAAACATTGAATCTAATAATTAAATGGCATTAATTCAGGGGAAAAAAACCTACTTGTGGTGTGTTGATAAAGAAAACACTGGATTTCCCACTGTCTTGGCCAGGAGACCTCAGAATGGATCTAAACATCTCCAGAGGTCAAATGTCTCCATAGGATGCTACTTGTCCCCTTTCTTCACTTCTCCCCATCTTGGTTTATTGTTGGTATCGCATATTTTGCTGCTTTCACTCTACCTGTAAGCCAGGCATAAAGGCAGCAATCCACATGATCCATGCGGCTCCATCTGAGTTAACTGCCTAAACTAACCAACAATAAAAAAAAAATAAATCCTCCTAGATCATGGTTGATTTAATCTTAAAGTAAATGGAAAGTGCTGGGGAATGTACACAAGCCCTGGCATACGACTTTTCAGACTGATAAATTGTTAGTGTATAATGCAGAATTTCTTCTATCCAGGACCCCTAGCATCACGCCAAGGAGCATTTAGGTCTGGTCCTTGGTGTGGATCAATGATGTCTCCCAGCAGACTGTTTGAATGTGGCTGATGAGCTGAACTGTGCCGTTGTCAGATCTTCTACTGGACTCGAGTCCTGGCCTGTTTTCTTTGTTCTGTGGAGACTTCACTCAATAATTTTAAATCCTCTTCTGCTTCTTTTTGATCACTGGAAAATAACATCTTGGTGATGCACGTGAAGTTAATGTCAGCTACAAGCAAAGCATTCCTATGAACACACAGCTTATCATAAGTGGGAATGAAGCTTGCTCATTTTATTTTTAATTTCACCAAGAAATGATAGAATGGAATGGAATGGAATGGAATGGAATGGAATGGAATGGAATGGAAAGGAATGGAATGGAATGGAATGGAATGGAATGGAATGGAATGGAATGGAATGGAATGGAATGGAATGGAATGGAATGGAATGGAATAGAATAGAATAGAATAGAATAGAATAGAATAGAATAGAATAGA
>JAHLSL010000038.1:13155486-13171096 GCA_025920805.1 Petroica traversi | reverse complement strand
TAGAATAGAATAGAATAGAATAGAATAGAATAGAATAGAATAGAATATTTCAGTTGGAAGGGATCTGCAGTCCCTCTTATCCAACTGCTTGACAGAGGTGTGCTCTTACAAGATCCCCAGATTGCAGATTTACTCAAGAAAAGGTCAGCTAAATTAAGATAAAGTGGAAAAAGAAACAAAGCCACTTATGATAATGTCATATCTTGTAATAAATTACAAGCAAGATCAGTAAAAATAATGCTGACATGCTGTATAGTTCATTCAGCTTGATGCAGAGCTGATGGAAGGTCTGCAACAGGTCCTGAGTCCAGTCTGTGTCAGCAGGAACCTAGTCCTGGTTGAACATGAGGAAAGTGCTACAGGTGGCAAATTAACCCTTCAAAGGTCGGTCTTCCCTTGATGCACACAAAGGAGAAGGATAAATATTATTGAACCATGGAAGAACTGGGCTTGCCCTAAGAGGGGAAAAAACCTGGAGCCCCCCCACCTGAAAAAACTCCGGGACCAAGTGACATTTATTTCCAATTTCAACCAGAAATGGCACGAAGGACCATTTTAATGATATTCACAGGTCACTTTAATGAAATTAAAATTCCTTGGTAAAACCATTTAAGATGTTTAACTGGTGGTAGGAAGAAAGAGCCATGCCTCACACTTCAGGTGACAGAACAGATGGTATTGGAAACTTTAGTTAATCCACGTATCCCACGAGGTTTTGCCATCACTGTTTTACATTCATCAGTAGCACAAAATTGGTGTGCACTGAAAGCAGAGTTCAGCTTCACATTTAAGAAGGGACTTGGGAAAGATTAGCAAATTCTACACTTGTGAACATGGTTTCAGGAGCTGGTAAAATAACTGGAAGACAGCCACACACGTGGCAGGGAAATAACCACAATACCATCATTGATGAAAGGATGGCTTGATAAGAGGAAACTGCAGACATCATCATCATTAATTAAACACTGAAACTGGAAAGAGGAGGGTTTTGTGGTTAAAGTATTGGACTCAAACTCAAAAGATCTGGGTTGCATTGCTGGCAGAATAAATGTGGTTAAGTGCCTTAGCATCTTCTTTTACCAGGTTCGCATCTGTAAAATAGGAGGAATCCATGCTCCTTTCCTTTGCTGATTTAGAGAGGGATTTTTGCCCCTGGATTAGCCTGCAGCAGGCAGCAGTACACAGTCCTCAGCACAGATGAAGGTTCCAGGTGCTAAAGCCATTCAAACCAATAATAAGAAATAACAGTACTGCTGATAGAAAGCTTTGCTTCCTTGAAAATTAGTTTCCAATTCATTTCTCCTAAGGAAGAAATTCTATATTTTTACCAACCAGAAGCCTTTTTTTTTTTCCTCCCCCATTCTAGTGCTCACAATGTGGGAGGTGAAAATAGAGTTCATAATGAAAACTTGATTCTGTGGGCTCCCAATGGGAGCATACAAGTTGCCGGGTAAGTGTCCTGTCTTATAACAACTTTTCCTGCTACCACAGCTGTAACTAAACTGGTAGAGCAGAAATAAGAACAGGCAAAATAGGTAACAAGGCTATATTTTATTTTTTTAAGGCCTTTGTTGAATGGATGAGAAAATGTGTATTTACGTAAGTTGCATTTCATATAATACAGTTGCTAAATCAACATGAGACACTATGGATTTCCTGCATAGATATCATGGGAAAGCCTTATTCCACATATTTTCTGGAATATCTAAATCAAAGATTATTTTTCCCCTAGGGCACTCCCTTCAGGATAATTTCATCTATCTCTCAAACACCTCGAGCATTGGGAGATTAATTTTTGCCGTCCCAGGAAGCAGGTTTCCCCTTTCTTTACAAACCTTCTCTCTTTTCCACATCAACCTGGCCACTAAAGCAGACAGAGCTTTGGTTGTTTGTGACCTTGCTTCATTTTATTGACCCCAAATATCTGGAGATAATTCCTCAGCTGCAGAATCACATCTGTGTAATGCCTCCCTCTACTGGATTTATGTAGATGGCTAAGGCAGCTAATAAATGGTTGTGGGTCACTGATAGATTTGGGAGAAGATGCATTTCTGTGTACATTTAAAAGTGATAGCTTGGTTTGCCTTGATTTTACAAGGATTAAAAGAATGTCGTGTATGCAGCTTGGCTAAACAAGGGCTGAGGGAGATGTGATAACCATCTACAGAAAGCTGTGAGCATGCTGGAGTTTGCAGTTTACCAGAGTTTAAGTGATTAAATTAGGAAGGGCTGAACTTTGCAGAGTCTGGGGCAAGAAAAACTCAAACATTTTTTTGAGCAAGTGGGGAATTTGGAGAGCGGCTCACAGAACTGGTCTTGCCTTGCAAACTTTTCTCTTTCCACTTGTATTTTAAACCTTTGCTGATTCCTTCCCCACTTTTAACTCAATTAAAAGAACATGTGTTTTTGCTGCAGACAAATCTGTGATGTACAGTGAGGAGGGAAGAAAGAGCCATTTAAAAACTGTGCAGTTGCTTCACTGTGGTATCGACTGTTCTGTTCACCATAAGTGGTAAAACCTCTGGCATAAGACACGGATCACTGCAGATGTGAGTCAGAACTGGTGGCATGCTTGTGGTCCACCTGTACGCAACAGCATTAACCTCTGATTCCTACTGAAACTACAAGCCATGCCATGACATTAACACTTCCTAATCTTTTCACTTCCCCTCTCCCGATGTTTTCTTTTTAATCATACCATTATGACAACTCCACTTCACTTTTTAAAAATTCCTCTTTGTTTGGACCATCTGTCAATGTATCACTAAAGCTCTGAACACCCTGAACAGTCAGTAGGACCAAGTTCCTCAAACCATGCCTGTGCCAGGGACAGTTTTCCAGCCAGGTTTGGCCAGCATCACGAGGGCATGCCTGAAGGGAACTGGGAATGCCATCAAAATCAGAGCAGGGTATCTAATGAGTGCAATGGAGATATTCTTGTACATGATGACTCTTCATAGCAGAATTGTCCTTCACAAATGCAGAGGTGTCATTTGGTCCTGTTTTAATCATTGGATAATGTTAAACTGTAGCAACGACTGTATCGAGAGATCACAGGGAAAATGACAGTTTGCGTGGAGCCAAATTATCCAGGATGCATCTGGCTGCATTAGTAATCTAAAGTGAGATCATAGAGCAAAAGAAATGTGGGGAAGAAGGAGGAATATAATTTAGTGAGGGAGCTTAATAAACCTTACACTTAATCAAGAAAATACCTCTGTATATGATGATGCCCACAAAATACAAAATTACTCCCTTGAGAAAGGCCTTTGTTAAAATCCTTTAAAAAGATCTTTCAGAAGCTTGGGCTGATAGAATTTCAACAAACAGGAAAACAAACTGGTGAGTGTTGCTGGTTACTGTGTTGGATTGGTAAAACAGAGCATCGGCTGCCGGCAGCCACAATTCCCCCATGTCTTTCAACTTGCAGAGAGCAAAGGGCTGCAGAAGTCAAAACCGTGGCAGGTCTGGGATCTTGCTCTTGTTTTTCTCATTTCTGGGTGCCCAAATAAAACAGACTCAGCACTTCTGAAAGCCTGGCCAGTCCAGCCTGTGTGATTTTGCAGGTCACTTTGAGACACTGGTTGATCATTATCACAACAAGCAATAAATTGCTTGAGCTACAGGGGAAAAAAAAATAAAAGGAGTAAGTTAAGTTTTATAAATTATTCTGAAACCATCTACTAAGATGTCTTCCTTTGATTGCAGTCTCTGGCAATTTCAGGCAACAGCCAGAGAGCCTGTGGGGGTATCCTTTTTCCTGCCTTACATAACTTCCTTGCTTCAATCTCTCCGAAACACGTTCACACCCTCGCTGGATCTATCCTTCATGCTGCAGGAGGAAATACCTCTGAAGGACTGCTGTCTTTGAAATACCTTTAGGGCCCATCTTCCCTTTTATAAACGAAGAGGATCTAGGGAGTTAAAATAATGTTAACAAAGCAGCATGGTTTACAGGGGCCTGCTTTGCCAAGAGGAGGCATTGCTTTCTGTGTGCCACTGTCAGAAAGATGCTGTGATTTGAGCACCATCCCGTGACATCAGCTGGGATGGAGCTGGAGCAGAGAGGGAGGTGAGGACGTACATGAGAAAAGAGAACACACTGGGAGTTTATTTCTGTGTTTATGAGAGGTAACTTTGTTAGATTAATTTATAAAATGCTTGTTTTGTCTAAATTCGTGAGCAAATGTAATCCTAATAAAAATCACAGCTGAAGAAATCATCTTCAACTTCTACAGGAAGGTCTTTGGCGTTCTCTCTGAAGTAATCTCCTCATTGCACTGAAGCAGCTGCAGATGACAGCAACATCCAGGCTTCCACTGAGCTGTTTCCTAGCCTGCCTCTCTGCTTTGACCTTATTCCCAGCCCTGCTGCATCAAGACACCCTATTCTGCAGAGCTGAAGATCTCCTAATATGCCAGAAAAGGCTGCCCTTCCTGACCCAAGTTGTGTGAAAATAGCCTTAATTCCAGTTTCTTCACAAATTATGAATAAAAGACACATCCAGGGTCTCAAAAGTTATTACCCACTGTCCCCTTTCCCTGTACACTTCCCATAATGGACATTCATGGTGGACACCCTATTTTGGACCATGACTTCTCTGGGGAAAGAACCACATTTTTAGCTATTTCTAATAAGTACTTGTTACATAGTAGCAACAGAGATCTTTTATCGTGGCCTTGGCTCTCAATGACAAATTCCTTCACTGGCACCTGAAACCAGATGTGCTCTGCGCATCTGAACCTCTCATATCTCCCTTTCAGCTGCCTTTTACATGAACCAACTGAGAATACAGATGGTTCTGATGAACTGAGATATTAAAACAGGCTTCAGGAAGCCTAGACAGAGCAGAGACATGTGCTTCCATGGGTGTAGCATACTGATTATTGGCATCATGATTCCATGTAAAGAAATCTAGAATAAGACAGCTAGGCACAGAGACAAGACTCTGGTTTTAACACTGAGAACTGAGGCAAGAACTTATGGTGAGCTCAAATTGTGTTTAAATTGTTAAATATTCATGAATAACCCTGTGACTCCCATCATTTGAAAAATCCATTCTGTCTGAAAAGAAAGGTAGGGTGGAAAATGTCTTTTTGCACTATAAACTTTCTTCAAAAGCATGTAAATGTGATAACAAGACAGATATTGATGTGCCTTTGGGGTGTGTGTATTTGATTTTGTCTAACTCTCTGCCATCTAGAGCTGAGCAAACAGTGGAGTCGGTACAGTGCATTGCAGGGTTTTTTCCTTGTGCAAATAACAATCATTTACTGGCAACGTCTGATGCTTTATCTCATGTTTGCTGAAGTGGGCGAAACCAGGAGGAAACCAAGATGAATTGCTGGGAGAGCTCCGTGTTCCCTCCTGATGCCAGGTACCAGCACCCTGGCTGTATCCAGATAACTCTGCTGCTTTCTCTGGGAGTGCCCAAGGCCAGGTTGGATGGGGCTCTGAGCAACCTGGGCTAGTGGAAGGTGTCCCTGCCCATGGCAGAGGGCTGGAACGATATGGGCTTCAAGGTCCCTTCCAACCCAAACCATTCTTTGATTCTCCTATACAGAAGGCATCAACTTGTATCTCTGATTTAGGAACTTAAATTCTAATTTGGCAGTGCACAAGGTAGAGTGAGCCTCAGTTTACATTCCCTGGGTAATGTTCATTCTGTAATATATGCAACAATAAAGGATTCTTTATCAAGACAGCTTAAACATCAAAAGAGCACCACGAGGATGGTGGAGGCTCTGTAGGGGAAGCCAGGTGAAAAGCAGATGAGGTCAATTGGTCTGTTCAGCCTGGAGAAGAAGCCACTGGGGGAGACCTCACTGGGGTCTTCAATATCCTCACAAGGGGCAGTGGAGGGGCAGGCACTGATCCCTTCACTCTGGTGACCAATCACAGGACTTGAGGAAATGGCTGGAGCTGAGTCAGGAGAGGTTTGAGTTGGATGTCAGGAAAAGGTTCTTGACCTGGAGGGTGGCTGGGCACTGGAAAAGACTCCCCAGGGAAGTGGTCATGGAACACCAATCCTGTCAGAGTCAAAAAAGGTTTGGACAATTCTCTCAGGCACATGGTTTGGCTCTTGAGGTGTCCTGTGTGGGACAAGGAGTTGGACTCAGTGATCCTGACGGGTCCCTTCCAACTCAGCATACTCTGTGATTCTGTGATTTTACCAGCTAGATAGGGATAACACCATGGTAGGGATGCAGATACATTGACATTAAAGGTGTCACCTTTCCATAAAAATTATTAAAAATTCAAGCTGGAAAGTACCTTCCCATTGACTCTGGGACTATAAGAACCCACTCTGCAATCCCTTTTCTGATTGCAGACATCTTTTAGTCTGCTTTTGCTCTGCTTGGCAGTGATTTGTAATATGATTATAATGTATATTTACACACACACACCCTCTCAGCACTAACTGCCTGACCACGCTAGACAACAATGATGAAATAATAAAAGCAGTCAATCCCCTTCCTCCTTGAAGTTGAATGCTGTGTGATGAATGAAAGACTCTTAAAATTGTTTTATTAAGGGAATAAATGGGAACCAGGAGGTGTCTAAATGTCAGTCGCTTCACAAAGGCAAACAAACAAACAAAACCCAAACAAACCAAAAGCTTAGTTTTGTTTTATCTAGTTATTGTCTTAATTTTTTTTCTCCTTTAGAAAAAAGAATCCTCCTCACAGGAAGACAAACAAATTTTCTCCTATCAGTGCTCAGGCAGGAACTTATTTGTAATCAAGAATTAAGATATCAGATGGAAGTCAGTGAGGTGATGATGAGGAGAGGAGAGGAGAGGAGAGGAGAGGAGAGGAGAGGAGAGGAGAGGATTAAATGAAGAGGAAGATGCTGTGTGGGAGTAGGTGTGTATTTCTGAGGTATATAGGGCTTAGAAAGTCTTTGTTCCCTGGTTTGCAGAGCTTGGTCTTTTACTTTGGTGATAAGGTGTCATTTGTGTTAGTGGGGAAAGGAACACCCAGAGCTTTTCCAAAGTTCCTGCTTCTTGGCTCATTAGGCAGCAGCTCGAATTCATGTCAGGACAACTTCAGAAGTATGACCTGGAGTGGGGAGGTCACCAAAGCCAGTGAGGTGCTAGACTGACTCGGGCTCAGGAAGGGGAGTTTTTATACCGTGGAGTTGATTCAGGGCCCAGCAGTGGTGAGAGCCCCTGGTTGTCTTTTGTGATCATGAAAGGACAGGTCACTGGTGAGGGTGATGTCCAGAGAGCTCTGCTCAGCCTCCCAGTATGCCAAGGACACTTCCATGACAGATCCAGATAACAGGCAGGCAGTTATGCAAAAGGGGAGAAATTATCACTGGACTTTGAAATGTCACCCAAATGGGTTTGACTCATCATTTCAGCAGGAATTAGGTACTTAACTCCTAATCAAGAAGCACTTCACTACCTTTGAAATATGCCCAGTGTGTTTCTGGGCTAGAGCCAGGCCATCTTGAGGGACATATATTAACATAGTAGCTCTGGGTCACCTTCAGAAGGCAGTGAGGCCCTGGTTGCCTCCTGTGCTGAATGCAGGTGATGTCTGGCTCATTTAGATTCATCTGCCGCCTGAGCTGCACATGCCAAGCAAGGCAGAAGGAGCCTGGACCTCATTAAAAAAAAAAAAAAATCACTCCACTTTCCAAAGGCACGGTAATGATCTACACAATGAAGTCCTGAGGTCCTGAAGTAGTGTAGACTGAGCAGCACTTGAGCTGAAATCACTGTTTAGGATTGAGTTGGCTGAGCAAACTTTTCCTCATCCCCTAAGATGCCTGGTATGTCCCTGAATGAGCACCCTGAAGGCTCTTTGACAAGGATGGGGCCCATGGTGCTCTGTGACACTGGAGGGCTCTCTGAGGCACTTTGCACGACCCAGCTGCTGAGTTCCTGCCTGTGGTGGGGACGAGGATTACAGATTTAATACCCTGCTTGCTTATCCCCGTGTAAATCAGAAGCAACTCCACTGATTTCTTTGGCACCCAGCCCACCCAGCTCCTAATGGAGCCATTCATAAGAATCCCACTAATTTTCCATGGGGGAGTGTGGATATGGCCCTTGCCTTGGGAGGTCGCAGTCAGCCCAGTGGGGTTATCCTGTGAACGGGAGGGAAGAATCAGCCCTCAGGCTTTTCCTTTCTAATTCTGAACATGCTGCCAGGCTTAACCATGTTAATAATTAACCCACAAGCCTGGAATTCCCTTCTCTTTCTGTTCTGTGTGGCAGCTACCACTAAGAAAAAAAAAGGCAGCAAAAATGCAGGAGACCTGAGCTGGCTGCCCATGAGCACACGGTACAATCTGTGGGATCTAAACAAAGGGGAAAGCTAATTTCCTGTAGAAAACTGCAGGAAATCTTCTCCTCAGCACACATTTTCTGTCACAGGTGAGAAAAATGGGAAGTTTGCAAAACAACTGCATATTTGGATTTTATACCCTGCACACAAATTAACCTCTTTGAATAGGGTCACTCCATTATTATTATTATTTTTAGATGCGTAGTTAAAGTTATGGTTAGCTTTATCCCCTCCTGTGTTATTGTTGTTATACCACATATTAATGTAGTGCTTCTGTAGCTGGGAGAAGTATGGTTGAATTACAGTAACACGCTACAAGCAGGAGGAAAGAGCTGTGGTTTGGCTGGTCCACTACTAGATATACACCAGTACATCTGGACAGGAGATCATGTGACAACTAGGAAAGCCAGAAACATATCCTGGATACTATAAAAAATGGGTTCTGTTAAATTAAAAAGGCTTTAAATATTGGCTCAGCTGGTTTCTGTATAGCGTTTTTAGTAGTTTTGGAATGTGTTGCAAGATTTGTGATCATCAAGAATTTGATTAAATATTACAAATCCATTGTGCTGCTAGTTTGTTCTCATGGGCTCCATGTTTCTTGCCAGTTCTCCGGTACTCTTGTAACACAAGCCATGACTTCTGATTCTGGATGAGAACTTTGTGTCCTCAGAACAACTTCTCTGGAAAAAAAAAAATGAAAAAGAAAAGAGAAGAAACCAAACACACAGAGCACCACCAAAAAAAGTCGCTGCTTTTGCATAACATTTTGGATACTTACAAGGCTACAGTAGGTTTTCAACTCCTGCAGGATGCTAGACATGACTGCTTCTGGTTAAAAGCCAGTCTGTTGACTCATAGAAATTTTAATCCTCAGCCAGACCAGTTGCTAAATTTCACTCATGTCTATTCACGACCTGCTATGAAGTGCTGTTCTGCAAACACAGCTTTGTGGCTGTATGTGCCATCCTACCTTCTTCCAAAATTACCTGAAAATCCTGGATAGTCTCTGGTTTCAGGTCTGGTCAAAAGTCATGTTCTTTTTCTTCCTTTCTTATGCATGGAAGCAGCAGTTGTACTGGAACAGATTGCGTTCTCCAAGGAGCAATGTTCCATCAATAAGTTATTGCTATGGCATCACAAAGAAAAACATCATATTATCATGTAAATGAACGGCTGGAAGGGATCACAGAATCATGAATCACAGAATGGTTTGGACTGGAAGGGACCTTTAAAGGTCATCTACTCCAGTGCCCCTGCCATGAGGGGTTCACCTTCCACTAAATCAGGTTGCTCTGAGTCCTTTCCAACCTGGCCTTGAATGTTTCCAGGGATGGGGCATCCACCAACTCCAACACTGAGGCAGTGTTTCCTCAACCTCATTGTAAAAATATTCTTCCTTATGCCTAATCTAAACTGACCTTTCTTCAGTGTAAAATCATTACCCTTTGTCGTGTCACAACAGGCTCTGATAAAAAGTTTGTCCCCAAATTTCTAAAAAGCCCACTTTAAGTACTGCAGGGCCACAAAAAGTTCTCCCTGCTCCAGGCTGACCAACACCAGTTCTCTCAGCCTGTCCTCTCAGGAGATCTTAAGGGGTCATTGTGTCCAAGCTTATGCTCTGATATTGTCTCTTAACCTGTGCAAGTAAAACCAGGAAGCACAGGAGGCTGCTTGGCTAAAGCATGAGCCCTTGGAATCTCAAGCACAAGAAGTGGAACTGGACAGAGGGGGCAGGTTTCCAGAATGAGTATGTGGGAAGAGCAGAAACGCATGAGGAAATAAACTCAGAGAAGTCAAAACACAAAATAGGATTAAAAATTCAATAAACATACAGTGTATGAAGAAATCACTCTACAGCAGTAAGAAGAGAACCAATGAGAGCTGGCCTGTTACCAGCAGAGGAAGAACTATTGTCAGATGAAGCTGACACAAGGATACATTTAACACCTTTTTCAATAAGTTTTCATTTAAAGGCCTAAAATGATCAACATCATGAACAATGAGTAGTTCCATGATTTATTTGCTCTCAGATCGGTTTAGACTGATGAGCTCTGGTCTTGGGTGCTGAAAGTGCAGCTCCACATCCCTTGAGCTTGGTTGGGGAATGCACTTTTATAGAGGATCTCCTAATCAGCTCTGTTTAATGTGCTCTGGTTTTCTTTCCAGACAGGCTTAGACCTCAGAATGAAACTAAACAGGAAGACACACTTCGGGTGTGTTAATTGGTAGCTGCTAAAAGGCATGAAGTCCCTGGGACCAAACTAGAGCCAGTCTGAGGAAAAAAACAAACAGAGTGTGGTCACTGAGAGTACGTGTTTCTCACAGCAGATCCACTGCTTTTGCAGCACAATGCTTGCACAGACACAGCCTGGAAATACAGGGCAAATCTGACTTACAAGTGTTAGCAATTATCTTTGACAAGCATTTGGCGGAAAGGTGAAAAACTGGAATTGGAAATAGTGTCCATCATAAAAAGAGGCAAGAAAAGAAGCCAAGGAACCGTAGGCCAGGCAGTTTATATTTTAGCCCCAGAAAAACTCTGGAATGAATGAGTGAACAAATTATTACACCTGGAAAATACTAAGGACATGAGTAGTAGCTAGTAAGAATTTGCCAAGAATAAACCAATCTAGTATTCTTTCAAAAGAGGAAAACAGATCTTTCTGTTTGGGGAAAGCTGAAGAGTTGCACAATTGGTGCTTTTTCACTCGCTGTTCTCATAAGCAAGCTAAAGACACAGTTCAGGTGAAACTAGTACAGGTGAAAAACTGACCAAATTATTGGATCTATTGAGTAGGTAGGAATTTGAAAAATCAGAAGATATAACTTGTCAAGTGGTTTTCAGAGAGGTCAGTCCATGAAGCTGAGAATAGATGTATTAAATTTGCAGAGGCTGGAAGAGACTGCAAAAAACTTCTTGAAAGAACTACCGTTCAGCACTACTGTGACATTGTCCATCTAGTCCTCTGCTGGGAATGACCAGGATGGTCCCCCAGGACACATTTGGGGACCAATTTTTTTAGTCTACCCCACTACTTTCATTTAGCACAGACTAGAGATTCAAGGAGTCTTGTTTTTCTCCAGCCTCAGGATGGTGCATAGAGAAGACCTCACAGCCCACAGATTCTGCCAAGAGAGTCATGATTTAATTATCCTGAAACCTCAACTCCATCCATATGAGCACTTATGTCACTTGGTCAATAAACTTACATAGCTGGGGATTTTTTCTGATTCAGCCCTCTCTCATTTAATCATGGCAGAACTCCTGAGGGCTGTAGATGACCAAGATGCCAGCAAACAGAACGAGGACTGCTGATGCTCTGGTTTATTTCTAGATGGTCTCGTTTGAAAAGCAGAGAGTAGGGCAGGGAAGGACATGTTGAACAGCACATCGATCAAGAGATTCCTACACGCGGTGTCTGAGACATTACAGTTACACGCCCCTTTGGGGAACCATCTCACACAGTGTGTATGTTATGGTTTCTTTTAGGGAAGCTTATGGGAATCATTGAGCTCCATGTATTAGTCACAAAATGATTAATAAGGACCCAAAGGTTCACATGCACATACTTCCATGTTAATGAAGCCCTCATGCTTTATGCATGAAGCAGAACACAAAGCTCCGGAAATAGTTCTCTTCAACGTTCTTTACAATGTTCCCATTTTTTATGCTGTAATAGACATTGATTTATTTGAAATCAGCATAAAATATGTACCAGCTCAATAAACCCCAAAGAGGTTCTCAGACTTTCTTGAGTGTCCTCATCAGGCAATAAATCACAGAAGCAATAAAGTATGTTAAATAGCTTAACCAATCATGAAGTGCAGAGCCATCAAATGACTCATTTAAATACTTGTAGGACATTAACCAAATAAGAGATACTGGAGTCTTTAAACACGTATTTCTTTCTCACACTTTAACAATAAGTATGGAGATGGGCAGTGGTATTCTGCGCCATACATAAAAAATTTGAAACAAAAAAATCGTTTTCTTATCTTTGTAAATGAGAGCTGCTATACACTCTATTTATTTAGCATATATCTACTTAAAGTATTTTGTGGTGAACTACAGTATATGAAAGCTTAAAAACCATTGCTATATTTATCTTCTCCATACTCTTCAGAAGAAAAGGAAGTAACCTTATCACCTTCTTTAAATAAGGGAATTACAGAGAGACAGAGAGGACAGAGAGCATTAGATCAATAAAGGAACCACCACTAGAAATTTTTTGGGGTCTAAAAATCAAAATTTAGAATCTTGAGTGTCTTACTGTAAATCTAATGTTAGAAAGATGTATATTCCCTTCAGAAATGTAGATTCATACTGTCACAGGAAGCCAGGATGGGAAGCAGTTTGCAGGTTAAAATTGATCTAAATCTGGTCAGCTGAATCAGCACAAAGACCTCGCTAACTCTGCTATCTAGGACTTCTTGAACTACATCTGGAGCTTAGAGAGCAACTTGCAGGTATTCATCTTCATTTGCATGTCTTATTCTGAACCTCTGCCACATCCTGGCAGACATCTTACCTTCTAGAATCTTCTAGCACACAGTCAAGGTCTTTAGACAATTCATGTGGCAGCCTAAAACTTGACTCTTACCAGCTGAGTGATTCCCTTCTTCCAGCTTTATGGGGGCCTTTGAAGCTTGAGTCAGGTCAGTGTGGGAGAAGTAAGGCTGAAATTCTGCCTTGCAGTGTGGCTGTTTAAGTTCTATTTTAGTTTTAGTGACATTTTACATAGTCTAATGAAATCCAAAGAGGAACCACCTCCTTTTGATGCAGAAAAGGTCTACAGAATATTCAGAGAGAAATTCCCAGTCCTGCTCTCCCTCGGGTTTATTACTTTTCTCGTTAGACATGTACTTAAGAAATAACATATAACACAAATGTTTCTCATGTTTATTTTATGTGTGTGTATATTATAGGAAAATAAAACTATATCTATTCCTGTGTATACGTGGGGCAGAACTAACAGTAGGTGTTTCAAATGCATGTGCTAACCACTAGACAAGGTCATCTCCCACCTACTTTCCTGCTCTTGGATTCCTGAATTTGCTCTGCCTGGAGAGCCAGTTAGCTCAGTGAAGATGAGAATCAGAAAATGAGCTTAACACTGGCCCTGATGATCAGAGAGTTCAGGGTTCTGCTCAGACTTGAGACATGAGCCAACATGATGGTGCAGATGCACTCGGGGAAGAGGATGGGTCAGCAGATACACAGCACTCTGCAGGAAGAAAAAAAAAGGTCTGGGTTGAAAGCCAAGGAGAGGATTCAAATGTGGGGCTTTCCACACTAACCCTGAATGCACCAACCCAGGCATAATTATATTAAAGGAGATCCTCCCTCATAATTTCTATAGTAGAGTAATGGTAAAGCTCATGATAAGAAGGTGAAAATAGGGGGAGTTTTTGTAGCATGCCCACTCAATGTCCCACAGACCATACAGCAGAGGGTTTTTTGGGGGTTAGAGGGTACAGTCTGTTCACCAGTACACCTATTATTATTCCTGGATTTTTGAATCTCACTTTAAGATTATTCACATTTCTGGCTCCTTTACAAGCCCGCAACAATGAGTTCCTCTGCATAATTAAATTTTTTATTAAAAAATACTTCTTTTTGATCTAAACCTGTAGACTGATGATGGTGTTCTCCACTTCCTATCTTCCACAAAATGGAAAGCAAATGTTTCTGTTTACTTTCTCCATAACCCTCCATTTTTAAAAGCCTGTGCCAGTCTCTCTTTTTCAACTTCCATTTTTGTAGATATCATACACCCATGATTATCACTGATCCCCATCCTCCACACCATTCCTGATCCCATGTTGTGTGCAGACCTGTACAATTTTCAAGAAATGAGCTCAAGGAACATGTGTAATTAAAATGGGATTTTTCTAATTTATAGTTTAGTCTTTGCTAAGTAATTACCTATCTCTGCTTGCATTTTAGACTGCTGATACCTGTGCTCATATTTTCAAAGAGTGACTCCAAGTGATCTCTCTGGAAATGACAATAGCCTGTTTAGAGCCTCTTATTGTTTATGAACAGTAAGACCTATTTTTTTTTTTACTAGATACCTTACTTCACCTGTGAAGAATCATATATTCAGATTTAAAAGCATTTTTCTTAAAAACTAATTTTTTTGCTTGCTGCAGAAGCAGTGTGCTTGCTTGGAAACACACATGGGCAGACCACTTGCTGCACATTTTGTACCCCACGACCATTGACAGGAGTTCCCTGTTGGCAGTAAGAGACCTGTGACACCTACCTGGAATCAACTCTACTACATTATGAGTACAGAGTGTGTTCAACTGACTATAGGATAGACTGGTACATGGGATGGGAGTGGGTAGTCATGGGTGAGAGGATGGAGACATGTTGGGACAGACTCAGAGAATCACAAAATATCTTGAGTTGGAAGGGTCCCATATGGACTAATTATAGGAATAGCAGCAGTAGATCTTGAGCACAAATTCAAGTTTGATTAAAAATGCTCAGGAAGAGAGATGGAGAGAAGATTTGTGATGAGCCTCTGCTCTCCTTGCCTTGTACTCATCCCTGTTGCCTCATGAAATGGTGCTTCTTGTGTTTCCTTCTTCACAAACAATCCCCTGCCCTTTCAGAGCCCCTCACAGGCAGCTGCATCCTCTGTGATTTGCTTGGGTGTGGGGCTCGTTGCCACATCCACTACAGTCCACTTGCCCATCTACACTTTTCCACAGACCCTCTGACCTCAGTCAGTCCCTTCCCAGCCTGCTGCTGCACTTTTTGGTGGATTTGAATTTGTGTCCTCTACCCCAAACAATCAATGTCCCTTTCTCCTCACCCCCAGGCCCTGAGGCACCATGACTGATGAAACCATGCATCTTGCCCTGGATGTCTCCATAGAAACAAAATCCCCCTTCTGCTCATTATCATGGCTTGGAAAGCCTGGTCATGACAGCTCTTATGAATAATCCTTCTAGAAGAGCTAGAGGTAGGAGAAAAAAAGGAATGTGTCTGAAATTAGGTCTACAGGGGCATCAGGACCAACCCCTTGGCTCCATGGACATCACCTGATGAGACCAATGGTGATGTCTCATAGGGAAACAAAAAAACCTTGAGCCTGAGGCTGTGCTCATGACTACTTCCCAAATCATAGTAGACCTTGTGCCAAACTGCAGCTCTCTGGGCTGTAGGTGGGCTGACTTAAATCTAGGAGTAGGTACCAACTAAAGGTCTTTATAGTTGGACTAAATGATCAGTGTAGACTCCTTCCAACTGAACTATTCTATTCTATTCTATTCTATTCTATTCTATTCTATTCTATTCT
>JAHLSL010000038.1:12998833-13155476 GCA_025920805.1 Petroica traversi | reverse complement strand
CTATTCTATTCTATTCTATTCTATTCTATTCTATTCTATTCTATTCTATTCTATTCTATTCTATTCTATTCTATTCTATTCTATTCTATTCATTTTAATTTGATTGTAAGTGTTCCATGAAAGGCTTCATTCAAATTGTCTGAAAATCAGCAGTCACTTCACCCTCAATTCCAGTCATGTTGTCAAACTTTAACAGGCAAGGTAATGTTACTAATTCTTAGCTTGGGGGAAATTTTCTTGGCACTCGTCATTCTCCTGTCCTTCCAAATATCTCTGAAGTTTTGGCTAAAGAAATATATTCTTCCAGACATGGTTTTCTCCCTGAGTGTGTGAGTGTCCATGCTTGTGTGTGTAGGAAACAGAATGAGTTATTGTGGTTTGATTTCTTAGCCAGATCACCAGCTCCCTTTGCACAATCACTGTACATGTTTCCACAGGATTATACAACCCACTGGCCATTCCAACTCGGCTGCAATATTTGGCATGTTGATGGTTGACTCCTCCTTTTTCCCAAACATCCCAGAGACTGGCTCCACTCCACTGAAGCCAGTGGAATTGCAATAAAATAAAAAACAGTGTTTTGGAGCAGAAGAATCAAGCCCATCTGATGATATTTCTTTAACAATCCACTTATTTAGCAGAGTTCAGGTTCTGGCAAGTGACAACTTCTAAATGGCTCAGTACTACCACTACATGAAAAGTCAATACCCACTTCTCAATAGCAACAATGGGACTTGACATGTTCCTGTGGGCTGTTTTGATTTATCTAGTTTTGTGTGATAACAAGCCCAGAAGAGAGAGAAAAAAATCTTGTTAACTTAAATATTACATTGCAGGTAAAATACAGCTTTACATGTGCACTCTAAAACCCAAACCCTGTTCAAACCACTATGCTGCAGATGAGATTTACCACCTACTGAAACATCTGGGCATGAAAAGGAGCACAGGAGAACCCATTCCAAGCTGGGAGAGTGCTGGGCTCCTGCCTCCTCTCCACTCAGCCCTCATCTGATGGCAAGAAAATGAGTGTAATAGTACAGAGGGGGTTTAGCTGAGCAAACAATCAGCACTTGAACATGCCTTTGTTGTGTTTACCAGTGCCAGGGCAATTTTCAAAGGCACTTCAAAACAGTAGGATGAGCCTCGGGTCAATGCAGCTGATTTCTGATAGATAACTTTTATGTCTCTCCCCTTTCCAGGGGAGGAGCTGCAGAGGGAGCCAGTGACAAAGAGCCAAAGTCTGTAAGGTTTTCCCAAGAGCATGTAACAAATGTAGGAAAACATGAAGGGAAAGACTATAAATCAGGATCCAAAAAGATGCACTGTCCACGGCAGCAGCTCTGAACCTTCAACAAGACATTTTTCGAGCAAGGTTTTGGAATTTTGGTGGGCTCTGACCTGCAGTTTTCACTTCCAAAATAACTTGACTTTTCTAAAGTGGTAATTTCATTTTCATGATAATGCTAAACTCAAGCCACATGTGCTTTAATTTAAAGCAGGACTCAGGCGGTGGACCCTGCCAAGAAACAGTAGAGAAACATGCTTATTCTACTAGTTTGCTTGAGGCACTCAGCATTTTTGAATGCCTAGGCAGAAATATAGTTTTTAAATAAGCCAATCCCAGAGAGAGAGAGAGAGAGAGAGAGAGAGAGAGGAAGAGTGAGAGCAGAAGAGGGAGGGAGAGATAGAAGAAGATTGCAGTACATTTTTGCATTAAGCTTTTGTTGCATTGGCTGGTTAAATAAGAACTGATGAGCTGGCAAAAGAAGAAATATTATCTATTGCCTTCACTGGCTATTTTTGTTTTTGACAGTGAAGGTGTTGTCCAGACCCCTTCTCTTTTTCATACAAAAACTGGTTTGTTAAACTTCATCATGGCAATGGCTATTAGATTGCTTTAAATACACTTTTGGTTGTTGAACAGCTCTTTCTACTAATTGAATCCCAGGGAGAGATTTGTTTACAGTCCTCCTGGTGGCATTTTTAGGATTATTTTAAAGCCTCCTGTGAGATTCACAAAAGCAACCTTGTCTTTGATTTAGTAAGAGGAAAAGAGAGAGACAAAAAAGAAGAAAAAAGTTAAGAATGAGTGGACAGAGAAGGTGAGAAATTCCCCCCACTCCTCCAGAAAGCCAGATGACCGAGCTCTTAGATTTGGGGGCGCTATGTGTGGGGTCAGAAGCCAGTTTCTTCCCCCCAATAAAGTGCCTTCTGACTGCTATTTGTCAGAAAAAAAAAAAAAAGAAAAAAAAATTACCAATTCCTCAGACCTCATCAACAAGGCAAGAAACTGTTAATTCATGGTAGAGCAAACTAAACAGCCCTGGGTGGGTAAAGTCAGAGGTTGTAGGGTCAGATCTTGAATTTTAGTGACTTCTGCTGGATCCTTTTCTTTGTCAGGCTGCTCTAATTTTAGATGTTCACAAAAGAGATGTAGGTGCTTGACATGAGGCATCAAAACCACCAATGAAGCAAAAAACCACCAATCCTCCCCCCTCCCCAAATAAATTGACTATTGTGAAAATATGTTTTATTTCATGGCTTCCAGACACTTACACTAGAGATGTTCTTGACTTGTGCTTCTTGGGGATTTTCTTCATCTAAATGTGCACAGTTAATAATGACAGGAATTGGGAAGGCAATAATTACTGCCTTGTTACTGCCCCAGCTTTCTGTGCCTACCCCACAGTGGCTTGGAACTGTGCAGAAGATACAGAGCACAGGATACAAGGATGACCATTGGAGACCTGTACTAGTGTATTTTGGCCAAATACGCTCATTTTAAGCAGTCCCATTCTGGTGGCATTGATCTGACCCTTTCCTTCTGTGACACAAGTATGGCTTCAGTCCTTCAGTCAGGGTTTCCTCCTCTGCTTCCCTCAGCCCCATCCCCAAATGTCCTCTGTGGTTAAATCCTGAGCTTTCTGATCCATGTTACAGTCCATGCAGATGTCCCTAAACTGGCATCCAGCTATTTCCAGCCAAGAAATCTCCCTGGCACAGCTTCACAGTGCAGCATCAATTTTCTGTTCCCACAGTTTTCAACCATGTCTGAAGTGGAAGTGGGATCAACATGACAGATGTAGCTGGGTTCAGGCAAAAGCCCTGACAGACTCCAGGCTGTCATAATTAAAATAAACCCCACCCTCACAGGTAAAACCCCAGTGATCCATGCTAGTCTACTCAGGACAAGTCTAAAATCCCTTGAAATAATAACTGATGTTCTCAAACAAAGTGTGGTTTTGATCTTAAAGAAAATAAAAGGTGTTCTCACAAAGAATTTCCAATTTTGAAAGGCTGAAAGTTGCTTTTGAAACAATTCTTCCCTGGCCCTGGAACGGGCAGCCTTAAGACCGGTTGTTTTATGGTGAAATATCTCCAGTAAGAAGTATTTAGAAAAGGAACCACAATGCCTCAAGACAGACATGATTCAATGATTTCCCAAAACAGGGATTTTAAATAAATATTGCATTACATCTTTCTGGTTTTGTTTTGTTTTTATAAGCCATCAGTAACATACATGTAGCAGCTTCCAGGAAGGATGTGCAGGTAGTGAATTATCCGTAAAAAATGACCAGGGGCTGAAAGCTCAAAGCTTCCCTCTTTCCTTGAATTACCTGGCTGGCAGTCTATAACAAACATACATGCCACCCACACACTGTTTTAAAAGAGCATTATTAAGGTTGCAAATCAATTCTTAACTCAAAAATGAACCTTAAATCATTTTCCTTGTGTGTATGAATTATATAAGTCTTTAATTAAATGAACAGCTTGTATGTTTTCCGCCACCTCATTCAGAGTGGATGGTGCTCTCCTAATTCAATATTTTGTTCTCTGCTTATTATCTGAGGTGTGACCCCAGGCCTTATTTACAGTAAAAATCTCATTCTGAAGACAGAATTATTAATTTCCTTGTGGCTTCTCCTGTGGGGCTCATCACCACAGGATCCAAGGGACTCACAAACATTCATTTAGCTCTTCCACAAACAGAGGAGGGGGTGCTGTCATCCTTGCTGGTCTATCAGAGAAGCAAAGCACAGAGGGATTTAGGGGGACACAGAATGAGACACATGCCCTGATCTTGGCTGCAGTTGGAAACGACAGCTGCTGCTGCAAGTCAGAATCCATGATCTTATCAGAAACCTGGAAGATGAGAAATGCAAAGTTAATGACTTGTAGGAAGAGTTTGGCTTCAGTGACCAAAGATGGGTTAAACAAACACCAGGATAAAAGTGAATCCAACTCAACTAATTTAACCAGGAGATCATCCATTCTTGTCTTGCAACCTTCATTTTCTAGACTTCTCTCATCCTTTTCATGCTTTGAAAGCACTGAGAGAGCAGGACTGAAAATGTCTCCTTTATTCAGGATGTCAGGTTCCAGAGCAGACCCTCCTTGCACTGAATGAGGCAGAGGACAGTGAAAAATGCAGGAAGTCTTCAAGCCACTAAAATCTGCATGAACACCACCAAGATTCAAGAAACCAAACTGAAGTTGCACAAACCCATTAAAATCCAGTGATTCCTAATCTTTGAATCATCCTGCAGTTAACATTTACTGTTTTATTTCCTAGGTTTTTAAGAAGCCAGTCTGAAAAAAATCCAGTTGGCTGAAGGAATTATGCTCCTGGCACCCACATAGGCCATCAGCAGGGCTGGAGCCTCTCTAGCACCCTCTTGGACTCCTTCAGTTGAGATAACAGAAGAATTGGGCGAGGGAGACTTAGGGGAGGTTGCTTAATGTCTTTAAAACTGTGTGAATTGTGGTTTCTCAAAAGCCTGATGCTTTGCCAGTTCTGGGCAGATTCTCACAGGGAATGCAAAAGACTCATCTCAACCATAGCAGCCAGTCAGCTGTAAAAGTTGAGATTCCCATTAGAAATCAAAGGCAATTGTGTCCAGAACTTAATGCCAAAAAATAATTTAGTCTTCTTGCAAATGGCTGTTTCACCCTAAATTTCTTCCCTCTATAAAGGAAAAAAATAAATAAATAAACCAACAACCTAACTGGAAAATTTTGATCCCAACACAAAATCTTGGGCAAGACACAAATAATTGGAAATTAAAATGTTGTGCAATCCTAAAAGTTCTTGTGACAGAGAATAAATTTTTCTTTCATCTCAAATGAGGACATAACCTGAGAGATGATAACCAGAAGTTATTTTTTACCTGTGCTTTTCTTGAAGCAATGCAGATGATTCAGAAAATGTGATCCATATATCAGGTGGTTCAGTATCTCTTCTTGACTTTGTAGTACTTTGACTTCTCTGGTTAAATTGTTAAGAGGAATATAAGCAATGAAAACCTCAGATCATTACTACATCCATTCCCACTCCCACTGCTGGATGAGATCTTGAGTCAGCCAATTCCTTTATGGTTTCTAGATAATTGGTTTAATTTCCAGAGGTGTGAAAAGATTACAATTCCCTTACATTTGACTAGCACAACTGGAAAATTACACATCTTTGCTGCTCAGATAGTTCAGCTGAGTTGCTGAACTGGAAACACTGTGACTGAAATATTTGACCTTGTTTTTGAGATGTTCAAGGCATTATCTTGTCTACACTGTGCAAAAGCCAATGAGAAATTCAAGTACTTTTTGATGCCCAGCCAGATAGCTCTCTGGTAGGCAAGGGGCTATTTTTTGTTGGTTGTTGTAGGATTCCTTCTAAAGAGCAAATGTCACCTGCTGGAGGACACAGAGCAAGGATCAGCCCATGCACGCCCAGGGGTGGCACCTCCCTCACCCCGTCAGCCGCCTGCCAAAATCACCATACAAATGAGACCTACCCTACACACAGCAGACAGAGCAGGGAGCAGAGGAGTGCCAGGAGGTATTTGCAGGTGGAAAAGGTTAACATCTCCCTGTGGGGTCTTGTTGCTCATTTCTGAACATGGTGCTCAATCCTAGAACAGGCTGGGGTGCCCGTGCTGGATTTCTATGCAGACAGAGTGGGAGCTTTCCCAAACCTGTGTGCATTACCAGCATGGGAGTCACCTGGGAATGGCTTTGGAGTGAGTAGTTGGAGCCCCCATGCTGACCATTTGGGTATTATTTTCATTTGCACTCTTCTCATATGCCAGCTGATTGTTATTGGATGTGTAAAGCATATTGCTGGCTTCAGCTGGCTGGTAATTGAGGTGGGGTTAGAGAGCATTTTTTAAAGAAGTCTTTTTGGGATTTTGTGACAGAAATGAGAATTTGTTACAAAATCCTTTTTTTTTTTCCTTTTTTTATCTTGGTGAAAATAGAGCACACCCAAATTCAGATTAAACACATCAAGTGTTCTGAATATTTTCCCCATGTTGCAGTTTGCCAAAGTATTTGAATTTTGAGCAGTAATGGGGTTTTCTCCCCCCCACGTTTTCAAATTGAAGCAAACAAAATTTTTTTAAAAAATTGATTTTGCCCTGTACTAGCTGGGAGATCATTTAGATAGATGTTCTGTCAACACCATCCATAGAATTTATCCCCTAGCATATTATATCTGTGTTTTTCAAGCTCTACAATATCATAGCTTGCAATATCCTTTGGAAAAACCATAGGTAGACCACTGAATTAATCAGGTTTGCTTGATTTTTGCCCACTGGAACTGGAATAAACAAAAGAAATACTAATGTCTAAACCAGAACAACTGCATGTCTCTCTGATGGATTAAGAAAGCCAAGAAGTATGGTTTTTTAAAGCAAGAACAATGGAGAGCTGACATTGCAAAAGGCCTGATAAATGATACTATATTGTTTTCTTTTCAGTGCATTCCACCATTGCCCACTGCTTCAAACCCTAAAGACCAGCTCCAGAAAAGGAAATCTTGATGTTTGTGAATGCAACGTCTTCCAGTGGAGCTCGATGATTTATTTGGTCGCTCGGTAATTAAAACTCCTCCATCTGGATGCCACATTCTATAAAGAGCCTTATTAGAGTTAGATTATTTGTGAGGAGGATCATTCATGGTATTAAAGAGCAGCTAGCAGGTATTGTGCTAGCAGTGGAATATTTAAGTAATCTAGGCACCCAACAATTTGTTTCCCAGTCACTTGAATTGAATCTCCCAGGATGTGCTCCTGAAAAGTAATGGAATAAAAAAAAAAAAAAGGCCCCACTGTTTTAATACATGGTTGTAAGCAACCAATAAAATAGCCTTTTTTCTCTATCTCTGAAAAGCTTGCAAGTTTAGCTCTGTAAAGGTTAAATAATTGGTTTAACCTGATCCCTCTATGACTCTCCTCTACCTTGTGGGAAAACTCCTGTAAGCTTATTGTAAACATAATTATGCTGTGTGGGCTTTTCATTAATCTACCAAAAAACCACAAGATGACATGCATCAGACTGGTTTTTTTCTCTTTCTGGAACTTGCCTCTACTTGCAGTTGCAGCAAGATGCTTATTTGTATAGTCTGAGCTTTTTTGCAAATGTACCATGAATTAAATCTTCTCTGTTTTTTACATTCTCAGAATTAAATAGGAGTCATCCCAGGGTTAATAATAATAAATTTAATACAGACCCACCTCTGTAGCCATGACATGATGGACAGAAATTTCTTACCCTCCTGTTCCTGGGCTTTGTTGGCAAGTCAAGCAGCAATATATGAGGTGAGAATGTGAAATACAAAGAGTGGAAGTTACTTCAGCAATAATGCTCAGTGAAGAGACACATTGCACAGTGTCTTGGTGGCAGGGCAGCCTCCTGATTTACACAGAGTTTGCCAGCTCCCAGGTGAGGATCCTCTACCTTGCATGTGCCAGGCAGCTGCCTTCCTACACAGATGCCAAGAGTCCCAAAATTACCACCCCAGAGCCACTTGAGCACCCAGTCGAGGTTATTCTGCAGGGAAGCAATTGGGACGTCTGGGAGCCATATCCACCTCCTAAGGACGTTTGGAGAGTACTTCCTGCTTTCTAAAGATTGTGATAAATATCTGGTGCCTCTTTGGGAATTTTGGGTCAAGATATTGGAAAGGATTGGCTTATTGTACTAGGTTTGTGGTGGGTAGCATGGGCTTTTAGGGCTTGTTTATTAAATATAAGTTAAATCCAAGAATGTCCCAGTTTGCACGTATCTACAGGCTAGTTGGGCTGTGTTCCACTGCTTTCTCCTTTTCCTGTCAACCACACAGGGTTATTCCAATAGCTCAATCTCTCCCACAGTTGCCTGTTGTAGAGTAGCTGACAAAAGACCAGGGCTGGAAACCACCCTGCAATATAAGACCTTCACTGTCTTCATTTATTAGGGAAAAAAGCAAAAGATTGGAACACTTTTTTGGTTGCCTAAAAGAACATTTAGAACACAAAAGGATAATATTGGAAAAAGAGCTTTAAATAGATCTGTCACATATGGCTTAAACTGAAAGGGTATAAATTTAGATGGACCATTAGGAAGAAAATCATTATTGTGAGAGTTGTGAAATACTGGCATAGGATGGGCAGAGAAGCTGTGGATGCCCCAGCCCTGGAAGTGTTCAAGACCAGGTTGGATGGAGCTTTGAGTGGAAGGTGTCTTTGCCCAGGGCAGTAGGTTGGAACAAGCTGATCTTTAAAGTCCTTTCCACCCCAAACTATTCTAGAATTTTATTATTCTATAATATACTGAAATAATAGGTACAGATCCTTTTTTCTCTCCACAGAGAAGGTGCAGCCAGTGCTGGAATGAACATGACAAAGTGAGTTTGTCAGCATGGCCTTTTGCAGACAGCAGGACTCCAGAATGGCTGTGCCTGAAGCAGCTCTGGGGACTCTCTGAGCAGCCCAGCACTTTCAGCACACTCAGGGATCTAACAAAGGCACTCGGCTTTAAAATCTGGGCTGGCTCCTCTCCAGCTGAGCCACAGCAGCTCTGCCTGCAGTGGTGAGTGCAGAAAATCCCTCAGCTGGTGCTTCTGGGGTGGGAGCAGGGACAGGAGGCACCTTGTTCACAACACCCAACAAGATGCATAATCCAGGTCAGCTGCTGGGGCTATAATTGCATGGGTGCTGCTTCCAGCCCTACATCACTGAGGTCTAGGTGAAAAGCAGAAAATAAACTCTAAAAATACTCTTATTTTTTAAATTCCACATTTAGGATTCAGAGGTTGGGCTGCAGTTGGCATTGAAACAACATTCATATCATCATCTGTAAACAAATAAGGAGAACAAACAGACTTCTAGTCTGCCAACACTGCCACAGCCCAGGTGGATGAGGTGGGGGCAGGAAACCATGCACTTCAGGACCTTCTTCTGCAAATGAAGGTATTTAGGTCTCCCATCACGTCCTAGAGCCAGGTGACTCTGTGGGCCAGAGTTGTTAAGTGGGAATTACAGTGCATAAGAGGAAAAATTGCTGTTGTGGATTTTTTTTTTTTTAAAGAAATCTTGCCAAACCAAACTAAACTTCTTTTTCTGGCACAGCAACAGACCTTTTGGATAAGGAAGAAGCATAGATGTTTTATCTTGCCTCTAATAAGCTTTTGATATTATTTTAAACACTATTCTTTGGATCAAGTCAAAGGGATAATAAATGGGAGAGGATAAATTGCTGAGAAACTAAAGGCTGCCAATACTACACTCTCTACCAAGAAATATGTCAAAAGCAGAGTTCTGTAGTATCTCCTGTGGTAATATTCAATCCCCTCATGAATTAACTGGTAATAGAGGAGAGAGAAAACTCATTAAGTACAAGGTTGATAAATTATGCAGTCATCCAAAAATGAATTCTGAAAGTATATTCAGGGACCAGAATAGAATTAAAAGAATTTTCATAGAATAAAGAAATGACTGGTAAAAAATGGGATGCTATTTGACAAAGACAGTAGGGAATCTTATTAATAAAATGTGATATACTCCTACTCTACTTGGTTTGGCTAAATTTAAATCTAATTACTCTGTTTAATGTAAGAGGGATGTAGTACAGTGGCAAAAGACACACAAAAGACCAACAAGAACAGTTAAAAGGCTAGAAAACATTACCTGTAAGTGGAAGGGATTAGGATTATGTAAACTTTTCTTTAGAGTAGAGTGCAGGGGGATATGATACTGTTCTTCACATGTGTGAAATTAAGAGTAAAGAGGAAGGGAATAAAGTACCCTCACGTCCTAGTGCAGGTAGAACAAGGACTAATAGATTTAAATTGCAACAAGAAGATTTAGGATAGCCTGTGGGAAAAAATGTAAACATAAATGTAATTAAGTACTGAGATGGATTGTTTTGCAAGGCTGTGGAATCTCCAGCACAAGAGGTGTTCAAGAACAGGTAAAACAAGCATTTGTTGGGAGTAATACAGCTATCACTTACCTAAGGATGGTTTCCCACAATAGACTAGATGATTTTCCAAGGCTCCTTCCATCCTTTTACAATTTTGAAAGGGGAATATACAGTAGTGTGTTAACTTCAGCACCGTAAATATGGAGCAGAGCTTTAAGAATATCCTTATCTCTGCTCATAATATGTTATTTGATTAAAATGCTCCTTTTCCACAATAGTCTTCCTTAACTGTTAATTGCTTATCCTCTGAGTTATTGTACTGTACTTCTAAGTAATTTTGATTCAAAAATTTCTTCTGTGCAGGTTTTCATATAGCAAATTATACAGATCAGTAAGATATCAGCTAGGGTATAAAATGAGGAGGTTAGCAGAAGGTTATCATCATTTCTTAAAATCCCCAGTCACCTGAATAATGATTTTATATGGAGACAAAGGACTTCCATATTGCCTTCCCCTCTAAGAGAGATTTTCCATTAAAATATTCCAGTTGAGAATAGCTTTAGTTCCTTGATAATACTGCTCATGTCTTAAATTACATTGCATAGTCCTTCAGTCTCTTGTCTTCAAAAGTCAACTTACTACATAGAGAACACTAGAAAATTTCATTGTGCTGCAGCAGCAAAGTCAATATAAAAAGGGCAAAGATTCAACACAGAAACCAGGACAAAGCCATGACAGATTACCCCAGGATTTTTGCAGACCTTGGCAGAAATATAGAACGCAAAAGGCAATGCATGTTTATAATATTAAGCAGGATGTGACTTTAGTTCTATATATATATATATATGTACATGTAGATATGCCTTAGTTGAACATTGGTATCTAACACTGTTCCCTGGATGAACAGAGCATGGTTCTTCTCTGTGTTATCTGGAACTCATATCATAAATGAAATTTCTCTCCTCTTGAGGACTGCTTGCATATTTGAGTGACTGATTTCTGTGCAAACAGAAAGAGATGTCTTGCCTTATCAGTTCTGAGGAGTGACTCTGAGGAGCAGCGTGGATGCCAAACACATTGCACTGCAGATCATTTCCCTGATTTCTCCTCATTTTGGATGTGGTACTGGTAGATTATACTTAGCATGTCTTTTGAAAATAATTAAGTTTGACTGCATATTAGGTATCTAAAAAGGCAAATATCTAATTTCCACTTTTTAATATTCCAATTTCATATTTTCCTCAGCAGATTGCTAGTGAAATCACATTAACTAGAAAGACTATGACACATCATCTCAAGAAATAAAGATGATGGTGATTTTTTCCCCTACATTTGCAGAACATTTTTCCATACACTTCTTTGGATTGAAAAGCCTCATCTTTGAGACACATACCACAAGGCAGAAGGATAAACCAAAATCTTCCTTGGCTGTTCTCACATCATGTTGCAGGAATCCCCTATATCCTTCAGGACAGAGCAGAAAGTATCGAAACAACATTTCAAAGGAAATAAATCCTGCAGAATGTACTACCCCAAAATGAACCTCACCTAGAGTGGCTTCCTAGACCTTAGAGGTGTTCAGTTGCTGTTTTTCATAAGCATCACTTTGATGCCCCTTGTTTTGCCTTAGGTATTGGCTGTAGATCCTACTGGCTTTGGGATTGTGCTTTTAAGCCAGTGCAGGCATTTTCCACTGATGTTATTGGTCATGGGATCAGGCCCTATAAGAACATATCCAGCTTTGTGAGAATTTCATTAAACCAATGCACAAGGGTCCAGACCATCTCACCTGCTCTCAAGCCTGCCAAAGTGAGGTTTGTAGGAAGTTAGATCAGGCTTCCTGATGCTGTCAACAGACATCATCTCTTTTATAGATGATTAGGAAACATTGAAGGCGAATACCTACATTCAACACATCACATGGGTAGGATAAACATACCTATGTAATACCTGTGCTGCTGAAAAGCCAACTAGAAGCTGAGAGACACGGAATCACAGATTATTTGCATTGGAAGGACCTTGACCCAACCCCTACCATGGACCAGGTTGCTCAGAGTCCCATCCAGCCCAGTCTGGATTACTTCCAGGGATGGGGTAGTGATCACTGTGGATGCTACTATCTCTCTGAAGTAGACCTGGAGGAATTCTCTGGAGGAACTTGTAATGCTTTTGCTAGTCAGGTAATATTTTATCATAGAAAGAAATTTTTCCCTAGGGCTGAATGCCTTTAAGGTATGACAGCCACTGTGATTTGTTAATATTTACTGTTTTGATAAGTTTAATACTTTAACAGATACAAGGAGGACCAAGGGGGAAAATGACATCCAACCATGGCCAGAGATAAAAGATGCTGTAATTTAAAATAAGAAATAGCACTTCAGACCCACTGTGTTTAGCTTCTGTATTGCCTCTAAAGGCTTTTCCTTTTGCAAAACCCTTGCCATAAATTAAATACCTTCTCCACCAACAGTAAGAAGGAAAAGATGATTTTGAAAGCTGCTCTTCACCGGAAGTCATAGAGAAAATGTGTATTCAAGCTGGACACAAGGTTGTGTAGGACTGGAGCCAGGAGCCAGGGGCAGTAATATCTTGATGCTGATCTTGCCATCTCTGTGATACATTGAGCAGAGAAAGAAATTTTGAGCTAGAGAAAGACAGCTTCTCCTTTTCTAAATGCAAATGCTACAAAAATTAACTCTCATTTGTAATACTGACCCAGCACAGTTTTCTGATTAATAAAAAAAGTTCTGTCTTCCTCTAACATATTGATTGCTCTCAAGAGTAAAACAATTGAATACTCCCTTATCATCAGGAGTGAAGTCATCTAAATTTTGCTTAAGGATGTTCCTACTATTTGCCTCCAGATCCTTTGAACCAAAATCCTTCCTGGCTATTTATTCTTTGCCTGAAACAATGCCTCCTTCAATCCTTATGCTGATGTCATCTGAGGCATTCAGGATGTGCTTACAAAAACTGATGGATTAAACCTCACGATGACCCTGGAAAACAGAGAATTATTATATTTCTGACTTGGTAGAGTGGGGAATTGAGAAGGAGCAAAAAAATTCTCTTTACCCAAAAGACAGCTACATACAATATCAGCAGTGCAAGGCCTTAGCAAACAGTCATTATTTGTTCTCCGGACTTCAAATCCATGTTCTAGCAGTAATACAACACTTTCCCTCCCCTATGTAATACTTTCCCCTCTTCCTTCAAACATCTGCCCTTGAACCTCCTGCCTCGTGTAAATGCATTATAATCCTTAGTTTCAATATTTCATTCAAGTCATCCCATAAACAGAAACTTTCAAGAGCAAATAATTCCATTTTGAATCACCCCCTTTTGTATGTGAGTCATTCTTCCCATGTATCATATTTGCAGTCAGATGCGTTGTGATTTCCAGCTGAAAAGTACCTCTTGTTTCAGTAATTATTTAGGAATCAGTATCTGCTTTCTATATATTAGTGAGGGAAAGTTTCCAAATATTCTCAGAAGCTTTCTTGCATTTTCATCACAGCCAATTCCATGGCAAATCTGATTTTTATTCATATAGAATAAGCACGTCAAGTTTCAAATCCCAGTATAGTCTTTGCTGCAACCCTATATTATGTATTCAGTTTATCCCGTGCTTCCATTGTCTTCAAAAGGCACTGGATCAGGGAGGGATAGAGCTGAGATTTTGGATCAGGTTTTCATTGGCATAAATAGAGTGAGGTGCCTAACCCAAGGCAGTTTGCATGCACAAGGCTGGTCAAAGCCTTTGGGGATTTGAAAGTCTCTCCCCAGCGCCCAGTGCAGTAAAACAACCAAATCCACACTTACGTTGCGGGAAGTGTGTCTGGAGGAGATGGCAGTGCAAAAGGGAGTGTGTGCTGTAAACTCACACCTGAATTTCCTTCACAGCAGCTGACCTGTGTAGAGAAGCCTTTGAATTTATAGCAAAGGCAAATAAACTGTGTTCACCACTCTGCTGTTTGATGTGGTCATACTATATTGGACATTGGAGTTAAATTCTTGCCATCCTGTTGGCAAAGTCTGGGTATAAATATGATGTTTCCAGATGCTATGTGGAACAGTACATCGTGATCCCTGCAATATTCTGTGAAATGATTGTCCCATGTCATATCTGTGTCCTGCTTTCTGCTTTGTTTTGTTTTTAAACCCAGGAAGAGAATTCATTTAAAGCTTGAAGTTTTGGAAAAGAATAAGGATTGATCAAATTCAGCAGAGCAACAGGACACTTTTCCTGTAACCTGAAAGTTTATGTGGGATTTTGACAGCCAGAGGGAAAATTATTTCTTTTTTTCTTTTAAGGCTGTTTCTGATCTCAGGAATTGAAGCTTTGGGTAGGCAAATTATGTTGGAGTCTTTTCCACGAGCACCCTGCAGAGACAAAAAGGACACTTGGCACACTCACATCTCCTTCCCCATCCATGTCCGTAGAGGGTCCTCGGCTCAGGTTGGCCTTGGTGACTCAGCCCAAAAAATCCCTCTAATCACATGTATAGGAAAGGCTGACTGATTAATTCTTCTACACCATTTGCCAGGCCCTTTTGGAACAAATGAAACAGAAAGTATGCCTGAATTAAGAACAGCAGGCTTCAGTATTTGGTGCCCACTTGGAGGGAGGGGAAAGTGAAACAAGACAGCAGAGGCAGATATGGAAAAAATTGCCTTTGGCATCAGTCAGTTAACAGATAATGAAATGTAGCTTGGGAGAAATGTGGGCAGATGGAATTTGCTTTAGCTTATAGCTGGGATTAATTTGTGTTATTATGGTGTTCACACATGTGAGCCCACCTGACAGAAGACTACATCTCTCCATGTCTCAGTAGTAATCCTGTAAATGTGGATGTCTAAGAAAGGTTATAATGGTCAAAGTGGTGTTTCTAGAGCCTGTTGCTATTTTGTCCTGTGTTTGGTACCTGGAAGTAATGCCTGGAGTTGGTACCACCTTAGTTCAGATGAGGCAAGCACAGTATAGGCTGAATAAAGGAGTCAATCCTTTCCCCACTGCCAAGCAGAGTTTATGTCAATTATTTGACTGATCAACCATTGTTTTTCGTTGATCCATGCCTGCCCAGTGCTCACAGCTAGTGCTTGAGCTGTGCTGAAATACATTCTCTGCCCACTTCACAATGATGTGAACTGCACTTTTCCTATTTCTCTGGAAAGTCTCTTAGCTGTTTAATTGCTCTTTTTTTTTTCACCTAAGAGTTGTATCTGCTTAGCTTGAGTTAGATCCCTGCTGTTCAAGAACCTGTGTGCCTGTTAGTCCTCCTGCAACAACAGCAGCTCATGTGGCCAGCAGGAAACAAAAGCAAAACGAAACTAAAATAAACTAAAACAAACAAACAAACAAAAAAACCCCAATATCAACAACAAAAAAAAGGTTGCAGGACTTCATAAAAGTGACCCAATGAACTGTATGAATCCAGGCAAGTTCTAATCACTTTTTTAAGGTCTGGAGGGGAGTTGAAATCTGCAGAAGAAACACTCTCATGACAGCTGGGATCTCCCCACAGACAGAGTGAAGGTGCAGGGTATGGATCTCATCAAAGACAGGCACGACCAGGAGCCTCTTTGGTTTGTGTTCATTCATGCCTTGCCAGTTCTGCTCACTTTGATGATAAAATTCCTTCTCACTGCAATTTCAAGGAAATGGGGAGAAAACACACAAAATACTTTGGAAAATGTCACTAAGGCTTTTAGAACAATTTCTGTTAAGGAGGCAATGTTTTGTCTCTAAGGAGGATTTGCAGTGTTTCAACCAATGCTAAATAGGAAACTAAACCAACCTGTCACTAAAAGTGAAACGTTGACTCATGTTGACATTTGAGCCAAAACTCATAACAGGCCTTGGGAAGAACAGCTAAGATCTCTTGCATCTGCTTCCTATCTGGAGGCAGAGGTTATTAACTTTGCTTTACTTTTGACTATGATTTAAAATAAAGATGAATTAGCAACAAAAAGATAAACTTGAGTTAAAAATAAGAAGTCTCCTCGTATTTATACTGTCTCTCATAAAGAAGTAAACTCTTGATAAAACTGTCAATATTTCCACAGAATCACAATGCTCATTATTTAAACCTTTATTAATCCCATTCTAAGAAGGAAAGAATTCAAAGTATTCTTTCTGTTAAGTGTGGTAAACTGGGGAAATGCTAAGAATTCTGCTCCAGTAGTATTCACTGTTTGCAACAGCTAAAATAAAACCCAAACTCACGGACAAATCTGACACAGGGCAACTTTCCTGGCCCTGTAACTTGTGATGCAGAGGGCTGTAGGTTCCGAGAGCTGCAGATGATGATGCACATCATATGCGATGAGGAGACAACCTAGGAATATTAAAATCTGAAATACACATAACAAGTGACAAGCTAATCAGTCTTCCATAAAACTTAACACAACTCTCCAAGTAAGAGTTAGAGTCTTTAGGAAAATATCTCCCTAAGATATCTGTCAGGGAAAGAAATTAAGAACGGCCATTTCCACCAGATTTTTGAAGGTTAGAAAATACAGCACATCTTCTGAATGCTGGAATCCATGACCACGCAATGGTAACAAACTGTCAGTCTCAGAGCCATCCTTTCCCAAACTCTGTTGGAGGTGGATGAGACTCATTTCCAAAGCTTTCAGCTGGGATGTTTTATTTAATGGGTTTTGTTGTGTGGGAACTGATTAAGAGCAGTGATATGATAAGGTCTGCCACTTAATTGGGTAATGGTTTGACTTAATGAATTTGAGCTCAGCCACTGCCAAGTGCTATCAGAGAGGGAAATCAATGTATCAAAAAGCCCCACCAAATGCTGTGTTATGGAAATGGGTGGCAGGATCTGGCTGGATCAGAGTCAGATGGACCTAATGTGAGAACCACATGGTGCGGTTCTGTGGTTGGCATTATGTAGAGAGTCAGTCTAGGTGATCTGAATGGGGTCTCCTGGCCCCAGCAGATTAAACCAGGGGATGTTTTGATCTCTGTGTTTTTTAAAACTTATTTCTTGTGTCTGTTTTCACACCGTAAGTGCAAGGCATCCACTTGTACTCGTATTTGTGAGCTCTTAACTGCTCTAATCAAGATTCTGCAAATGTTGTCTTTGGGAATGGGGCTAAATATATTCAAAAACGTTTGCAGTAGCAGGCATTAATCAGAGCAACCCTTTCCAAAAGGACTGCATTTAATTAAATTAATTATGTTTCTTTGTATTTAATTAATTCCATGCTTCAGGGTTTCCACTGGAGGCCTAGAGAGGCCAGGAAGATTTTTTTCCCACCTTTGATGAACAACTTGGCTGCTGATTTTCGGTGTTTATTTTTTCCCTATTTTGCTCAGATTCATCACAGATTGGCGGCACTCTGACATGGGACATGAGGTCAGGTGCACTGCTGCTTCCCTCTGGATTTCTTTTTGCTCCTGTGCTTGGGTTTAAACCACTCATCAGTTTCAGGGCCAGGAAAACCTTCACCAGATCAGATTTGCAACAATTCTGTGCATTGGGTGGATTCCTTGGGCATTTTCACCTGGCCAGTGTCCTGCAATTAAAGGTTCAAAAATCAATGGGGATGACTGGAGTCTGTTCTGGGCTCATCATGTGCAATATTATGGGTTTAAGGTTGTTTTGCTTTCTTGCACTATAGGTCTAATTTTTAACTTTTTTTTTTCCCTGAGTGTGGGGCAGTGTAGCCAATGATTGGATTTGTGCAGAGAAAAGGCCCTTGGGGGACATCCCAGGCTTAAGCATCTCTTACATCCTTTCTCACAGGGGAGTAGATCCTGTTACCAGGTGATGCTCTCCAGTCTGACATCCTTGATATAGCTGAGCATGAATTCATAGCTTAGAATTGCTTTATGCTCATAATTCCTGGGAGAAATGCATCTAACAAAAGGCAAACTGCACGAAGAACAGCTAGCCACAAATTTAAAGAGATTCTAATGCTGGGCTCAATAAAGACAGGTGATGTATTTAAGAAATTACAGGCTCCCATTATAGTTTCTAGCAGCCACCCTCCTGTTAAGGGCTTCAATACTGATCCACGGGGCAGAGCAGTCCTGGCTGCAGAGGGAGAATTCAGAGCAGAGCTGAGGGTGGACGGCGGGATCTCCTCGTAGCTGGCATGAAAACAAGCAGGAGACCATTGCTTGTCCTCTCTCCACATGACAGGGCTGCATCTGAGTGCCCAGCTTGAAAGAAAACCCTGTAATGGGAGCTGAGACAACAAGGTACCCAAGCATGGAATGGGATTTGTGGTGACCATAATTAATTAGGACTGTGACAAACTTCTTTGTTCAGAAGGCACCAAAAAGCAAGTTTTACAGTGGAGCTAATATAGAGATAACAAAACATGGCTTTCTTTTATTTTATTTTTTTTAGAAATAAAGTATGTTATTGATCAAAGGGTTTAAATGTGGGTTTTCTACTTTGCTTTTGATTTGTTTTTGTTTTCATTTTTTATTTGATGTGCATCAACACAGAGACACATTCTTCAGAAAGTCCCAGAGGAAAGGTCAACATGCAGGGCTACCTTGGACATGAATAACACAGGGATGAAATTGCAGGAATGCCTTAAAATAATCCTGTATCTATAAAGGACAAAGCTTAGTTCCCACTGGGAGAACTGAGACTAAAGCCAATGCCCTTAGAGTGGGGAGCAGGGTCCTGCAAGGGTCTCTGATGGTCCATGTAAGAGATGTAAGAAGAGATCAGCCTTGCTCATGAACAGTCCATCTTTCTGGGTTGTACCCTCTGGAAATCTTTATTTGTCAGACAGGTCTTGCTTTGAGTTAAGCCTGGGACCAGTGTCACTAAATCTTCCTTCTCAAAATCCTCCCGCTGAAGGTAGAGAGGGTGACAGAAATGTTCTGACACAAGTGCTCTGTGGTTCAGCTCACAAACTGGGTTGGGATTGAAAATGCTGTGATGAGGCTTGATGTAGAGTGTTACGTTCCAGGCTTGCTTGAGATCAAAAGCTGTGTCATTTTGCTGCCAGAAATATTGTTCTGTGGAGGAAGGAAAATGATTGTTGTTAGTGCACCCTGTCAGGCGTGACTTGCAGGGTTTCTGTGTTCTTAGGGTTCCCTACCCAGAAAAAGAGCTTTCCTGGCTCAAATGAATTTTCTGCAGTAAGGAGAAATATTTATTATGTCATGGGCTGAATTGTGGAATGAGATTCCCCAGGAATTAATGAACATCACAAAACTCACTGTCCTCTGGTGAAATGCAAGACATCTCTCTCTGTGGTACCTCCTCTGACTTGAAAATGTTCTTTGGGAAGGCAAAATCCCTTATTGCACACCCTATCTCCTGGGGAAGCAGTGACACAGAGCAGATGAAAAACACCAGTCACATCTCTCAGTGGACCATTCACTATGGTGGGAAGCTCAACACACAAACATACAAACATTCAAACATACCATCCCAGGGCCTGCCAGCCCAGCACCACCCCAGCTTCATCCCAAACCACAAGGGAATTCTGCCTCAGTAACAGAATGACTCTTACTCACTGCCTCAGCATTTGTTGCTCTAAAACTCTGGAAGTTTTTTGTTTGGTTGTTGCCTTTTATTTTTTCCACTAAGTTTTGAAGGAAAAGAAAATATACAAGAAATTCCTTCCCTTTAACAAAACTGTCTCCGTTCTTTAGATTTGCAGCTGAGGAAGTGTGCATTCAAGGAGGAGAATGCCAGTTTGTTAGGAAAGCTTTTATTTAACAACAAAGCCAACAAAACCCCAACCAAAACAAAAGTCAACAAGCTCACGGGTAAACAGTCCAACACTACAAACCAGAAACTAAACAGTAATGTCAGTCAAACAAAAAAAAAGGATTATCATTCTTAAGTAAAAGCTACAGATAGAGCAAGCCAGATGCCAAACTGATTTTATTATTCCTCTACTTTAGCATAAATAGGCAAATGTCAAAATACAGCATCTTGTCATTCGACAAAGTGAAATTCTACTAAATTGAATCAAGTTGAACAGAGAGAGGACTGTAGTTTAGACAGGCACTCCCTCCCCTTCTGACATTGTGGGCCTGCTTGGCAGAACGCTCAGGTTTCAAATGAAAGAAATGTGTTGGAATAGAGCAAGTGATGAAAAAAATGTCCTTAACAGGAACTTCATTAATTAAAACCCAAGAGGCTGACAAGCTTCAAGCTCATATTGTGCAGTGTTGGGGTAAAGGGTATATATTACTCAGAGCCACAAGCCAGGTTTATCCCCTGCCCCTATTATCAGGATTGGTGGAGGTTTCTACTGTAATTTAAACAGTATTCACTGCTGGAAAAGAAAAGAAAAGAAAAGAAACACAACATCAATAAAACTGAGTATGTTGTACTTCTGCTAACCTTAGGGCGGTGTGCAGCTCTCATCATTTATAAAAATCTGGCTATCAGTGTCAGGGTGTTATGCTGGGGCATATAACCAGAGTATCTCTCAAAGTACCTAAAGAAGATTAGCCCCTAAAGCAGATTAGCCCCAGACTGGCTGCACAGCAGTTGTCACGGGCTTGTTGACTTCTGGCATTTAAAAATCCACCTTGGACAGGATCGTGTCTCAGTTTGTCCATGAGTTTTGAGTTTCTCTTAGCTTTCTACAGTTAGACTGGACTTTAGGCTGGCCAAGAAGGTAGCTGGAGGGGCACCACCCAGGGGCCTTTCAAGCATCTTTCTGGCAATAGTAGAAGAGATGGTAAGGAAGAAGGGTACAGCATTTCCTTAAGATCACAGAATCAGCTGGGTTGGCAAAGACCTTTGAGATCATCAAGTCCAACCTATGACCAAACATCACCTTGTCGGCTACTGTCACATGTACCTAGTCTCCCATAAGCCCTAGAAAGCAGATTTATCTTCTTTTCATCTGGTATTTTTCATTGTAGAATCCTTTGTTCATTTATCCCTGAATATTTATCTGAACTTTTTCTATGTCATGCATTCCCCTTCATGATGGATTTCTCTGGAAGTGTCTTCAAAATATTTCATCTGCTTGAAAGTACAGAGAACAGAAAAAATATTTACTCCTGTAAAGCAAGATAAGGAGAGAGTAACCAGAGTGGAGTTTAGACAAGACAAGAACCCATAAGTCTGATGAAAAATAAGCCAAGAACAATTAAAATAGGAACTCTGGGGTGAAATGGTTCATGCTGTGTCCTAAAGCAACCTGAAAGCAAAGAAATAGAGAGACTGGTGGAAAATCACATTCCTGGGCATTATGTAGTTGCATGAACCAGGCCTCATGTTTCTTTCTACAACCTTTGTCACTTTTAGTCAAAATTCAACATGTGGTGATAGAGAATTTTCATCATAATGAAGCAGGAGCAGCCATCTTTTTAATCAGGGATTGAAAAAAAATTGATTTCATTGTGTTCCTGTCCTGTTCCCTGACAGAAACACTAATCCAAAACCAGGGAAATACCACATCTGATTGGGAAATATGAAATGGACATTTTTCACTGAGGACAATGGAAAGGAAGGGACAAGGAATTAGGGTTAGCACCTCATTCAATGTGCACTTCTTTGCAGCAAAGCAAATGAAAAGATCAGTAGATCTTATGAGTCTCCCATTGCACTGAACTCCTGTGGGATTGACATGAGGTAGAGAAAGAAGGAAAAAAATTAAAATATTGCAAAGGAGATCATTAAAAAAATGGCTTACTAACTTTCTTTTTTGACTTTGGTTTTAAATTTACATTAAATTTCACATTTAGGAAGGAGCACATTTTTAAACAAAACCCACAGCACTTGGAAATTTCATCTTTTCATCAGGAACTAACAGACCTTCTTTCCTCTCCTTCTACTGCTCAGTCCCAGCCAAAACTCAGAGTCAAAATCCCACACTCAGTAAAATATATGGAATTAAACAATACACGTGTTAAGTACCAAACAACTGGTAATAATCAGGCTATTGAAGACAGGGGAGTAAAAAAAAGGAGTTGAACCCATTTGCCAAAGAAAAAGGAAAATGTACCCAAGGCTATTGTAGAAAGAAGTAAAAATGGCAATGAGAAAAATTTATCTCTTTAAACAGAAATTGCTTACTAATATAAAGATCTCCTGAGGGCAGAGTAAATAGGAGGATGCCCCACTCAGGCTAGCAGCAGTTAGACATATTTATCTCATTGACTTTCACCTCCAGCTCTATGGCAGTTCCTGAAGCTTCAGTGGAGGTGGACCAGCCATCAGATGACTCCAAGTAAGTACTCCATCCATTATTTTAGGCCATATGAAGTTTAGCATCCAAATCTAAGCACAGCTTATGACCTATGCCTATCTCTACTTAAAACTTCCCTTGGCAGCAGAGAGCAAAAGAGATTTATTTTTCTATTACTATTATTAGAAACAAGATAAGAGTCAAGCTCTGTCTGACAGGTGAAGTTAAAATTTTCTGCATGGGATTAGACCACAAAATTCTGGAATATTTCCTACGTAAGTTCCTAGTGACTTCCTATTTAAAGAAATTTTGAAAAAATGGAAGGGAAATCTCAAATTACTGGAAACGGCTTTCAGTGTAAAATTCAATCAGTCAAAATTCTTCATTCCATGGAGTTTATCAGAAAGATAGTTGAGCAGTGATACAACTAGAGTCTGTGAAAGCCTCAACATACAACTGGTCTTTAATTAATCAGAAAAAATGTTAATGGGGATGGAAACTCCAAAAACTACAAATAGAAATACGAAAATGGACATGATTATCCACAATTACAAACTACAAGGAAAACAATGAAATATTCACCTGAGGAACTTTTCAAGGGGCTAGAAAGTTGTCAAATATGTATTTTAACCAATGCAATGTTATGGCTTTATCAAACAAAAATTTTTGGAGTATTTAGCCAGGCTAGTTTGGATAATCTGATAGGTCCATCTCCATATCAAATATCTTTTCATCACCCTTCTGGCCTTTAATCTACTGACTAAATTAATCTACTGTGGTGTCTCCCAGTTCCAGCCTTGAACATCTATGAAGCCGCACACATAATATTTGCAAAATGAGCACATGCCTGCTGTGCTTTGGTACAGCTGAGGGTGGTGAGGAACTGAAATAGGTTTGTCAGAGAAGTTGTGGCGTTACCCTATACCTGGAAGGGTTCAAGGCCAGGTTAACAGGGCTTGGAGCAGCCTTGACTAGTGGAAGTGTCCCTGCCTACAGCAGGGGGCTGGAAATAAACAGTCTTTAATGTCCCTTTTGAGCCCAAAAATTCTGAGATTCTATTATTATGGTGTTAAAATTTGAAGTCAGTTGCATTATTCTGGTTTAAAAGTTGATGCAGCATTTGCACAGCTCATGTAAGTGGTGCCCAAAATGAGGTGAAAGGGGTTTCAACTGCTCGAGAAGACTGTTAATGCTGTCTGTCTGTGCAGATCTTCCCTCTGAATCAAAACATGCAGAGCAAACTGTGATTTATCAGCATAAAAGAACTGCCAAGGGAGAAATTAAGATCTTCCAGTCTCTCACATGGAGCCTTTGAATTCAGGTTGCCTTCATAGTAGGCAAGCAATCTGAGGAGACTGCCTTACAGTCATTCCCAGGCTTCTTTGTGGAGTAGTTGGCAGAAAAGATGGGAGGGAAACAGCAGAGAAAGGTAAAAGATAAAAGGAAAAGTTTGAAGTGAAGTGTTCCACTTATTTAACTGACTAAAGTTCAACATCTGTGTAGAGCTGAGCTGAGAGCCAAGGAATTTGCATGTTACAGTGAACCATTTATGAAATACACAAATACGCATATAAATATATTATAACAAATTTTCTATAGCTGGGAGTTTTTTTACCATTAAGAGACCCTATTTACACTAATGTTCATAACTTTACATTAATCGCTTGCTATAAGGAATCAACAGATTTCTACAAATTTTGAGGATTTCATGGAAAGTTTCTCAGGGTTACATGTAGCATAGTCTTAAGCATTTACTTGAAGTCTTATTTTCAGTTCAAAAATGGAGCAATTTTTTTCCCCCTCTAAATACTCCCTCTATCACTTTTAGCTGCCTTTTATGAAAGTGATGTCCCTAATCCTTTCTGGCACATAAATAAAAAATTCTCTATAGGACCAGGTCAAACCTGGCATCTCTGTGGGTTTTCATGAAGAAATTCAGTTTCCAGCTTAACTTAGTTTATGTGGAAGGCTACATATTTAAAACACTGAAGAACTTGGAGGCTCAGATGCTGTAACATAGTAGATCTTGGCACAAAATTAAGTTCTGAACCCATCTGGGCACTTAATGGTAGTGTGTAGGGGTAGAGAGAGAAACATAAGGCATCTTGCTCCTATGCATTCTCTTGCAATATTTGTCAGTCCAGCGGCAAGTACAGCTCTAAATTATTCTGCACCCTCAACACCCACTCAGTCTTCAGCTAAACTGTCTGTATTTCTTCAAGGAAATTATGATGGTTGTTCAATATTGTTGAGCTCAGTAATTCTTCTTCCTTCTCCATGAAAATCGGGGTTTGGGTAAATAAACCTAAAGTGGGGCCTGCCCTGGTCTTGTACTTTCAGTATGGAATGGATTTGGATCAGGATGAACTGGACAAAGTGGAGAAATGGTCTGAAAGAACAAATAACAGTACATGCAAAATTCCAGCTCAAAGGATGAATAATCAACTGTAAAAACTCAAAATGAGGACTGAAAGTTTTATTGAGATGTGTCAAGGCATTTCAGTGGATGAGAGATTGAGTGAAGGTGCATCAATACTGTCCTGCTGTTGAGAAAAAAATAGGCAAATTCAAGATCATGAAGGCCCTCCTGCTCTCTTCATTATCAGAATGTTCCCAGCTGATTCCAGCATCCAGTTCTGACACCACTCTTAGGGAAGAGCATACCCTGACCAGGACAGCGGAAGAGCTCACCTGAGGATGAGGTAATGGCTAGAAAACCTGGTCTGGGAGAAAAAATAAAAGGACTATTTTTGGGAAGACAATAAACCTGCAGCAGCTCCTGAAGGTATCTTCTATATATCCCTGTTTACATGCTTTGTCCACAGAACATGTTCACTCTCCTGTTTTAGCCACCACAAATGAACACATTTCCCTCTGCTCCTAACAGTGAAAATCCCCAGGAAACCATAGAGTCCTGTGCCTCCTCACTCGACCTCCTCCAAATTTGGCTTTGACCTCCTCATGTCAAGCCTTTAGACAGCTCCAAACCTGTCAGCCAGCAGGTCAGGGCTCTCCCCAGCCTCCTGCCTTGCAGCTTCTGGATGAGGAGTTGGCTGGGCCTTGCCTGTTGTGTACAAAATAATCTGGGTTTAGGCATCAACATGTACTTGATTTCTTCCCCCTGTAGAGCAGTGTCTCCCCAGCTAAATTACATGAGCGCTTATTTCATAAGATAGCAGGAAAGTAGTCAGTTGTGAGCTATAAGTGCAGATCCATTGCCTTTTCAGCTCCACAAAATAGCAAGTGTTCATCTTTAGGACCATAAAATCAACTATAGTAAAACATACACTTTGCTAAATAGGGCTGTGATTCAGTAAAGCTGGAAAAGCTTCTGTCTTAATAGGTAGTAGAAAAGGTATTGGGATACATCTCTTCCATAGGTGCAACATTTGAGCTACACCAGACTTTGGTGCTCACTGGTCATGCAGAAATCTGTGATTTATTGAATTTCCTCTGTACAGGCAGGATAAAACAAGTGAAGATTGCAAGAGCATGTGCTCTGCCATTACAACACTTACCGTTGTGCTAAGCAAAGGTACTAATCATAAGAGGAAAAAAAAAACTAAACTGTTTAAAAAACCCCTAAAGATACATTTTCATAGCAGAATATTTGATGCAGAAAAAAGTGTACAGACCTGTGCAAACAGATGCACTGAACTGGGTAAATTGTGGACACTCCCATTGGAAAACCTGGCCATGACTGACCAATAAGTTCAGAATAATTTGCAAAAATTGTTTAATAAGTAATTATTAATATGGAATAATTCCAAGGGAATCATAGACACTAAAAAAATGGGATAGGATTTATTGGTTACATATTTTTGTGAATCATTAGCCTGCAGTCTGCACATAGCACATATATCTTATTAAAGAAACTAATCTTCCTGGAAAAAAAGTCTAAGGATAGACCTGAACGATAGTGAATATTCCAGCTGTTCAAACCTATTTTATCTCTGTGAAAACAATTCATGCTTCTATTTATTTTTTCAGCTATGCTGTTGCTACTGAATGAGAGAGCTGTGACTCCACGTGTTACGTATGTGCGCCCATTCAACAATCAGATTATTGACATTCCAGTCCCCTTAGTCTTTAGGCAATATCTCCAATGGAAAACTACCCTCTGAGATGATGGAATATTAGATCAGGCCCTGTGGTCATGATCAATCCATGAAATGAAGCCAAACACAAAGGAATTATTTTTAAACATACACTGAATAAATCATCTGAGGGTATTGCAAGCACTGAACAAAGGTGAAATTTGGAGAAGAAAATGCATTGTTTTACCTCAAATGCATCAAGCATATCCACAAGCCCACCTTATGGGGAGATGTGTGCACCTACACCCACTTGCATGCATACCCAGAGCCAGGTACATGCACACACATATTCATGTGCATATAAATAGTTTTATGGCAGGTGCCTCCAAATGGCAGTGTTCCCACAGAATCCCCAGTTCTGTTTCTTGGCATGTAAGCAGACTTCCCTGCCATGTAAAGACATGCTGTTACGCTCTTATGAGTTTTAATTTTCTGGCTAATTGTTGACAGAAGATCAGAAAATCTCAGGGCACCCAGTCAACCCTGAGACTGCAAGGGAAAGTGAGGAGCCCAGACACACTTAGCAGCTCTTAATAACTTGTTGAATCTGAACTTCTGTCAACTCTGGCCTTTATTCTTTCCCTAAATCTGCGCTTGGAGCTGTTTTCTGTGTTGAGACATCTTAGGAGCCAACAACCAGCATGAAAGGAAGGATTGCTCTGCCCATCCTTGTAATCCCCTCTCTACGGGAGAGGTGCAGACATCTAAATAAAGAAAATTGCACTTTGTATGTCACCAGGCTCCTCATCCATCATGCTGCTCAGCCAAAATGTGTGCATATATGCCTCCAGTGAGCTATCTATGGGGGAACAGAGGAGAGGGATTGCTGTGTCTGCCTGGTTTCTAAGAAAGCAATGGACTCCCAGCCTAGGAAAGAAAAAAAAAAAAGTGTTCTGATTAGAACACCACAGCCCTTTCTGATTCATTGCCTTGGAGAAGTGAGAGCAGCTTTGGCATATACTCCTGCTATTGTGTGCCAGCTCTGAGAGAAGCCACACTGAGAAGCCTGGGGCCATACACCATAAGCAAAAAAAAATAATCCACCACAGTAATTGCTTCTTGTTAGTGCAGCTCAAACCCACAGACTGCAAAAGGTGAAGTCTTTGGTATAAAACCTAAATAGAGTCTGTCATGTTGTTCCCTCATATTGTACAGTTTAGTTTGTTGCTTAAATCCTAATCTTGCCAGTGCCTGGACCTTCTGCAGAAGTCTGAACGTGAGAGAAGATTTCTGGTGTCAAATTCATTTTGAGAGTGGACATTTATTTGGTTTTGCTGCGGCTTTTTTGGTGTTGTTGTTGTTCTGCTTTTATTCTTTTTATTAATATTCTTACTCTCTTCACTGGAATCAGCTTTTTACATGTGACATGCAGAAACACACACACATGCATATGCTCATGAAATAGTATTGTGGCCAGGTGCCAAGCAGAAGGTCATGTCCTCAGGCCCTGAGCCCGTGGGTTTGCATGTGACCACCTTCACTGTGGGAGCACACCTGAAAGGGTTGGAACAGGGCTATGGGCTCTCTCTAGGGAGGCTGTGAAGAAGCCACAACCCCCTTGCCTGGGCTCAGAAGAGAAAGCAGATTTCTCAAGCATGGCTAACACCGTCCCAAAAGCCTCAATGCACAATTAACTTGAGGAACTCACCACCACCAGACAGAATTGAAACCAAGCTAGCAGTGCTATTCAAAATATGGCTGCTGTAGCACACCGCAGAAACATCCAGAAGCACCTTAGCTTGCATAAAAATATGTGCAAAGGCAAAGCAGCAGTGAATTTACATTCCTAACAGGCAAATTTCTGCAGTCTACACTCATTAACAAATTGCCTTAAAAGGCAGTGAAACAGTTAACCAAGGCGACAGCTCCCTGCAGAAACTGTGCATAAAAATGTACAAATGTTGTTTTCCTTCTCTGTATCAGCTTGTGTCCCAATGAACTGCTATAAATTATTCTGCAATACAGATTCTGAGTAGTACAGTTAAGCTCATCCCAGATAAGAAAGGTTTGTTGTTTGCAAAGATGTCATTATTTTACCCACAGTAATAATGTATCCCTAGACACAGGAATCTCAGCCTGTTCGTGTGAATCCTTGTGACAGGCTACAGTGGGAAAATATCAGAGTTAAAGACGGGTCAGAAGATGTCGAGTGAGTGATCAGCAATTCAGTCTCCTGAACTAACCTCTGGAAATCTTGTACCAAGCTCAGGGGTGATACAAAAGTTCATCTTGAGCCATTTCAGCACGACCTAAATGGTGTTGTTCAAGCTGTACAGACAGCAGAAAAGCATTTCACAGCAATTTCTCTAATTAAAAAACATTTTCATTTAACAGACTTCAAGTAGATTCCATTTTCCAATGACAGTTTGTGTGAAGCAACTCATTTAAGCACTTATCAGCATGACAAACAGGATATAAAACCAACTTGAGAATGAATGAGATTTCTAAAAGCAATTATTTTGCTAATGGTTAAGACAAGAATTTTCATAATAAATTTAATTAAACGTATGTTGTAAAAAGTCAAATAAAACTAATAATATTGGCAATTGTGCACCCACAAAAATGTATCAGACAATTTGCCGTTCTTTAAAGCAAGCAATTTAAGACATTTGTTCACCTGCTCTATTCTTTTGCTTGAAGCTATTAAACATTCAGTTACACTGATCTGAGATTGCAATCATGTCTGGTGTGATGAAATGTGTTAGATTAGATTTACTGACTGGGGAGCCTGGATCACAACTGCTTCCTATTCACTTCAGAATGAATCTGAAATTCTTCCTTTACTTGCGAACCTCAAACCTGATTCAAATCTCGTTTATGGGGTGTTTTGAAAAAGCATATCTCTATGTCTAACCTCTGGCCTGACATCCCTTGTCAGATTCCTGCTCCACCGGCAGCTGACCATTAGATTGGGTCCATACTCTCCTAACCATTTCTGTTGCCAGTCTCTGTTTTGGAAGCCCCAGTTTCCTCACTTCTACCCTTCTCGTTTGTGTCTTGTCTCCCTTTTCACATCTGCCCTGCCTCCCACAAATGGAACTCACCCCCAGCTGCTTCTGTATCACCCCTGTGGATACAGAGGCTCTTGGGGAGCCCAGGACTTGGCTGATCTCCCTCTTAGCCAATACCTCTTCCTGTAATTTTGTTGGTCTTCTAACTAAATTCTTCTAGCTGTTTCCAGACAACTCTACATCAAAATATTACCAAACCCTTCAGTGCAGTTTTCCTCTGCCTCACTTTTTCCTCACTATCTCCACTTTTGAGCTACTTTCTTCTTGTACTTTCTCCAGGTCAGATCTCACCAGCGCTTTTGAAGTTGCAGCATCACCTTCCTCTGGTTTTTGGTGCCAATTTTTTGCTCCCTTTCTGTCTCAGAGAACTCTGTTTCCTTCTTTCTGATGCAAACAGGGACAAGTGTGTTCCTCCTTTAGCACTGGCAGCCCTACCCACATGATGCCCTTGCAGATCCTGTCCTCACCTCTGAATTTTCCTTTTTTTTTTTTTCATTTTTACTGCATTTTATACCCCTCCTTAAATCATTGTTCTCCCACTTTACCTCCAAAAATGCTGGTCAGGATTTAGGATGCCAGTACACTTTGACTGCTGATTGTCACACTGAGCTGCAGTTGTCACCTCAACCCACAGCCACCTCTTTTTCCTTGCCTCACGTCCACCTTCTTACCAACACTTGGAGAGTCACCAGGACCCACTGAGGGCTCCTGTGTGAGGCATTAGCCCTTGGCAAACATGGTGTAAGACAGCTTAAGTGGGAACTTTATTAACACAGGGTCTGTATTTATACAGCTCCAAGCTGGGGACCTGACCCAGAGTTCAGGCTCCCCAGGGGCTGAGGCACAATGACTAATAATAATACTAATCCCACAAATATCAGCAGGGAAATGTTTTTGATTACAATACAGATGCTGATATTTGAACACAGGGTTTCAAAATCTGCTTGCACTGTAATTTAAAAGAAATGGTTATGCTGTGGAAGGCCCTTTGACCTGTCTATAGTTGCTCCCAAAGTGATGTGCAATTCATCCCCTGCAGAAAGGCAGAACAATGAGCCAATTAAACCCCCAAGACCCACAAAGGGTGAGTTATGTCCATAGAGTACCTACATGTTATGAAAGTATATTGCTAAAAAAATGTACCCTAACTCTGTAACAGTCTCTTTGAACACAATATAAATGCTACTGTGGACCACAGGGGTTAATCCATTACAACAAGGCAATTAGATTTAGTGACTGTTTGGAAGATAAAAGCAGAGAGTCATAATCAATCCTGAGAACCCAGACATGATATATTTCCATAATTTCCTCTTACTTCATAGATCTGAGCATGACAAAGCGAGTTAGGGTGGAGTGGTTACAGTCCCATGTCAGAAACGCAAGAGGAATTTTATTTTTATTAAACAAGTTACATGTGAAAAAGGAATCTTTCTCTTGCTCTCTTGCTGGCAGTCCCATTCCAGATGGTGATGCATTTAGCCCTCAAATATTTTGTCGATGCCTCTTGCTAAGCTTTGAATGTCAGTGCTGGTGCTGCTATACTCAGGGCACTTCAAATTGAAGGTCCCATTCACCATCTTCTGGTTAAATCCTGCTCGGGGTAGTTATACTCTACTTTCAGCTTGTTTTACCCACCGTGGCAGGTGGGAGAGCATATTTCCAGTCCAGTTTAAGGGTGTACCCAGACCCAGATGCTTCCCAAGCCACACTTCAGTAGTGGACCAAACAATTTCTGCAGCTGAGAGTGGCAAGTCCCCCAGTCATTAAGCAGCGGGCTGTCCACAGAGTCAAAACCTCAGGGCTCAAAGTAAAGCCACCCTGGTAGTTTGAGTTGTGCAGCCATTTGTCCACTCTGCAGCACAGGCCAGCTAACCTGGATGGAAAAGGATCCTGGCTCCCTGACCATGTCCTCCAGCAGCCTCTGTGGTGGCCTAAATTAGGTACTCAAGGTTGGATGGCAACTTGGTCTAACTCCCCTGAACTCACTGCACTGTGATATGCCTACAAAGGAAAAGATCTTATTCTTGCTGGATTTGGTATCAAGGCAATGCCATTGAAATGCTGATGTGCGGAGTCATGGCTCAAATTTCTCTGGAGACTTGGGTTAGAGGAACAGAACTGTGAGTGCAAGGCACTGCACCCTGCACAGCACAGCTCCTCCTGGCAATGCTGCCTGGGGCCGGGCAGCAGCTGGGGAGCTGGGATTTGATCACAGGCGGTGGGATTCATCTCAGTTTTGACTCTCCAAAAATTAGTGGCTTAACATAGGCAAGTCATTGAGATGCCTTCTGAACTCAGGGGGGAATGATCAGACAGGGATTAGAATGATAGAAGCATTAGGGAGGGAAAAATCTTTAAGAACAAGAGTAGGCAGAGGTTATTGAGGGATTAAATCCCTAAATTAATGAATTGTGAAGGTGCTAATCATACAATACAATAAACAAATTGTTTAGAAAAGAAATTTAGCTTCCAAAGAGCTAAAGTGAGATAAATGCAACTCTTTAAAATCTCCAGCAAGCTAAAAGCAAAAATCTAGATAAGTTACCTGAAATTGTTTGATACGTCCAACAGCCAGTTAGTGTCCTACCCACCTTTTACCCGTTTCCTAAAAAGAAAGCCCCAAATTAAGAAGATTGGGCAGAACCCAGGTGTTGTCCTGGCCCTTTGCAGAGATGTAAGTTCAGAAACACCACACAGGAATTCTCAGGAAGAAAAGCTGTCACTGGTGGGACAACCCTACTTTTTCCTAGGAGAATAGCAGAGTTGTCTTCTTCAGTGAGCCCCAAGCTCAGCATCACAGGAGCTGCCAACCAAAAATGTCCAGGACTCTAAAATTAAATAAGCAGCATCCCCCTCCTCTCCCCACCCACCCATCAGACCCAGCATTGTGCATCTGCTGGCAGCATTTGGGTCGGGAGAACTGAGATGAGCCACCTCTCTGGCTGTGCTGTTCCTCAGTACCTTAAGTGAGACATAATCCTCTGTTTGACAGCTGGCCTGTGTGTCTGTGGTGATGTGACCAGCTTACAGCAGTCCAAGCATTCCTCTACTGTGTGTAGCTTATTAGGCCTTTCAACATTTTTTCTTATTAATATAAGAGTATGTGAGGAGGAAGAACATGGTAGCAATTAAGTGCAGCCATGAATTTTATGAACAGTATGCTGGAAACCACATTAATGACCTCATCAAGGCTAAGTGCACACATCAGCCCAGTGATATTTACTTCTGAAAATAAATGTAGGGCTCAGGAAAGATGCCCAGCTGGCAGCCCTGAGGACAAAAGCCCCCTCCCAGCCACAGAAAAGACACAGTGAAAGCAGCAGTGGGATAAACCTCACTGCATTGCCATGCACATGTGGGCCCCAAGCCTGCTGCAGAAGGCTCACCTCTAGACTGGCAGAATAATTCAATATTACATCCTTTGCTGCTTATCTGCACTTGGAAGAGGTTCCTGTTTACGCCAGCAGGAAGAAGATCTTTAGTGCTACAGTAACCAGAGCCTGGATTCTCCTCTGAACTGCAGCAAAACAAATCAAATTACAGTTCTCCAAGAGTCAGCATCATTTCAATGCTCCTCTTTGCCTGGTAAGAGGTAGAGGCTCTGAGCTGCCCGTGAATTTAGTCTTTGTTGTCTATTTACTATTTTTTCCTAATGTATTCACACCTTTTTATACCCTTGAGTCTGGAAGAAGTTTACCATAAATATCCCTAAACCTTCCCTATTTTCATTACTGTGGTTCCATTCTTAAACACCTCCTTTGCCACACTGTCTGAAGATGACCAACTTGGAAAAAAAAGAGTCTTATCTCAGTCCTTATCATACTGACCAGCAATGCCTCAGTGACTTTTACTCCAGGGCTATCTGCTGGGTTATTCTCATCCAGTGAGTGGCCAGTGGTCAGCTCTATCCCATGGGATGATTTATTCCAGCTCCAGACACCAGGCACTGCCACTGCATCGTGCACCTCAGGGGTGGACAGTCTCAGATTGTTCTGTTGAATGGTTGACTTTTGAATGCAGAAAAGTGGGGTTTTTTTAAAGAATGTTGGCTGTTTAATGGAAGAAGCTGTTTTTAATGCAGTTTATGCAGCGAGAACAGTAGGTCCAGGTCTCCTGCAACAACAACAAGAAATATTTCAGACAAGCCCAACCACAAAATTCATATCCAGTTCAGGATTTGAATGTCCCTAAACTTTATTCTTGGTTGTGAAATTCAGCTCAGATTCTCATGGCTAATAATTTCTAAGGCCAGTGTCATAACTGGACCCAGGCCATTCTCTGCTAGGAACTGAATCACTGCACAGAGAAAACTGGAAAATTGTCAAGTGAAGAGAAATATACTGAAAAAAATGCTAATGGACAACCCCTTCAACAAAAGGCTGTTACCAGGGTACTTAGGCTGCTTCACCCTATTTTTTTCAACTTTTATTCCAGTGCTAGTGAAACTTGTCGCATACTGGTTTTGCGACGAATAGGTACTATTTCATGAGAGGATATTTGAGATAAAAAGCAAAATCAAGTTTTGCTGTGTATTCTCCCTCATAGTGAAAGAACTAAAAGAATAAAGGAAATAGGAACAAACTTTTTCCAAACACATGAGAGGAAAGAACTTTTTAAAATACTGAATACCTGTGAAATTCCTTTTTTTACATAAGATTACCAAATGCACCTGAGGCAGTCAAACAAATAATTTATTTTAAAGTAAACCTATGTATGAGCAGAGTAGATTTATCCTGGAACAAAGGCCATAGTTTAATTTCCCTATAAACTTTTATGGGTTTTAATGAAGTTATGCAACTGAGGAAATAATTCTTCAGATAACTCCAATTAACAGTGTTCTCTTCAATAGAATTGCAAAATCACAGAACTTCTGGGTCTGGAGGGCACCTCTGCAGATTGCCCTGCTCAGAGCAGGATCATCTCCAGTAGGTTACCCAAGGCTCTTTCCAGGCAGGTTTTGGAAATGTCCAGGAATGGAGACTTCACAGTCTTCCTGGGAAACCTGTTTCTGTGTCTGACCACTCAGCCACAGAAAAGGTTTCTCCTAAGTTTAAGTGGAATTTGCTGTGTTTCAGTTTGTGCCCACTGCCCTTTCTTCATTTACTGGGCTTCAAGGGGTGAGACTGGCTCTGCCTTCTTTCCCCCTACCAATTTCAACCAAGGATTTATATATTGTGGTACTCTTATTTTTCTGATCTAAATTCTGTATCCCACAATCCTGCAAACACATATGTGTGTATATATATATATCGATTTAAAAGTATAAATATTCAGAGTTATGTGGCTGGCTTTAAAACTGCACATAGTCCTGATAATTTTATAGTTACTCTTGTGTGCAAGCCTGCACAGGATCAGAATATTTAAAATAACCAATCTGATCCCAAAAAGAAATATACATCTGACCTCAGGATGCCGGGCATCTCACAAACATAGTTGAGAATTATGTATGACAGGAAACTTACGTGGAAAAAGATTAGAAATGGAAACTATGAATATTTAAGTGTCTCCTTGGGTTTTTTAATGTAAATTTCACTGAGGCCAATCTCTTCAGTCCATGTTTTTTTTAAACATTTCCATACCTCTCGAAGTATCTAAGGTATGTTAATAGCCAGCTTTTATGCAACACAAGCAAAACTACACCATTTCAACTTATCGGAGTTCCTGCTTAGCAAAAATGTCACCTTTACAAGGCTTTTCACTTATTTTTGTTGAGAAGTAGGGTCTCTTCTTGTGCCTTTTCTGAATTAAAAAAGGAAGGGCAAAGGTGGGTGATGAAACGTGCTGTGAAACACAGTTATATATGAGGAACCAGGCATGTAATGTGTATTTTCATAGCGTTCCCAGCAGCAGCCAAACTTCCACTTCAGAAGAGCTAGCCTTTCACATTTCTTTTTTTTTTTTCTATGGGAGGGAAGATTTCCAGCACTGTGTTTAGTTTCCATATCACGCTTTTGCTGGAAATGTCCTCTTTCCATACAGTACCTCTGAGTCACGGCTCAACGGGAACGCTGACTATAATCTCCTCTTGACATTAAGATGTTGCTGAGCGACCAGAGGATATTTCAAGCAGTGGAATTCATGTTCAGCCACATGTTTGGGCTGATGACCAGTTAAACCTTGTTAGAGCAATATTTTTCTATGCTGTTGGTTTTTATACCAAACAAGGTCTGTAGTAACTGGATGCCCCAATTGAGCAAAGCTGTTTACAAGAAATAAATCACTCCTGGCATTAAGAAAACACAAGGCCCATGACTCTCAAGCACAGCATCATTCAGATCTTTATTTCTCATAAACTTAATTCCCAAACCATGTGCATTCTCCTACACGGTGACTTTGAGTTTTGGTCAGTACATTACTATAACCCTTTATTACCATGCTTACTTAATCTCACAGCCTTACCTAGTTGCAAATGCAGAAAGCCACAATTTTGCTGTTCAAAAAAGGTAAAAAAAGACAAGTGAAGACCTGATGTGAGGCAGAAATTTTATTTCCTTAATAAACCAAACCTTAATTCTCATGCAAAACCCCCAATGATGCATGAGGACCAAAGTTTGGCGCTGAGAACTGTGCGTGGCTGGTGCAAGCCCTGGAGTTTCAGGTCCTCTTTCCACCAGCCCGCAGAGGATGTGAGTTATTACAACTCCTGGCGTGGCTTTCCGCTCTGGAGGCTCCAGAGTTGCACCCTGACGTGTCAGGTAAGCAGGACATGGCCTCAGGCCTCGGTGCTGCAGAGGAGCTTTCTCCGAGCGGAGGGAGAGTGCAGTCCCTGGTGGTGTGGAGCTCATTTCAGACCAGATTTCAGAGATTTCAGACCAGAAGGTGGTTGTTCTGTTTCATTCCTAGAGCAGCACCCTCAGTTTTACAAGCCCCAGGGAGGACCTGTTGGCAGCAGGGAGCAATGAGCAAATGCTCAGAAGGAAAAAAGGAAACAGACCCCAGCACCTTGCTTGCTTCCCTCTCCATCACAGGAAGGTGAAATTGGATTGCTGGACCAGAACCGGACGTCAGCCTCAAACCCACAAGATGTCAACTCTGCCTGTGGCCATTTTTGCATCAAAATATCAGTGACTGGGGACAGCCACAAGGTCATCTCGATCTCTCTACCTTCCAAGGCAAGATCAGATCATACCCAAGAGGCTACAGAGGCTGATGCTCCTTGGAATAGGTTTCTTTCCAAGCTGGAAGTTTCTCCTCTCAGATAAAATTGATATTTGAACCTCCGTGTGATGCAGGGAGCTGTTAGTTCCCCTTTTACAATGTCAGGAAAACTGCACTTGCATTTTAGTGCCCATAATCTCATCTCTCCAGACAGTTATCTTTCAGCATCAGAGCCAGCTTGTTCCTCTCTTTCTGCACAACATGCTGCATAAGAGACTTTGATTTTTGACTCAGACCTCTCATTTCCTCACCGTGGAAAACAAAAAAAAAAAGTTATTTTGAGACTTTAAATAAGTTCCCACACAACAGAATCTCACTCTTTTTTTTTTTTTCTCATATAGGTAGTAAAATGGTATCAAAAGCCAACAGTCATTGCTCAAATATAAAGTGCTTTACCTATATATTATATGATTCATTATTTTATGTGCACTGCCTTTGTTTTGAAACATTTTGTATAATGTCCTAGGGGCTCTCAGCCCATTTTACTCACACTTTAAGATCATCAAGTCCAACCATTTACCCAGCAATATCAAGTGTCCCTAAGCACCACGTCTATAATAATAATCATAAAAGCCCTCATTTCTGCCAACAAATTTTAAAAAAATTTCATTCAATTTCAAGAGTGTGTGTGCAGAAATTTTGGTTACTGTAGGAAAGGTGATTGACTAGATATTAATGATGACGCTTCTGTTTCTAAGAGTGGCTTGCATCCACATGAGAGAAAATTCTTTGCATTATTTGCTGGTACTTTGCTAATTTTAAACATTTTTCTAGTTTTCTTCTCCTGGAAATGGCTTTTTAAAGATGTGCATTACAAGAGAGGCCAAAAGATTCTGCTCAGAGCAAATATATTTGTTAAGATAAATTATATGGGATCAAATCCCTTTCTCTGGTTTTAAGAGCAGATGGCACAGCATAGATCATGTTCATGTATTCTCCTTCATTCCCTAAAATTCCAGTGTCTCATTTCCTAAAGTGTTTCTCAAGAACACCGTGAAGTAGCCAGCACAGATCAGGTGAGTGACCAGGTGAGCACCTGGCACAGGCTGAGTTTCAGTGCAGAGGTTTAGCAAAGGCTAGTTTTCTAGTTTTTGTGGAATTTGTGCTTATTTACATTATTGAATAAAATATAACCCTAGACCAAAAATCCAGAGAGCCCCTTTTTTCGTACCTCAGCTATGGGCAATCCCCTGTCCATCTCTGCACAGATGCAGAAAATTGCACTTTTGAGCCAATCAATGGAAGCAGAGGTGAATATTCCTGTCCCAGGCTCACTCCCATAAGTGCAGGAGCTGGGCTCCCTGTGTGGGCGCAGGTTGAAGCTCGTGGGCAGATTTCCAGGCTCAGTGGTGAGTGCAGCAGGTAGATCTCCTGAGACTCATGACGGGAAACTCTACGGCTGTGAAGTGCTTTAAGATGCCTTTGAAGTTTCAGCTGTGAATAATCATAATATTTCCACAAAATTGACATAAATTCTATGGTGATTATGCTGAGTTCATGTTAGCTGTGGAGCCAGAGGTATAAAGCTGTGGCACCGAGTGGCAAGTGTGCTCATGAAATTGGATAGCCCACACTGTAATTTGTAAAACTGGAGCGTGTGTTTGGCCGTTGGATAAAATTGGAACGGCTTAACTTTGTGTCATCAGTCCTAATAATATTAATAACACTTTTTTTCTAGATGGTAATTTTGGCCAATATTCCTCAAAAGTATTTTACAAAGTGACAAGTAAAATTAACTCCAGTTTATAGGATAATAATTTGAGGCATAGAGGTGAAATTTCTGGCATTAGGACTACAGTCAAAGATCTAAACACTCTGTACACCAGACTGCTTTCTTGATGGTACTAAATCCACATTTTGGACCAGCAGATTCTGAATTCATGTCTTTATATACCACAATGCCCTCTCAATGTTTTATGTATGTTATTTGTATGTATATGTCTTGTATGAGTGATACAAATGATTCAGGGTAGTTATCCTAAAGAGAAACAATTAGTTGTTATTGGAATATTGTTTTGTGCCCAAAGCTATGTGAGAGAAAAAAGTAGGTGAAAAGAAAGCAGGATAGATTTTTTAATGGAGCAATATCACTTGAGGTCAATTCACCTTCTCTGAACTTCTTAACCATCCCAAGAACTGTTATTCTTCAGAGATAGTGAAATAGAGAAGCACAACATATTGGCACAAACAATTGAGGTAGATAAATTATTAAAAGCAATTATCAGGTAGGAAACACTCAACCAGCTCATCATCTAAGCTCAAGGGTTGCCTTCACCCTCTCCCACAGCAGTAAATAGGAACAGAGCCAGACACACTGGGTTTAAAGGGTCAAACACTTCCTTCTCCCCTGCCCAACAAAGAAGAGAGATGTCCAAAATATTTCCAAAGCAAATTATGATGAAGCCAACCACAAGAATGTCCTGCCATTTCGCAGTGGCTTGTACTAAGCCAGTCTTGCTGTTTTCCCAGTGGAGTGGGGCAGAAGAGTCGCAGCACGTTCTTCAATCTCAGCCCCATCAGCCCTTTCCAGCCTCAGGAATCTCTGGATAATTGATGACCAGCTGGCCTCTGCCTCTGTGGCCATCTAGGTGATTAGCAGTGTACTCGCTGAAGGGTGAGAGCCATGCACTTTGGATCACCCTCCGTCACAGACGCCTGGCTCTCTTGCCGTGCTCTGTGCGAAGATTGAGGATGGATTTGTCATCTGCAGGGCATTGCTCCACTTTGAAACACACCACTGGAAATCCAGGAGGACAGGACCAGTGTTTGTTCTTACTTTCAGACAGCTTGGCTTTCCTTAGAGTTTTTAAAACCTTCCTCTTGGCTTTCTTAAGATTGATTTCCAGTACAAATGTCTCATTTCTAAAGGGGACATATTAAAAAGGAAAGAAGCTTTCTACATTGACAGATAGTGACAGGGCAAGGGGAAATAGTTTTGAACTAAAGAAGAGAGATTTAGATTAGATATAAGGAAGAAATTCTTCCTTGTGAGGTGGTGACATCCCGGGTCAGATTGCCCAGACAATCTGTAGATTCCCCATCCCTGGCAGTGTTCAAGGCCAGGCTGGATGGTGCTTGGAGTAACCTGGTCTAGTGGATGGTGTCCCTGCCCACAGCAGGGAGATTGGAACTGTATGATTTTTAAGGTCCCTTCCAAACCCAAACCATCCTGTGAGTCTGTGCTTTTTAATAATATTCTTCATTGCACAGCTGTTGGAGCCAAGAGCCATAAAAGGTCATGGGTGCTTAACTTGTCCTAATTATCCTTCTAAGATCTAAATCCCTGAATTACCTCCCACCTAACTTTGGAGGTGCCTCCAAGGCACCATCAGCTGTATTCCCTAAATTTGCCACAAATCCTTCCTCCTGGCACTGCAAAATAGCAAACAATCTAACATGTGTGTCATTTCTAAATGCTGCCAATCCTCTTTTAAGGGTACAGCTGTATCCATGCAGGAATTTGCTTAACAGTGGGGAGTACAGGTGAATAAGGAAATTTTCTAGCTCTCCTTTAACACCACTTGGTGTGGGATATGCCCTCTGTGATAGCACTGGGAAGAAGCTGACAGAAGCACAGCCCTTTGCAGAGCTGCATGACATCTTAACTCCATACCATTATTCAGACAACACTGAATGTGTGGCTTTCATACAATTATGATACTCCTTTAATCCATCTTTATAACTCTGTGAATTTAACCATTCAGGATGACAGTTTACAAATGCAGTTCACCTGTTTCCAAAGCAGAGTCCAAGAAAAAAAAAAAAGTCCCATTGTCTCACAGTATAAAACTCAACAGAACCCAAATAGGTGTTTCATTAAAAAATTCTACTATCCCTCTTCTCCGGAGCAGGGATTTGGAATTCAGCAAGGGGCTTACCCTACTGTCAGAGACATGCCTTTTCCTGCGAAAACCTTCTCTGGTGAAATTACCCAGTGAAATTATCCTATGAAATGAGCCTTTTGGAACTCTGAGGTCGCACACACTCCACAGAGACTTTTTTTTCAAGTTTAACAGGTTTGGAGTTTCCTCCAGCCCTGAGCCAAATATGAGTTTCTAGATAATTTGCTGCTCTTGGCTGTGGAAGGGGTGCTGGTGATGCTGGGGTAGTCGGGGATGCTTCTCGTGTGCTCCCATTGCTCCTCCTGCTGGAGTTGAGCAGCATGAGGGAGATTGCTGGGAAGGGAGATGGGTAAAGCACCAGCTGAGTACCCACATAAGTAGGGAAAGGGAAAAGGGTTGTCTGTTAGGGCTTTCCCACAATTACTGAAGTTGACTATTTATATAGTTTTTAAAGGAAAAATTAACTTTTCTTTGAAAGCTTTTTTGTGCTGTCAGCTGAATGAAAAGAAGTAATTCTAATTGCATGGGGAGATGTAAGCACAAGTGTTCCCAGCACCAAGAGCAGGAATCTCAGCAAGAGAGCAGATGAGGCCCCTTACACCTCTCCTTTCTGCCGCTGTAGTCCCTTACTCCATTTCCCCACACCCTCACAAGAGGTATGGTACTGACACGTGGTATCTCCTGGGTCTGGAGACTTTTGATCCTGAGCACTGGATGAGACCAAGATGGTTTGGAAGAGATAGTATACAATCGTTTCATTTGAGACATTATAGAGTCACAGAATTGGAAAAAACCTCTAAGAACCTTGAATTAAATGATTAATCCAGCACTGCCAAGCCCACCACTAAACCATGTCGCCAAGTCTGCACGTCTTTTAAATACCTCCATAGATCTTCTGCACATAGAAAGAAAACTGAGACTGCAAAAGCTACCTAAATGGTGGCTTTTTCTAATTTCTTGCTTGCCTTTGTGACCTAAAGCTCTTGAAGAACAGAAGGACGTATGCATGTGTTTGCATGCAATATCCATTTTCCCAGTTAATCTGTGTCTGGAATAACACAGACACCAGACCATCTACTGTGAAAATGTACAATATCCTAGGTAAAAATGCTGTCAAATGCTGGCATTTGGCTATTGACTGCAAAGCCGAGAGACACCACAAATAGGATAACAAGGAGAGTTTCATGAATCCAGTTGCTCAATAACCTAATGCAGCCTTTTTCAAAGCCTCAGTGGTGGATTCCTGTCTCCAGGCTCTCTTGTGGTCAAGGAAGTGTGAGGAGCCACAAATGACAGCATGTTCTTGGCAGCAGTGTACTGGCCTTGCAAGTCTTGCAGGACTCAGCTACTTCAGGACTTCAAGTTTTCATTCACCACAGAAGTAAAAAAGGGCATGCATGTGATTTTCTAAATTTTCTTTCCATGTCCTGTATTTCATGCACACTTTCCGGTTCATACCTGTGTGAGTGTGAGAGTGAAAGAGGAAACTGACAGATTTATCTATTTCACATCACTTTTCAGTAATGTTATTAGATGCAAAATAAAAAAAGAAGAAGAAGAAGAAGAAGAAGAAAACCCATCAAGCAATGAAAAAGCATTTTTAGAAATGGAGATGGTAGACAGAACTGTAAAAACCTGTCTGAAATGTCATAAAATTTGATATGGACCTAATTGAAATTTCTCAATAAATCTGGAAGGGAATACATTTATTACACATAGTTGTGACATAGAGTGGCAGACGGCTGGATTCACTTTGAATTTCACTGCAGTGGTTTTCTAGGTAAGTGTCTCTCACCACTGAAAGACACAATATCTGAAGTCCTTCATAATTTTTGAAGTAAAAGATTTTATGTTGGACACAATGTGAAATAGACTTGCTTGTTGAGATCCCTCATGAAAGGAGGTGTTCAAAAATTACTCCTGGAGAATACCAAAGCTTCCTCTAGAACTTCAAGGAAGAAAACCAGGCTAAACCAAAAAAATATTCAAGGATCAAAGTGAATATCCCATTTCTTTAAACCACGTCTTCCTAGACAGGGATACATAACTGAAGTTTCTTTGGGAAATGGAGAAAATCAAAACTTTGCTTTGGACAGTTCAGAATTTTTATGAGCTTGGACACACAAGGTGCAGACAAGGAGCAAGGAAGGATAAACAACAAGCAATAAGATCGAAATTTGCCTAGAACAATTTAGATTTGACCAGAGAAGAAACTTTTTAAAGCTAAGAAAATATATCACTTAGAAATTTGAGTTTGTCATTACAGGCTGTTTTTTAGGACATGCAAAAATGTCAAGAACAACATGAACGATGTTCATGTCTTCCGCATCTTCATGAAGTCTTTTCCAGATTTCCTGACTTAAGATTCCACCAATTCTGATATGTCACATGCACACATGTAAAACTATATTAGAAAGACACAAATAAGGTTACAGAGCAAGCTTCAAAATATTCATAGAAACTAGACTGTATGCTTTTTGTGTCTTTAGCCCCTGCACACATGGGTGGTGAGAGAGACAGCAGAATTATCATTGCCTGACTGCCATTTTCTTTAGGAGCAGGGGCATTGAGGCTGGATTGTACAGGCATGGGGACTAAATAACAGGTCTCTTTCTGCTCCAGAACTAAGTGATAATCAAAGAGTAAACTGACCTTTGGAGTGCATTACCTGCAACTGCTCTGGATGTGCTGCCAAATCAGCCTTTTTCTGCTGGATGTTATGGTGGGGTGGATTTAAGATCAGTTTTGGAGTTGATACAAGTGAAATCATGCTGCACCTCCTTGCTGATAATGGTGAGACCAGATGTGTTTAATGATATAAAGAGGTTGAAGAGATGCTATAGTCCTTTTGCTTAGGTAATCTTTGATTTTGGTCTCCTTAGGCAGAGCTTAGGCAGAGACTGCCAGTTCTACCATTAGTGTTCTTGTTTTGGGACAAGTCAAGAAGACCACTACATCCATAACTTTTACGTGTAAGAACATAGCTTTGCTTAACTGCCTGTAATAAAATGCCTTCAACAGTAGAATGTCTATTTTTTTTTTCCTGCCAGCAAGAGAGGAATGAATAAGATTACAGAAACTTGAAGGACTTAACCAGTTTGATGGACAAAACTTTGAAAGGTTTAATCATGTACCAGTATTGTTTCAGTCACAACAGTAAAGGTGCAATAGCAATTCTGGAACATCTCTATAAATCTTGTAAACTTGTATGTGTGTGAAGATTGCATTTATGGTTTCACAACCAGCTAAAATCTGTAATGCCTCAGAGGAACCACTTTGTCAAAGTGATGACTGCTCAGATGGTTGGTTATAATCTGAGTCAACACTTCCCCAGATACAGAGATGAAGAAGATATCCTATTAATTGTCAAAAATTTGTGATCTCAAAATTAGTGGTTTAACTCCACTTTTGCAGCTATGAGCTCCTTTTGGTTTGGTTTTTTTTTTTTGGTTTGGTTTTTCTTGCAGCTCCATTTTTCCACTCAATTCTGCTTCACTTGATGCAAACTTAATAGGCAAATCTTCCATTTCTTTTCTCCCGCCTTATTGTTACATGTGTATTGCTAGGGACAGAAGCCTTGAGGAAAAAAAATGTATATGATTAGATAACTAAAGACCATCATGATTTACAGTGCCAGAAGGCAACTTTTGAAACTTGATTGACACCCTTAATTCTGGCATTTATCAGCTTTTAAGTGCTTGATTCTACAACTAAATATGTTCTCTCAAGTTGGTTAGATTATTTATTTATTTATTGTCAAATATGCTAGGTATCAAAAGCTCCCACTTTCCCTTCCCCTCCATGGCTCATCAGGTGCCACCATGCCAACATTCACGTGGGAAGGAGTGGGCTCTACTGACGCAGACTGTGGACCAACCTCTATTAAAGATAAAAGAGAAAACAGGAGTGAGAGTAAACTGTCCTCTTCTACCAGAGTTATGTGGAGGTGAGAAAACTTCACCAGTAATTTTCACAGACATTTACTGACTTCAAAGGAATAATGAGCAATAGAAATGCTGGGAGTCGTCCAGACTGCAGTGAGCACAAAACCAGGGCTCATTCCTTCTTCCCCTTCCTCTCTTACCGCTCCCAGTCTCCTTCCTACTTCTGAGTATACCTAATCCCATCCTTCCACCCTAGACAGACCCAAATATAGCTGCTCAACTCACAGCAGAAAAATATCATGAGTCAAATTAAGCATGTGGGCATTTAATGATTCCCTCTCTGTCTAGATGGACAGACTGAAGAACAGTAAGACAGACAGACAGAAAGACAAAGAGATAAAAGCTCCTAAATACATAGACTAGCACAAGCAGAGGGATGCTTTCGTTTGACCTGCAAAATATCTGATCTCAGGTTTCACATTCTCACCATGTCCAAACACTGCATAAAAAATATTTAGGGACACATTATACTAAATTTACATATTCTAGAGTCAGCACTTGTTCACACACAACAAAGCCCCATAAAAACATGGGCACATTTTGCTCCATTGTACAGACGCTAATGACGTTTTTTATGTAAAGGTTTATTTTTTGGTCACTCGTGGTGGGGAAGATAATTTTCAAGAAGCCCAGTAAGTAAATTCAGTAAGGCCCAAGGAAGTGGGTATTATCATCTGTTAACTACCATGTTGAGCTTTGAAGTCGGGAGAAGCCACAGTGCTCACCACATGGCCATGGTTAATTTTGAGTGGTAATGTCTTCCTCCAGATGACATTATGTCAACCACTGTAATAATGTGCTCTCTCTAACTTTGAAGGGTTTTTTTCTGATCAGTGCTTAGGATTTTATCGGAAGAGTCATGGACCTTAGGGGAACAACTGCCAAAAACTCATTGTGAAATTTTGCAGGATCAGATTACTGTGGTGGAGAGAGGGTGAGAGTCCAAGACAACTTTAGACAAATCTGCCTAACTGAGTTTATTTGATACAGGTTGTATGGTTGCACAAAGCCTTATTTCCCTGTCAATAAGGAAATAATCTTGCTCAATAACATGAAAATTGTATGGCCTTATTCCAGCTCCATAGAATGCATCTTGCAGCACCATCATTTTTTGTCCTAAGATATGTATTTCTATTAATATGGAAGAACAATGTAAAAAAATGTTTGCAAGAAAGATGTTTTATTAGTGACTAAACGCGTCAACTCTTTATTACTCAGTTATCATGTACTGACAAGACTTGTGCTCTAATACTTTCTATTCTTCTTTATCCTTTGAGTAACTCCTTTTCAGTGCAAAGAATTCTCTTTCAGATCTATAATGGTCGTGAAATTAAATTAGGTGGCTTAGATCCTCATTGTCTCAATTAAAATATGATCCAGAGCTAGCCAAGTCCCCTGTGTAGCTCCCTTACTGTATTACTCTTACAGTGCTACTTACCCATGATCAAACAGCAAAACCAGGAGTTGACCAGAAACTGAATTTATGTCTCCAATACCCAACTCCAATGCCTTGACCACAACACCATCATTCTCTTAAATCAGTCACATTTGGTTTTGGTTACCCGAAATCTCATCAATGAGGTTTTACATAAGCAGAAAAGCACCAGCATTGGGCTAAAAGTAGCAACCAGTGGGAACGTTCCAATCCTAATGGCTTCTGTGGGTTTGAATTGGTATTAATGAGGGCAGGACTTGCCCTTCTGCTTCTTGGCCCACAAGAGGATTTGAGTAGATGGTCAGAATATGGATTTTTGCACGCTTACTTAGTCTTTTTGTGCAGTTCCTTTTCTGAGAGTTAAATCTCATGGTCAGTCAATCCTCAAACATATTGATCTCACATCACTTTCACCAGTATAAGAAGAGTTGCATATTTTTAAGACTAACTCATCTGTAGTCACAGGTTTCAGCCAAAGCCTGCAGGAGACCCAATACAGAGGTTCTCCTTTAGCTCAGGTCACTGTGGTTTGTGGGTGCAGACTTTGGATTCCAGCCTAACTGCCTTAATGAAACACATTCCATCAATCTGAGGAATTAACAAATTTTAATTCAACAGATCTTGGTAACTTGCACTTAAAAACTACCTGAGAGAGATTTTGGTAGGTTTGTACTTATTTCTGATAACCATAGAAGCTCAGAATTCCTGAGGATCAAAATTCATGTGCAAGTTTTCCAAGGCAGAAAAGTGAGATGATGAAGATTGCTGACTGATGTGACTTAATTCATGGAAAAATTAAAGGAATGCAGAAAAGTGATTCAATAAGCAAAGAATTTAGAAATAACATGTAATTTGGGCCACTCGGTAAGTTCAAATTAACCTGATTCTCTTTTGAACCAACACATTTGGTCTATAAAAATATCTTCTGAGATATATAAGGTACATAGGCTTTTTCAAGGTCAGTTGACTGTGTCATCATTCTCCTGCAACCATGAACTTTGCACAGGCTCAACAGCACAGAAGTAAAATGAATTAAGAAATTATTAGCAAGGAGATGTCAGAAACAGGAATGTCAACAGGAAATTAGTTTTTAATAGGGTACACCCCCTGGGCTCCTACAGGAATTGGTATTGTGTCATGTCATCCATTGCTTTGATCATTGTTCTGAGAACAAGCATAAATATTGCTGTTCATGGAGTTTTCAGATTGCACAGAGTTTTCCAGGTGGCTAAATAACAAATGAAGACTAAGCCTCAATACCAAGTGAACTGTATCAGTCAGTAACCTCTTCTCAGTCAAACAAGAGACATTTTGGCAGGTACAAATGGAAGTATAGCTCTAGAAATAAGAGGTTCAAACAGTGCAGAAGATCTCCAGACCAGCAGTGGATGTTTTTCCAGAAAATACAGATGGTTGCATTCAAGTTATGATTTTTCTAAGCAAGATGTGGGTCAGATCACATTATTTCCAAATTTTCAGCTTTAGACCACAAGAACCAAGTTAATCTGACCACAGATATACACTTCTGCAAAGAAGTAGTCACTCTGGGCTCTACAGTCACAGAGTCATAGAACCATGGAGTGGCTTGGATTGGATTGGAAAAGGCTTTCAAAGTTCAACCAGACCAACCCAGGATCCCACCACCTTCATCACAAAAATGTTCTTCCTTATGTCCAACCTAAATCTCCCTCCTTTCAGTTTAACACCATTGACCCTTGTAGACACACTACAGGCATTGGTAATAAGTGTATGTCCACTATTTTTTTGGCCCTCTTTAGATAATGAAAGGTCACAATAAGGTGGAGCCTTCTCTTCTCCCAGTTGAACCACCCCTCCCTCGGGGGGACATGCATTTTAAACTCATGATATACCTCTTCCAAATATAGATAACAAAAACAGACTAGATAAAGCAATCCCCAAGGGATCCTTTACCTTTCCTTTGCTTATAGTGGATGCCTGGGTGAGTATCCTCAGTGTAGCTTTCTAAAGTTATACAAGATAAATCCCACCTCAAGTGAGAAGAAAAGAAACAATTCTCTCTAAGTCATGAGACATTAATGTATCTTTTACTAAATTATACCTTCAGAACAGCATAAATCAGGAATAGCTCAATTCACTGTTAAAGAACTGACAACTTGTATTGGAAGATAATCAGAGAAATGATGAAAGAGACCAGTTTTCAAAAACAGTTTCCCAGTTTCACAGCGCACTTTTCGAATCACAGACTGTGTACCCCTCAGATTTAATTTGTATCATGATAGTGCAGATTGAGTGAAATGGTGTTTTTGTAGTATTAATGCCATTAGTTTTCTCTTAGAATCCATTTGCCAAAGTAAAACTCAACAATAACATCAATGTGCTCTGATTGGTGGAGAGTTCAGTGTGTCTTTATCAGAAACTCAACCATATCTGTCCTTCAAGCAAATCTACTGCCATTTCCAATGATGAGGAAGGATCATGGCAGGCCTGATCACCCCTCCGTGTCTGGCTTGCCTCCCTGATGTGACATCATTGCTCATGCCCTACTCCAGCATAATCGAGCAGGTCAGTGGTTATTCCAAGCTTCACCCATTCCAGATTCCACCCTTAACCCTCCAAAACGAGTCTTTTATAGTTAAATGATTCACTTATTAGGTAAAATAAACATGAAAATAATGTCAAATTAAAATAAAGTGAAGTAGCATGAAGTTAAATTCAGACTGACACTGAGCAAACAGTCTGGCTGGAATCATTATACCCTTTTGGAAACAGGCACGGATATCGGAGCATGGATCCAATTAGTTACAACTGGGAGGACTCTGGCTCCCTGAGCTTAAATCTCACCATTTAGATGTTATTTTAGAGCCAGGGACAACTGTCCTGCAGTTGCCATCTACAGGAACTCGAGAAACCTGCAAACAGTGTTCCGGGCTCAAGACAGCAAAGTACTGAAACAAAGCATGTGCTTTATCATTTGTAAAGATCTTTAAGACCTTCAAGAGGCCTTGACTTCTATGAAAACTTGGAGAGAGAGCAAACTAAAGCCAGGTTCACCATGTGCAAGTGTTGGTCTTCGTGTCTGGAGCCAATGGACAGCCAACGTACACAGAAAAAAAAAACAAGGGGAAAGGAATGTGCACGGGCTGCTTTGCAACTGCTTCAGAGAAGAGTCATGCCACTTTCAGGCTGGCTTTTATTAATTGTGGCCCACAAGAGATTTATTTAGATGCACTACCAGACCACCTAGAGCCACTCTTTGGCTTTTCTAGCTCTGGCCCTTACCTCAGCCCAACAGAGGCAAAATGACACTCAGAGTGGTGTGAAAGAGAAAGTCAGTAGCACTGGAGCAAGCTTGTGGCTGTAGGCAACTTACTGCCTTTCAGATATAGCTCCCTTGCTGCAGTTGTGGTATCATATAGGGAAAACACAAAACCACAAAATTAACTTGGTGGTGCCAAGTGAAACTCAGAGAGGAACTTTTTATAAGGATAGCTGGTGATAGGACAAGGGGGACTGGCTTTAAACTGAAAGAGGTCAGGGTTAGGTTGGATGTCAGGAAGAAATTCTTTACATGAGGGTGGTGGGACCCCAGCACAGGTTACCCAGAAAAGCTGTGGCTGCCTCATCCCTGGAATGATTCAAGGCCAGGTTGGATGGGGCTTCGGGCAACCTGGGATAGTGGAAGGTGTCCCTGTCCATGGCTGGGGGTTGGAATGAGATGACCTTTAAGGTCCCTTTTGACCCAAACTGTTCTGTGATTCTGTGATTCTATGATTCCATGTCAGTTCAGGATATGTTGGACACAGAATTCTTTACTGACTATGTCTGCTTTTGGTGCCACTCAAAAACAAACCCCAGAAGAGGAAGGAAGCACATTTCCCAGCCAAGCTAAGCTTGCTTGAGATCATTGAAAAGACATTTTTCAGGCCCACATGGGAGAACAATTCCCAGCAGCACTTGTAGCTTTTACACCACTGTGGAAACCATGCCCAGGGTGTGTATAGTGCAAGGCTCATCCCCACTTGTTTGCAAATATTCCACCACCCTGAGAACTGGCAGTTCCCCCCAGCTATGTCACAAGAGGTGACATTTTAATGTCCTGACCAAACAGAATCCAGGAGCGTCTCAGCAGACACCTGTCATGAGGCAGCTGTGAGCACCACAGATAAGTGCAAATTCTGATTTTGCATGAGGTGAGAATCAAAAAGAGTGTCAGAATGTAATTTCAAATACCTAGGTCTTTATTTATATTTTCGGAGGAAATATGAACATTGAACACCTTTTCTTTTATTCAATTTGTTTGTAAAATCTGAAAGAAAATGGAGCCAGAGTATTTCAGCTGGTACACCCATACTTTTCTTCTGATTTCTGTGTATTTGGTGGCAAGCAGTTTTCATCTCTCTCTCTCTCTCTGCTACACCTGGAATTGCCAATGAACATAAGTGTATTATCTACACACTTGAATTCCCTTTCAGTCCCTTTCCTAATTTAAATTAAAAATTTAATTAATTTTTAATTAATAAACTGTGGAATTTGAAAACTGCATACAGTGATTTAAAATAAAAATCAAAGTTAATATCACCATCTCTGCTAAGTCAGAGTGATCCAATCAAAACTTGGCATAATCAAGCGGTATGAATTTTTCCAAACAATCATTACAATCTTTAAAACAATCCTTCATCCAAAAAGCTGATACAGCATCCATCATCACTCCCAGGAAGCATTAACAAAATAAGTATAAGAAAAGTCAAAAGCAAGAAACTCTTATTAAAAATCATGCAAATTGGGCAAGAAAAGTCTTAACTTTGTTTTTACTATACTTGCCTCTCAAATACATCAGCTGATGTTGTTTACTTAGGCTTGTGCAGGTTCAGTATTTTCTGGATGAGGACATCAGCTTTTCAGCAGGACATTTTACATCCTGGCAGTGCATCACAGGACTCTGTCCACACAAATAAAAGCCATGTCTAGACAATTCTTGAGAAATAAAACCAGTAAGAAGGCATTGCTGCAGAATTTCTCCTCTCCTGTCCCTGGAGAAGCTGATGATCTCTCTCACATTTGGCAGCTGCAGGTCAAAACCACAAGCATGAATGAAAAAAGGTGGGAGATAAGTTAGGCTGGGGAGAGAGTAAAGGTATGAAGATATTTCTATTTGTAGATGTCACCAGTTCCTATTTCATGTAATTTCATCTCTCGGTACTAAGAATGTCTTAGAAACAAACATTTAAGACCTATTTTCAGTGTCATCACACTGCGAGTAAGGTGAGCAGACACTACGGGAGTAGATGGTAGTGCTGCTGTTGACCTCACAGAAATCAGAGAATAATAAGAAATACTTCTGGAAACACCATCTTGAAGACACCCATGAAGAAAAATTGCTTGTCTTGTTCCCAATAATGCATTTTTTACATTTGTTGCCCAGAGAAGCTGTGGCTGCCCCATCCCTGGAAGTGTCCAAGGCCTGGTTGGATGGGGCTTGGAGCAATCTGGGACAGTGGAAAATGGCCTTCCCATGTCATGGGATTGGAACAAGATGATTTTTAAAGACCTCTCCAACCCAAACCATTCTGTGATTCATGATTCTATGATTTCCACAGGCTTCCCTGGCACAAGGTGAAGTGCACAAATGGGAGTCCCTCCTGATGTCTGCTTTACAGCAAGAGATTTTGCCCATTCTGGCCCCTTGAATTTTATAAACAGTGCAGTCTCAGCACACTGGCTACTGTTTTGTATATTAAATTGTTGGGGAGGTGGTATCAATAAACAGCTGCATGGTCAAATTAGTACTGTTTACTGTCAAATTAACAAGGAAAGTGATACTTTCTGCTCTTTGTTTATAACCCTGCACAGTTGGCCCTGACATCAGAAAGACTAAATGAAAATGGACAGGTCCTGATGGTAGATGGTCTCTGAGATCAAGCAGAAGGGAAATTTTGTTTGTCTTCTAAGCTAAACAGTATCTTTTCAGGTTCATGTGCTCAGAATAACAGCGATTCAGCTGCACCAGCTGTTTTGTATTTCACTGCTAGTTGTATGTCTCATTCCTTGCAGGTCATTGTTTGATTGCTGATGTTCACTCAGGGAAAGGGAGCAGGAGTCCAGAGCACATGTGAGTGCATGAGGTAGAAGAGTGGGGAGATGTTTCAATTCCTGGGTGAAAGTTTGGAACAGCTGTAGGTTTTTCTTGTACTGAGCTCTAGAAGTAAGGCCCTGGCCCTTCAGCACACTCTCTGAGCTCTTCTTTTGGAAAGATGGTATAAAAGGGATGTCAAACGCTTGCAACATTAATTATTGTGATACTGCACCCACACTGAGGGTGTTTTACCCTGAAAAAATGCCTCAAAAATCTACAAACAGACTTTGAGTCTGAAGAAATCTGAGCTCTTCAGTCAAAATATAAATTTTGAACAGAACTGAATCATTGTTTTTATTAAAATATCTACTTTAATAGGTAAAACTTAATTTATTCCAGCTGACCTCTCTTTAGGTGTAGTCTAGACTATTTGAACCAGGAAGATGTTACCTCTGCACACGCCTTATTGCCATTCACTCACGCTTCTGACTTCTCTTCCTTCACCTCAGCAGTTATTAAAATTTCTCTTAAATTAGTTTATTTTCTAAACTCCCTTCACTCAGACAGAAATATATAAACGCTGTCATCACGTAGCAAAATAAAAGTAACTGGCTACAAAAAACAGGCACAACCTTTTCTTGTGATAGATTCCCCCCTAATTTTACATGATTTGCCTTATTGTCTCTTCAAGACAGGTTTTTGCAAGACACCTGATGTTGGTGTACCCTTCTCTTTAATCCAATAATAATTCTACCATGTATTTACAAGAGTATAGTTAGGAGAGCTGTGTGAACATCTCTCTAGAGCTTTATTTCCTGTCAGAGGAGACAAAACTTGGAGACAGTAAATACACAGACTGTTTGCATCCTTCTGTTAAATGCTCAGAAACTATGTGAATGAGGGTGGCATAAATGCTTGGATGCATTAAACCCAAAAGGCAGCTCTTCTCTGTCTCCAGTTAAAAGGCTTTCGTGGTGATCTTGTGTTGATAAGAACTTTGAAATGCTATAAATAGGTAGATAGGATCTCTAAAGAATGTGTTTGAGGTCATTCTAACTCATCTATCTCAAGAAAAAAATTCACTGCAGGCAACTTTTGCAGATCACAAAATCTTTGGTGAGCAGCTAAAAGAGAAAGAGGAGTCACTGCTCCAGAGTGACAGATCAGTACCACAGTCAGGCATGAAGGGCAGGATGAATCATGCCCAGAGTGATTTCAGGACACATTTGGATGTGTGCTGGGCACCTGACCTGTATTTAGTCGTTCACCCCAGCAGCCAGTGAGGCTCTGTACACACCCACATCTGGGCAGGAGCTCTTGGCCCAAGGTTCCGCTAACCAGAGCAATAAGGTTTTGACCATAGTGGGAGTCAAGGTAAGTAATTCACTGGTGGATATTGACATACGTAGACAGCTGAATTTACGAATTAAGGTGACATCTAAGTAACTTTCCTATGTTCTCTGTATAAGAAATGGAGAGTAGAGTTCTTTATTCCACCCTAAGAGGCAACTTTAAAGTAACAGGTGGGATGTTATACTCTGCTAAATTCTAATGTAACCTACTTGAGTGATTTAAACTCTCCACACAGCTTTAGAGAACTCAGACTCAATGATATGAGAGAGTGGATGGAGAAAAGGGGAGGGGGGAGAGAGGCAAAAGAGGGGAAGGGAAGGGAAGGGAAGGGAAGGGAAGGGAAGGGAAGGGAAGGGAAGGGAATGTATTTGTCTTTTTTATTAGAAGACATCATCATGCATTAAGAAACTATATGGTGATCTTTACTGGCACTTTTAGAGAACAAATCATAATGTGCTATAAAGCAAGATATTAAATCAGGATCCTATAAATTGAATTTTTTTCCCGTGCTTTCATCTGGATGTTTAATGATATACTTCTGAACAAAAAGCCTCTGTAATATTATTCCTTCAGTATAACACTTCACAAATGACTAAACTTCAGAGATAACTGAAGCTATTTCTGAACCTTTCTGGACATTTTTAAGCTGAGGACAATGTGGAAACACAACAGCAAAAGGTGCCCAAATAATACACACCACAGCTCTGTTAAACCTTGAACGTGGTGTCTCCTTTATTTAACTCTAACAACATTTCTGTTATGTGATGCCAGCTAATGCAGGGCAACTGTAAAGTCAAAGAGGATAAAGGAAATCACTTTTTCAAATCTGTGCCAGACTCTTTCAAAAGACAACTAGGAATGTAGCAAAAGTGATCAAAGGCAAAAGAGCCTGCCAGGCTTTATTTACTCTCTACTCTTTGTCTGTTGGGGATTGACATTTTTTATATTTTTGTTTCTTTTTTAAAAACAATAGTTTAGACAAATGTGTCTAGACTGATGGTAGAGCAAATGTGACATTAATTATGGATTCTTACACAGTGGCTCAGTGTATGTGGGCAGTTGCCAGTTCCCAGGGAAACAAGAATTGCCAGGCTGCCAAACTGGAAATAGCTGCTCATCTTACCATGGCCTCTTCTCAGAGTGTGACTGGTGTCAGATGTTTCAGAAGAGGCTGCTGGCACAAGGACCTGGGCAGCTGCAGGGCAGCAGCACCAGAAAAGTGCTGCCATATCTCCAGGTGTTAATGGAGAGGAGCCAACAAGATTTTTTTTTTCACAGCTCTGCAGAAGGTACTTCAGATCCCATCATGCCAGCAAATTTGGCTTGGGGAAGGTTTTGTGCAAATGAGGTGAGGCTTTGTTTGCACCCCAACCAGGTCCATTTAGTGAAATCCCTGAGTCTGATTTCACAGCTTTGGTTTGCTCAGGCTTGGCCACACAACAACAGGGACCGAGGCATTAGACAATATTGCAGATCTTTTGCAACAGTGGAAAACATCTTCCTTGCTGGGGACATCTTCCATTTTGGGAAGACTGTCATGCTGTTCTGACTCCATTGCATTGGTAGCTCTGAATAAATGTGCCATCAGCTGACAAACTAATGCCTTTCACATCTGAGTTGCTTCCAGATGATGGCTCTGATACTAAAGCAAAAATTCTCATTGGTTAAAAGTTAAATCCTTATATTTTGCTCTTCTGAAAATCATAGTATTTCTGCTTCTCTCTTCTTCAGGACATCAGATCTCCCTGCGTAATAATTGTTCTCTTTGTAACATCAGCAAAAATGTAGAACCACAGGATCATAGAAGAATTTGTGCTGGAATGAGAACTTAGAGACCATTCAGTTCCAAGCTCCTGCCATGGGCAGGGACACCTTTCATTAGATCAGGTTGCCCAAAGCCCCATCCAGCCTGGCCTTGGACACTTCCGGGGATGGGGCATTTACCATCTCCCTGGGAACCTCTTCCAGAGCCTCACCACACTCAGACTTTCTTCCTAATATCTAATCTTCATCTTAAAGCCATTCCCCTTGTGAAAAGTCCCTCTCAGCTCTCTTGTAGGCTCCTTTAGGTACTGGAAGAGGCTCTAATGTCTCTTTGGAGCTTTCCTTTCTTTAGGCTGAACAGACCCAAGCTCTCTCACCTGACAGAAGAGGTGCTCCAGTCCTGTGATCAGCTTAGTGACTTCTTCTGGGCTCATTCCAAGAGGTCCACGTCCTTCTTGTTTGAGGGCTCCAGAGCTGAATGCAGCACTCCAGGTGGAGTCTCACAAGGGCAGACTGGGAGATCAACAGACTTTTGTTCTGAAATGAACAATGACCATACTAAATCAAGCATAATTATTGAAGAAAGAAAAAAGTGATCCAGTAGCCTCCTTCCAGCCAAATACATTTTTTTTTCATTTCACTCAGTATTTCTTTCTATTGAGTTGATTCCTAGCACATCTTCCAGCTAATTCATATTTAATCACTGATCATCCATCACATATATTCTGACTTCTTGTAGAGTTTTTGGAGCACATAGCAAGATATAAACACACTGTAATAATAGGAAAATGTCATTTAGTGCGGCACACATTGCTGACCATACTCAGTTTATGCATAAAAGTCTGAATTGTATTCGTGTCACAGATCAGATTGTCAGCTTCTACACATGTTTATATGTAATGAGTTTATCAAGAAAGGTACCTTTTAATATTTGAGCCTGTGAATGAATCTAAAAAGCAAATATAAGAAAAAAAGAAATAAATAAAGAAAGAAAACTACAGGCAGATAGCTCTGACTTTTAACAAAGACTCAGCATTATAATTTTTAGAACTTACCAGTGACACAACCCATTATTCATTTGCCCATATTAAAAACTTCCTGGCTTTATATTTAATCAAAAATAGCTCTGACTGGCAGAAGTGCTGAAGGCTGTGACCTTCTGGTTATCCACAGAACTAGAATAACAAGGGCAGCAGGGCAACCTCTCCTCACCCTCCCTCTTCACGCTGTCGCTGTTCTCCCAGAGGGTCCGACTCTTCCCACTCAGTCTAGGGCTGTTTTGCTGAGTCTGACACCAAAACTGTGCAACTGAGTTTCCTGTAGGGATGCCAGGGATGAAACCAGAGTCAATGTGTAGCCACAAAGAATCTCTTAAAACTTCAGTCTCAGAGAAATGACTCAGACTGGCTGAGGAAGCCAATTCATACAGATAACTACTCTCTGCAGCACTCAGGCTAGGGTGAAAGAGGTGGGTGAAAACTCCTGCCCTGTTATTAAAAAAGCAATTTCCCTGAATTCTCCCTGAATTGAATTCTCCGTTGCCTTAAGTGATCTGCTGGTGAAAGTGCAGCAGTCAGCTCCTCTGGTGCCAGAACCACAGGCGCTGGGCACTGCAGAGCTCCGCGCGCGCTCTGCAGACAACGCGCTTCCCAAAACTTTCAATTCCACGCTTTTTTGAGAGGTGAGAATACGAGGCCTGTGAAAGTAGGTTCGGTGGGGATGGACCATACTCTTCCCTCCTGTATGTGCTCAACATGGAGAAGCAAAGGCTATAGGGAGATTCTGTTGGAGCTTTTGTGTCCTTAAAGGGAGCCTAAAAAACAGGGAGGATGGCTTTTTAATTCGAAAGATAGTGAAAGGACAAGGGGGAATGGTTTCAAACTAATAGAAAAAAGATTTAGATTAGATGTTAGGAAGATGTTCTTCCCTGTGAGGGTGGTTGGGCCCTGGTCCAGGCTGCTCAGAGAAGCTGTGGCTGCCCCATCCCTGGAAGTGTCCAAGGCCAGGTTGGACAGGGCTTGGAGACACCTGGGATAGTGGAAGGTGTCCCTGCTACCTCATTTTTAATATCTGTGGATTTTCATGCTGAACCTCAATTCATGGTTCTTTTTTCCTTCTCACACACAGAAAATCACAACTTTCCATTGGAGGATCCACAGTGCAAAGGCACTAAGATCATTTAAAGTGTTTATTTCATAAAAATTACAGGAAAGTTCTTGTGTGGAAGGAACTATCAAGAAAGACAGGAAGAAGGCAGGACCTCCTGGGAGAGCAAGATCTACCAAATGACAGTAAAAGACTCTGAAAGACATTTTGAGCTTCCTAAGTAACCAAAGTCTCCTAAGTGACCAAATCTCCCTAAGTCTACATTTGGACTGACACTGTCTACCTTTCAATTAAAAAAAAATTCTAGGAGATTATTCATTTTTTGTTAAATCTTGGGCAAGTAAAAATACCTCTTTTTCAGCTGGATGCATAAGTAACAACCCCACATGGATTATGGAAAAGGATTAACTGCCATGCTGTTCCCACTGTGCACAGTTGTATTCATTTACTTAAACTTGTTCAGCCTCTGCCAGTAGTCAAATACTTACCTCGAGTGCACAAGAGGAGAACACTGACTTTCCACCTACTTCCATTTACAAGATGTTTCCTTAAACACTAGGTAAATTTAACTAGGTGGTATTGTCCCATGGCTATTTCATCAGTGAAGAAGCTGGAGATATAGCCTATATATTCTGCATTTAAGTATTTGTTTTATTAATGTTTTTCTGTGCCTCGGGTCCCTTATTCTTAAGCATTAATATATCCTGAAGTATTATCAACATAAGGTAGTGCAGTACAATTAACCTGCTCTGTTTATTTAGCAAATTCTTAAACAGAAATTATATTCAACATTAGTAAATATGCATGAAAGTGTAATTTGAATTTTCAAGGGTGGCCTAAAGGGCAAAAACTCTGCAAAATAGTGGACTGGGGATTGTTTGAAAGAGAACTAAGAAAAATTTTTCTTTCTTTTCCATTTGATTTTAAACCCCCTTTTTACAGGATTTTGTAAGTTTTTAGTAATTTCACTGGGTTTATTCATTCCTAGTTTTTTGTGTTTAATAAGGCCTATATGTTAGGTTGACTGATTTTCGTTTTCCCTTTCCTGTATTTTCTCATCAAATTGGTCACTTCTCATGGAAAGTGCTTATCTTTCCCTATTCTTAATGTGATAAGAAAAAAGTGTGAAAATTTGCCATTTCCTGACATTTCACAGCAGTAGCTCAGCTCACACAGATATTGGATATGCAGTGGACCCACCCAAGGGAAGATTCAGGACTTCAGTACCCTGGTACTTACCTGTCCCATGGACTCCCACCCCTCTACCTACAGAAATCTGCCAGTAGTTGTCTGTGATGGATACACGATTAAATATTTTACTTTATTTTGAGCCCAAACTCACCGAGGGCACCTACACTGGTACATAAACACGGGAGCAATGCTTCACTGGATGTGCCTGTCCACACTGCTAAATACTACCCAAGAGTGGCAAGCTGCATCTGAAAAGTTACTGAGGACAGTCTGAGCTCTCTGTTAGCTCCCAGCTCACAACTGGGCCCTGCTGGGATCAGGCCAAAAGCACATTGGGGAAAATTTAGGCAATTTAACAACAGAGACAGCCAATGGGCTGCTTGTGAAGTACTCCTTGGCACTGTTTCATCTGTCAGCATAGGTGAAGGCACTATGTTTTTCATTAAAAAAAAATAAATTAAATTAAAAATAGCAACAGAAAAATAAACATATGGATCAACAGAAGCAACCAATCCCACTGTTGCTCTCCCAAGGCACGGTGGTCTCCATCCACATTTTGCTTTCAGAACCCCTCCTAATAGGATGCTTCAAGTCAACAAGGTATTTTCTGACTAATTTGTTCTATATCTAGCCCAGGGTCGAGTGACCAATCTTTTATTGATTTCCTGCCTTTCATGAGAGTTTTGTTCTACCTCTCCATCTCCTCTTTGTATTGGATGACCCTGCCACAAAAACATTTTCCAAACACTCCAGCATGCACACTGTAAGTTGTCATTCCTTTAGTACAGGGCTCAGGACTTGTTGTTAATGCATATTCAGGGTGTGGGGAAAGGAGAGTGATTTTTTTTTTTTTTTTTTTTTGCACTAGAACTAGCTCATATTAATTCCAGTTGTGCTGATGAAAGAAAGATTTTTCTTGGTGCTGCCCAGGAGGGTCTTGTAGACTACAGAGCAGACTACAGATTTTGCCCTCCTTGGTTGTAGACCAACACAGCCTCACAGCATACAGGGCTGTCTCTTCACAGCTTTCATCTGGCTCAGCCCTGATGTGCAGAGATATCAATTAAAGATTTTTTCCTGGCTCCAGTGAGGGATGTCTATGGCTCTGGCCTGATTTGCTTCCTACCCTTCACATTGGAGGGACAAATGTGTTCTCAGTTATCTCCTAATCACTGGCCTATGGCACTGCAATGAGAGGAGCTTTTGGGATGCTGGAGCAGAATTTTTCCCTTTCAGGAGGTTGTTGCAGTCAATGGAAGCACAGATATTCCAGGGGATTGGCAGTAACAGCTGCTGACTGCCCAATCTAGCAAAGTGTGCAAGCCCAGAACTTCAGTTCAGGCCACCCCTGCTCCCATTCGAGTGCACATGAGATCATTCTCACTGGACTTCATCTGAGTGAGCATAGTCTGAGATGGTCCTCTGGAAAAGAATTATGTCCCTCCCATCCTAGAGTGATGTGTCTACAACCAAAAGGGCAAACAGCTTTGTGGGGGTGCTCAATTCACATCACTGATGGCAGAGACACCTTGGTCTGAGGTGGCCAATGTTAGATGAGGACAGGGCCACCCCAAAGTTGAGGTGTGAGTCCTCATCTTGACAGGGTCACAACAAGGGGTCCTGGGCTCTGCAGAGGCCACACACAGCCCTTACTGATATGGCAGCTCCTAAAGATAAACAAAAATTTCTGTTCCCTTCTGCTCCACATCTCCATTAACTAATGATTCTCATGATTCATAGAATCATTAAGGTTTGAAAAGACCTCTAAGATCATTAAATCCAACCCTTAACCCAGCACTGCCAAGCCATGCCTATCAGCACCTGCACGTCTTTTAAACCTCTCCAGGGCTGGTGACTCCACCACTTCCCTGGCCAGGCTGTTCCAGGGATTGTTAACAAAAATAATACAAAGAAATAAGTAGACCTGTGATTCACAGGTGCCAGGTGTCTAAGAAGATTTAACATCTTTGTGACTGAAGCTTTTTGCAGAGTAGGATACCAGTGCCCTGGTGGGAGATATCCAGTGCTGCTGGCCCAATTTATTGGAAAATCTATCTCAGCCTGTAAACACCAAATGGCAAGAAAACCAGCTCCTGGATCTTTAGAACACGTAAGCCCATGTGTTTCAAACACTTTCTTGTTTACCTCTGCCTCAGCTGTCAACTCTGCCATCCTTCAGGGACCAGAAGCAATTCAGTGCTAGAAAGTATTAAATAAAGGAATACAGAGAATTGCAAACAAGGGACCAGAAGGCCTTATTCTTAGAGCTCATCTTCACTGGTACTGCAGACATGGCATGAATTTGCAGCTCTATGAGACCCAACATTTTCCATTCACAAAGCTGGGCAACCACCTGTTCCTCTCAACCATTGCTTGTGTGTAACCTGCACAGCCAAGAGGTTTTTGCTCCAAACTGCAGCAGCTCCGGGTTTGTACCACTCCAGGCTGCCCTTCTGTGAGAAGCCACACAGCTCCTCAGGATGCCTCTGCTGGCAAACACCAGGAAGGGGTTGACCACTGGGCACCACCATCAAGCCACAGCCCAGCTGGAGAAGCAGCTGCAGAAGCCCAGCTTCACCCCAGGTGGGGTTGGACATGCGGGGTCAGACGTCCGGTCTGAACCTGGCCCTGGGTTCCTCTCTGCCTGGAGAGCCTGTGGGCACACACCACATTTTTAAAACAAGGAGAGAATGCTTTGAAATTGGCATCTCCAGCACTGCCTTCGGTGCCCACAACTATGTTTGCACAAATATGTGAGGGGTATCAAGAATTTTATAATGATACTCCCTCACCCATGGTTCCAGTTAAAACCGCTGTAATAAACAAAACATACAGAGCACATCTCTGGCACCAGAGGCTATAATTTTCTCTGAGCAGAAATATATTACCAAAAAGAAAAAGAAAAAAGAAAAAAGGCAGGATTTCATCCAATTTAGGGAGAAATCTATGCAGACCTTTCCTTTCATTAAACTTCTCAACTATTATTAAAGGAAAGTCAGTAGCCAAAAATTCTTTGATGATGACATTGAATCATTTGATGACAGAGTATTTTGGGAAAACCTAAAGATGCAGATCATTGGTAAAAGCATTGAGTCCCAGGAAGAAAAATCTTTCAAATGTCACAATACTTTCTCTTTTGTGGGGGAACACTTTTAACCCTCTTTTACAAGTGAGCTATACATTTTCTCTGAAATCCTTTGGTTTCACAGCAATGAGGAAAACAATATGCAATATCTTTCTTTTTGAGGCTGCAGAAGATCTTGACTGATGGCAAAGAGAAAGCAAGTACTAAATAAGAAATCTCAGTACTGCCGGATATGAAACATGCAATTCTCAAGCATACTGGGAACAGAGGTGTTTACTTTTTTATTTTCCTGCTTAAGACATTTCACAAAGCCACAAGGAAAACATGGGTTACATAGTGACCCATCACCACATGACTCCTCATTATTAAAAATTCTGTTGTCTACATATCTTTATGTTTCAAATCTCCCAAATGATTTCTTTTTCAGCAATTTTTAGCACCCAGCTGTGGGCACTTTAAAGAAACTGCTTTTGAAGGTGCTGGTCAGTGCTGTTCAGAGGAAGAAGTTATCTGAAGGTGCTTCTCTTGGTGCGCCACCCCTGTCCAGTGACACTGACCTGTTACATGATCTTGGCTTTTTTTTCCTCTCTCTCTTTTTTTTTTTTTTTGTATATATCAAGCTCTCTCTCTTTCCTAATTCTGTGTAAATGCTCCTATTCAGTAAACCAAATGGGCACCTCTTCAAGCACATGTTATCCCAGCTCAACAGACCATGTAATCCCCTTGACATCAGTCATGGATTTAAGGATAAGTAAGTGCTCATGCATTTTTTCAAGTGGGAGTCAAGGAAACTAAGGATGTGATCCAAGCTACATCTGGCCACCTCTGATCACCTGCAAAACAAAGCTGTGGGCTACCTGTGCCCACCCCTCTGAGACCAAAACAGTGATCATTTACCACAGAGTCAAAGAATAAGTGTTTATGTTGGATAAGATCATTCAGGTCATCAAGTCCAACCATTAACCCAACACTGCCAAACCCACCACTAAACCATGCCCCCAAGTGCCACATCTATACATCTTTTAAATACCTCCAGGAATGATTATTCCACCACTGTCCTGGGCAGCCTGTTCCAAAGGTTCACAAACCCTTTCTGTGAAGAAAATTTTCCTAATATTCAATCTAAACTGCCTCTGAGACAACTTTCTATTTCCCCTTATCTTCTTGCTAGTTATTTGGGTGAAGAGACCAACATTCAGTTGTTCACAATGTCTTTTCACCAAACAGCCTATGTTGGAAGGAACCTGGAAGGAACAATTCTTTTGAGATACTATTTTACTTAAAAATATTATTTAATTTCCAAACACTGAATTTCAATGAGATATTTAATTTTGGTATTCTGGTTAGCAAATGAAGATTAACTGTTTTGGTGGGGTTTTGAGTGTGCACCCAAACCAGAAATTATATTTGGAAAATTTTGATAGGATTACTTTTTTTAGTGAGAATTTCCTTTGGGCTGAAAAATATTTTTTATCTGGAATACACATTGCTAAGAAGATCCTTTAGCTGAGAGCCACACACAGAAGATTCATGAGCTGTGCATTCAAGTTTTTGGAAAGCGATGATGGCATTCATTTGTTCCCCTGGGACCTCAAGTCACCTGTGCAGCAAGAAGTTCCTGACTGGGTCTCTGCAGGTGATGGAGCAGGCTCAGGGAAGACATCAGGATTTCCCTGGCCTTGTTACAGAGTGGATAAAAGCAGGAGAGGAGCAGACCTGTGATGCCCCTTCCTTTGGCTGTGTGTTGGATTGGGCTGGGATAGAGTTAATTTTCTTCACAGTAACTGGGAACACAGGGCTGTTTTTGTTATTGCTGGGCAGGGCTTACACAACACCAAAGCCTTTTTTGCTCCTCACTCCACCCCACCAGTGAGGAGACTGGGAGTGCACAAGGAATTGTGAGGGGACACAGCTGGAACAGGTGACCCCAGCTGCCCCAGGGGATATCCCAGATCTTGAGGCATCCTGTCTCAGATGAAAGAAGGAGGGGAGGATGTTTGGAATGACAGGATTTTTCTTCTCAAGTCACTGTTACATGTGATGCAGCCCTGCTTTCTTGGGATGGCTGAACACCTCCCTGCCCATGGGAAGTGGTTAATAAATTCCTTGGTTTGTTTTGTTTCTGTGCATGGGTTTTGCTTTATTAGTCAAACTGCCTTTTTCTTAACCCACAAATTTTCTCTCTTTTGCCCTTCTGATTCTCTCCCCCACCCCACTGGGGGATTCAGCAGTGCTCAGGGGCTGTCTGGGGCTAAACCACCACAGGCTGCTGCAACAGTGGTGGCACTGAAGGGGTAAGGGTTTCTTGGTCAGTATTATTTATTAATTGCATTATTTAGCCCCAATGCATGGTGGACCTTAACCTTCTGCATGAGATTGGATGTCAAGAGCTAAAAAGGGAACATGGCACAGGGGGATGTGGCAAACAGCAGGAAGGAAGAAATGGTAGTGAGATTATCATGGAAATTCAGTGTCTGGTGTCATACAAATTCCCAGAAATAATGGAGCACCTGGTGACACAGAGGAGGTTTTCAGAACATGGCCTGGCTACTTTTTTCTGTAGAACCAGCAGATGGCAAAAAGGCCCTAAGTAAACCTCATCCTCTTTGGTTCTGACAATGTGTCCCTAGCCCACTGTTCCTAAGTTTCGCTTGCCACATCCACCACTTTTTCCTCTCCCATTCTGTAACCCTGCTGTTAGCCAGGAATGGGAGGGGACTGATGGTCCTGTTCTTCATATGGTGTCTGGGAGATGAACAATTAACCTGACCATTTGAGTGATGAGTGAACATCTCTGGGCAATCCTCTCTCTGCAAATGGAGCCTCCAGTATGAAATCTGTATTTCATTTGTATTATAAATTCATGGGAGTAGCACAATGGCTTCAAGAACTCACTATATTATTTGCATATCGTGTCATATATTTTCATTATTTTATTGCTCTTACTATGACAGGATGTCAGGCTGTGTGGAAAATCTCTTCCAAAGCTTGCTGGCATTATCCATTGATTATTTGTCACCATCCCTTATGCTTCCCTGTAGCTTTTTCAGAAGAAGGGATTAACCAAATGCTGTGCCATCACTTCCTGACAGAGCCAGGCAGGTTCTCACTCATCCAAACTACTCTGGATAAGCATCACCACTGAGTCAAGGAGTGCTCAGGCAAACCCTTACCCATGGACAGAGTTGTAGAAGTTGTAGCAAGGACAAAGACGTTTTCCACCAGCTCAGTATTTGCTTAGCAAACCAACCTCCTTCATGCTGGTCAAAGCCCCCAAGAGCTCTGCAGGTAAAATAAAACCAAATTACTGGGCAGAGGGATTGTGAGGGGGGATCTCTGCCCTCTGCACTTCCAAGGGTGATTGTTGCCTCTGAGGTCCCAGCTGGCCACTGTGACTTGTGGCACTGGGAAATGCAGTCAATTTAGTTCAGGTTGTGTCTCTCCCAAAAAAGCAAATCGTAAAAGTTCATTAAAATGTGATTTGTTGAATGGCAACCAACATAACAAGCCACCCCAGACAGCTGCTTTTCCCAAGCCTTCCCTTCCTGACAGGCAGCTGGAACTGATAAAGCCATAATTGCCCCTTCCACTTCAGAGAGCTTCATGGGGAGGGGTGGAGAGAAAGCAGCCTCTGTTCTACCTGGTGGGCACAGGACTCTCGTGCAAAGCAGATCTTTGAGTGGAACTGGTGCAAAGGTGTAGAGAAAACGTGTATTTTAATCAACAAGGATCACAGATATTTGTAATACCTGTAAATACTGTGGTCCCTCTACTCTTCCTAGCCCTGGTCCTGTTGGTCTGTTGGGTGCTGATGCAGAGGATGGAGCAGAACTCTTCCATGTTGCTCCCCCATGGAACAGATGAGCAGTCAGTGGTTTGGCTGCCAGAGGAGCCCCAAAATCAGGCTGGTCTCCTAGGAAACAATGGCATTGTTGCCACTGAAGTAAACATCCTTGTGGGCCATTTGTGCTTATCTGGTATTTCCATTCTCTGCTGATTAACCCGGCCAAGTGAGGTCTTCATGTGGTAATTACAGCACAGCTCATTTGTGTGTGTTTTACAATGGTGTTGATATAATCCCACTAGAGCACCCCAAGCATGTGCGAGGAGTTCCCACCAGAAATCCAAATAACGCCCCAGCACTGCTGACAGCTTAATAACATGACAAAGTTCAGTCTCGCTGGATGTCAGGGACAGGAATGCAGCTCGGGCTGCTCTGACCTGGAGCTCTCAAAATACTGTACAGTTGAGGCTGAGTGTTTGACAAATAACCTTTTCTTTGCCTGCTCAAATCCATCAGACGCTACCAGGTGCCATGGAGAGGCCACATGCCACTGTTAAAATGTTAAATTGAGTGGCACAGCCATCGAAAGCTCTGAGGAGGGACATTTATCTTTATTATTATTGTTATTAATAATGCAGATATTGCTGTGTGTTGCATTCCAAGGTATTTTTGCAGCACTAAATCATCCAAACGCCCATCGACGGCCCTGATAAATCACACAATAAACCAAAATTCAATACAGCTGTCAGCCCAGACCCCAAGCAAAATCTCAGCGAGCTTAATTACAAAGTTCAGGAGGAGACTGAGCCTGCTTGCAAGGGGAGGAGAGGCAGCCTGGCTCTGGGACAAGGGGCAGGCTGGCATTGGCATTCCAGGAGCTCAGGAAAGGCTGCATCAGCCTTCTCCTTCCACTCCACAGCATCCCAGAACTGCCACAAGCAGCAAGGTGGAGATAGTTGCTCATGACCTCTCACTGTTTTCCTCTTTCGGCTCTTTCCACTCTGCTTCTTTACTTCTCCTGATTTATTTTGAGTTGTTTCTCTCTCTGTGTATTATTTTTACTTTTCCTTTTGCTCCTTTCCTTTTCTCCCATCCCTTCTCTCTCTGCCATCACTTGCTTTCTGTCTCACCATCCTTTTCTTGCTCTCTCCCTCTTCTTCCCCTCCCAACCCCCCCCATCAAAGCAAGGAAACCGTAACCTAAAGGAAGAACAAGAGTTGAACCTGTGCCAACACAATGGGCCAAGAGGCTACATATGGAACCAGCAAATCACAGAGCCATGAAGGATGTTAGTGATTTAAAGTTATGTATATTGAAGTCTGGATCTTAAAATGAATCCATAATGGTAGAGGTAACTAATGGAGAGACTTAACTGACAGCAAGCTGAGTTTTTTTTTTAACATTGTTATGTTCCCACAAACTCCTCTTTTCCTGTCCCCACCCTTTCCCTGCTCCCCTTTCTGATTAGTTCAACATCCACGCTGACAACAAAAAGCTAAAACTGACGCTTTATTAATAAAGATTTTACCCCATACACCATAAATATGAGTGCTGGTTGCAGAGCAAAGCATCCAACTGGTTCTGACAGCTGTGGGGCTCTCCCTGGGGAACCATGCCAGTGGCAAGGGATAGGGAATATTCCCAGCAGAGCAGGCAGGCAGCACCACTCTGGCTGTGGTGTGATAAATAACTTTGTGAGAACTCGGGCTTCAGCAGAGACGTGGTGCCAAATCCAGCTGGTCCTGTGGAGGCTCAAATCCCAGCTGCACTGATTTTCTGCCATCATTAAGAACATTAAGGGAAAAGCCAGAATTAAAATGCTGCTCAGAGGAAAGGATGCCACTGTATTTGTGGGCATGTGCATGTATAGATAGGTGTGCATAAGTGTATAAAATATTATACAAAGCAAAACTACAGTAAAACATTACTCTACTTGCAAAGTCACTCCAGAGTCAAGAAAGATCAAATACTGCTCATCTGCCCCAAATCTGCCACTTTTTATGAGCAAGCTTCATGGTGGCACTGGGACCTGAGGCAGCAGCTGAGGGACAGGAGCTTCTGTGCAGTCACAGCTGCACTTGGAACCTTATCCCAAATACCTGCCTTTATTACTTAGTGGATATAGGTATATAAATTTATACTGTTTTATATATAAATATATAAATATGCATGCGTGTCTTGGCTCAAGCCATCTAGTACCCTCCCAAACCAACCTTTGAAATCAGCTGGAAGCTCATTTGTCCAGGGGGAATTCCTAACAATCCAATTGCAAGCAGCTATTCAGTTGAGGAGGGTAAACCAGTGTGGACAGGAGCCACTTTGTGCTAGTTTGTCCCAGAGATTGGGAGTGATCCCACTACATTGAGTTTATTGGTACAGCAGTTCCCTGAAATCGCAGCCCAGTGCAAAAATCACATCTTAAATAGGTGAAACAGAGCATCCAAAGTGAAAACTCATCTCTGAAGCTTTCAGTCTTGGTTCCCACACTGTGAAACATTACCCTGGGGACACATGAAGGGATCTGATGAATGTTTGTGAAGCAGTCACAAACAACACTGCTGCAGAAAGCACATGATACTGTGACTGTTTTAAAAAGTTTCCCAACAGGCTGAGCAATAAGAAATAAAAAAGGCCCAGCATCACTCTGTGCCAAGAAAACAAATTGCATCACTCGTGCAGGGCACTGACAGGGCAGGAGCTGTGCAGGATGTGGTGCAGGAGTTGATGAAAGCTGGTGCCACAACCCGTCCACACCAGGAGCTGGATGAGGATTACATGGGTGACCTGAACTCCAGCAGGTTCTTCAAAGTACTTCCCTTGGCACCAATAATGTTCTGTAATGTTGTTTTAACAAAAGTTTGAGGGAAGGGAGACTTCTTGCAATAAATTATTTCTCACACTTCCCAATAAATGTACTTTCTTCCAGCTTTGCCCAAAACCTGTGGCCTTCAGTGCAAGGGAACCAGAAGAAATACCCTCTGTTATCTCTGCTCTAGAAGTCAGGAGCATAAGGGTTATGAGGCTTACATATGTACTAAACAAAATATCCTTTCATCTTGTTTTTGGCAGTTTAGACCTTTCAAACTGCTGCACCTTCCTCCTTATGGCATCAAATTCCCCTTTGCATTCTGCAATGCTGATTCAGGGGGAAACTTAAGCAGATTAAAGTCCCTGAGGTACACACACAACACCCAAGAGAGAAGGGTTGTATTTCCCTCTAGCTGCTGAAAAACAGGGAGATTTGGAAATTGGCCAGCAGCCACTGGCATGGCCAGGCTGGGCTCTGGGATGGTGGAGGAGCCAGTTCCAGTCCTGCTGAGGAGTGACTAGACTGCGGGTTTGCCTTTTCCTCCAGGCTCCTCCAGAGAAAGGCTAGATCCTGTCAGCAGTGGCTGAATATTGGCCAGATTATGGGGCATGTGGGTATAGCCTATATTTATTTTTTTAAGTATATATTTGTTTGATGTTTTGCAAGCATCTGCTTAAGATTTCTGTGCTTATCTAACAGGAGGAAAGAGGCCATTCTTCCCAAAGCCAATTCAGTGCAAGAAAATGTCATAACACTGCTGGGCCCCTTCGTTTCATCCTTCGCCAGAGGGACTCCATAGTTCCTCTGCTGCTCCTTGGAAAGCCAAGAAGAAAAGGCTGGCAATTAAAGGCATCTGCTGGGCTCATGAAAGGAAAGGCATTCACGAGATATGAAGGATGGATGACACCTGAAATGTCTAAACTCTTGCCTGGCGCAGACTGGACTGATTGCAGCGTGTCGAGCAGGACGTGTGGAGTGTTACGTCAGGTATTGAGATAAAAAAGAAAACCCAAACTAAGCCCTCCTTGACAAAAGCTTCCCCCCATCCCATCCCTGAAGGAAGAGGTGCCAGCAGCTCTGTGGAGACCATCAAGGGCTCTATTTTTAACATGGCAAGCAGGGAGAGACAGCAGTACAAATCCCCATCAGAGAGACCGATTGCCTGGGTGGAAGTGATCAATCCAAGACTGAATGACCAAAAAAATGACCAGCAGAAGTGAGACACTGCTGTGGAAAGGGGAAAGCTTTGGCTTTGCTCAGAGCAAATGCATAAGGAATGATAAAATAAAGACAGGAGAAATGATAAGTGATCCAGGTTGTTACTCACCCCATTTTTCATCATTCAGATCTGCAATCACAATCACTTATGCACAGAAACCACTTATTTTACACAGTGCCTAATGGATCTGATGCACTCAGTTTCACTACCCTAAAACATCACCTAGACCAATGTCCATAGAGCCTGAGACTAGTGCTAGGTTTGTTTGTGCAATGAGAGGAGACAGAGCTATAGGGTATAATTTTTAATCAAATAAAGACTAAAAAACCACCAGTATCGAACATCTTTTGTGTATGGTCAGTAGGTCAAATCTCAGGGGTTGGGGCTCCTGACACCCTTCTGTGAATTATTTGGTACTGACCACTGTCAGAGATGCTCATCAGGATGGAGCAGTCTCATCCCTGTGGTTCTGGTACAACAGTGACACGATGGAGGTGTGCAAGGTGAGGGTTCCTTGGAGAAAATGCACAGCAGTTTTCCCCACCAGCCATAACCGTGCATAGCAACCCCCAGCACATGAGTGACTGAACAGCAAAGCTGAACTCTCATTCAGGAATGGCTACAAATTAGGCAAAAAAAAAATAAAATAGGTATTTGTTAATTCTTTGATATGTCTGATGGTGAGTTTTTCAGATTTCCTGGTTTTCTTTCATGCTTCCATGACTGAAGAGAAAGGGAAAGATCACATCTGCTGTGAAGCTGTACCTGGGTGCTTGCATGTTTAGAGCTTAGTCCAAAAGCAATCAGCCAAGACCCTGGATTTCTACGTTGCTGGACAAGTGAAATGGTATTTCAGCACTAGTTAGAGCAGAACTATTAGGCTGGCATTTACTTGGGTCTGGAGAATTTGAAACAGGTGCCCATTTTTATATCACCCACGACATCAAAAGAGATGTGGTACCAGAGCAATACAGGAGATATGCAGCCCATTGGGTACAATCTTTGGGACCAGAAGAGAAGTTGACATGTAAATTCAGAGAAATTCTGCTTGTTCCTCTCCAGTTGCAGCTGCTGGATGATGAACTCTTGTTGTTTCAGATGGAATGTGATTCCCTGTCATTTACTATGAGAGGGATTCCAAGGGTCTGTCTCTAAAGCGTCTCTGGAACTGGTTTGCTTTGGGGAAGCTAAATTCAAAGTTTTGTGCTGAAATTCAATTTGCAGCACTTCACATTTGTGCATTGTAATCCCAGAAAGGACATCCTGGAGCCAAGACACCCAGCCCTCCCATGGCTGTGTCTAATCTCTCACAGCAGAAACAATATAAGAAATGAGGCAAATAGAAACCTACTTCCTTGTGGACTTTCTCTCAGCCCTGCTATTTAGGGACTTCTTGACTTGGAAACTGTTTCCACAGTTTCGTGTTTAACAATCCTAATGGATCTGTTCTTCAGGAACTTGCTGTGTCCATATCTGATCCCCATATTCATTTTGATCTGCACAGCATCATCCAGTAAAGGGCTCCAAAGTTTAATTACACACTGTGTAAAAGGGCTTTTCTTTCTGATTGCTTTAACTTGTTGCTTGATTATATCATTAGAAACACATAACCTCTGATATGAGAAATAGTGAATGATCACACCCTGTTTTGCCCCCTCCATTATTTTATAGATATGTATTATAACTCCACAAGTTCTCATACCCCATTCTTAGAGTAAGGGATGACTACTGCTGTATTCAGCTCTGAGCACACTTTTGGTTTTCTGCAAAGAAAAATTGCCTGTTTCAAAAAAACAATTAACAAAATTAAACAAAATTTCAGCAATAACCCAATGAGAAAATAAACCACTTTTATTCAAATTATAAGGTGTTAATCACTCTTGGAATATAATTATAAACAGCTCCAATTCAGGAAGGTGGGTTTCTTCATTTAACACATACTCATTTGAAGGATACAAAAGAAATATTTGCTTATATATTCAAAAGCTTAAAATGAAACAATGAGCAGTTACTTTTTTGTGTTTAAAAATTAAATTTAACTCTTTCTTCAATAATAAAATATACTACCTATTATACAAAAAGGACATTATTTTATTCACAGTTGACAGAGTACAGTCTCACAATCATAATATTAAAGGTGAACTGCAATGACATTTTAATTATATTTTCCTATTATTATAGATATTGAGGGTTAGAGCAGCACACAAAGGCCCTAATCAGGGTCCTGCAGTGTAAGGAGCTGCACATGCAGAGAACAAATACATAGTTCCTACCCCAAAAGTTTGCAATCTAATCTAAAATTGCACATTAAGAGAGGATGTTCCTAGACTGAAAAACACAAGTATGCAAAGGGATTTTATCCTGGCTTGCTTTCTTATCTGATGGAGATCTCTGGATCCACAGTTATTTTTCACTGTCAGACACTACAAAATAGTTGTTTACAAATAAATTACTTTTCTTTGAAGCTTACCAGGTCTGAGTTTAAAAGTAACTCCTGGTTTCTCCATATGAGTTTCTGATCTTGCTTTTAGCCCAGTACTTCAGATAGTGCACTGAAGCCATTCTGGGATTAATGACATTTTGGAGAAAATCCAGTCATGTGAACTCAGGTCTTGACCAGCAGCTAAAAATTTGAGTGTCCTTTCAAATGAGCTCTCTTTCCCCTCTATAATGCCCTGAAGAGGTACCGTGTCTGATCATCATGTCATGGTTCACTGCCCAAATTTTGCCTTAGAATATCAGTGCAATTTTTAAGCAATGTGGGTCCACTGGGCCATGCAGGTGTCTGCACAGATGGTTCACACTGATAGGAAACTTGTCCACATATCTCTTAATACTTCCAGACCAGTTCCTGCTATCCTCTCTCAGTGGGCACCCCTTCCTCCCTTTTAACTTCAGATCCCCTCAAAGTAACCAGGATTGAGCCCCAAATGAGTCAGGATTTGAAACTTAGTAGGTTTAGGAGGGGGAAAAAAGCACTTCTGCTCACCCCTTAATCTTACTATGCAACTTGGTTTTGATCTTCAGGCTTTACAACTGAAAGCAGGTTACAAGAATAAATCTATTGATCACTAGATCATGATTTTCTAGGAAATACACAGCAGGACCCTTCATTTAAAAACAATAACGAAAACAAATAAAAAAAAAGAGAACCAAAAAGAAAAAAAAGAAAGGATAAAAGGGAGCAAAGGGGGGTTACCATCATAGCTCTGAGGGTTTGCACAGTCAGGAGTGAAAGTCCTGGTTCACACCAGGTTCGCACCAGCAAAGAGGGTTGGGTTGGGGGTTTCACTCCAAATTCTTACAGTTAATAATGCCCAGCAATTTCCACCACTGAACAACACAACACACTCCTGGTTTCCTTGAAATGCAAGGCTTAGAAACAGAACAGCATTGGCAATGAGAAGTGAGGCAGCTGCGGGGCAGCTCGGTGCACTTAAGGGAACATTTTTAAGCCATTCAGCAGGAGTTTATTGCTCCAGCACTGGAGGCTTTGAGCATTCAAGCACGACAGGGTGTGCATTGTTGTGCCAGAACTGCCCGCCCTGGGTGTGTGTGGTGTGGGGCAAGGGGCCAAGGGCTGTGTTTAAAGGCACCCGCACGAGAAATGCGATTTAGGCAGAACAAAGCACACTCCTGTTGTGCCTCCCCGTGATTATAAAATAGATCTGTGTCATTATAAATAGAAAATGACTGGTGACAAAGATGTTGCTTTGACTCACTTCTGAGGCCAAGCTCCTTCACTGCGGTTCTTGATGTCAGACCAATTTAGTGGCTGCGCTGCAGGCGAGTGTGTCTGGTTTGGGGTTAGCCAGTCCACATCTTATGATGGCTTAATCTCATTTTAAAACAGCAGGAGATTCACTGGGGTCCTTTGCAAGCATCACTCCTTCGCCCAAGGACGCCTCTGGACTCCTTCAAAATGCACTGTGCCCACTGCAAGGCTCAGATTGCTGAACAGCAAATTACCTTGTCCTCCAAGGGACTGCCAAACTTTCGGGATCTGTGAAGTTGAGATCCTGCTTCCACACAACTAATGGTGTGGTTCTTGTTTGTTCCAGTGGGAACCAAATCAAAGACACAGAAATAATAGTGCTGTTTCAAGAGTTTAAGTTTTCCTCTTCATGCTATCTGCCATAGCAATAAACTTCACAGCATTATTGAATTAAATAATGCAGATAAATACTCTGAATATATATATATATGTATACGTATATATAGTTTTTATGTTTTCTAATAGGTAATTCAAACAAACAAACAAACCCCAAAAAACAAACACAAACCCCCAAAACCCAAACCAGAAACTAGAACTGAATCTGAAGGCCCTGTTGCAGTATCTGGAATATTCTGTTCATTTACTCCTAAGCATACTTCTTAAAACAAACTGGATTCTTTGTGCTTCAATAATTTAATCAGAATCCCACTTCCATTTGTATTTCATACCACAGTTCATTCCCAAAGCTGGGGATAATCTCTCATTTTCTGAAAGCTTCTAAAAACTTCCTTAATGAAAGAGTAAAGAAATCTGCTGTTTGCAAATTCTACTTACTTATTGCTTACTTCCAAACTAAAGTAGTTAATTTAATTAAGGAAGAAAAAAAAAAGGAGTGAAAAAGAAAAAGACTAATTTGGTGCCTGTAGCCATTTCCAAAATTCTTCAGAGTTTATAGACTTAGAGAGACAGGGAAAGAGCAACTTCTCAGCAGTGCAGCAGAATAGGCTAAAATGACCCTGTGAAACCCAAGCAATACTGGGAATTAAAGGATGTTCACTCCTGTTATGGTTCTACACTGCAAACTGCTTTTAGGGCTCCCAGTAGTACCCATTAGCAATAGCCAAGCTTTTCTGTTTTAATTTAATTTAATTTAATTTCCACCAACAAATTCCACCCTGTGGTGAGAATTGACAGTATCATGTTGAGAACCATTAAAGCATATTTGGATTGTTTTTACTCCATGTATACATTAAAAAAAAAAAAGTCCCCCACCCTTCTTAGTTTTTTTTTAGACAAGCCACTTCATAATAAGAGTGAGGCAGACACAATGGAGGCATCGTGGTGCTGTGGGATTCCTCCACAGGGAGTGTGGTTGGAGATAGAGTGGAATATGCCTTGACATTACCCTGCCAGCACAGCCTGGTCCCAGCTCCACTCTGAACCCCAGTGTGGAGCCTGGCAGCACTGCTCGTGTCCCTGCAGTTACCACCTGGTGCCCTTCTTCTGCACTAAGACCCTTTACACCACTGCTGCCTCCTTTTCTCCATGAGCACATCCTGCTCTCTCTGCACTCGCAGCATCTCCGTGCTTATGCCGCCTTTGGCTTTACTGGGAATTCCTACTGGGAATTCCCCCACTGGGAATTCTGCCACCAGATTTCAAAGGGAAGAGAATAATAATGCCCTTCATTAATATAGGCTTTTCTGTCATGAGTTTTAGGCCCCTCTCCAGGCAGGCAGGCAAGCAAGCACATGTTTACCATTAAACACATCAGTAGTCCCTATTCACATGCTGCAAGCTAGAAATGCTCATTAGGACAGGATCATGGCTCCAGCTGAGCTCTAACACTTCAGCCAGGGAGCCGGGCAGGAGGAAAGGTGGCCCTCAAACCTTTCATCATGATTGCACCATCGCTGGTGGAGCAGTTTCAGCTCCTCCAGCGGGTGGTGGGTCCCCTTGGCAGCAGAGGCATGACCCGCTGAGCTGTGACAATGTCACCATTCAGGGCTGCTTAGCTGATGAGCACAGCTCAAACACGCCACATTCAAATGCATCCTTGGGAGTGTTTTCAAGATTAGCATCTCTCCAGTGAATGGTGAAAGGGGAATGATTTGGGGCAACAGGGGAATAAGATAATTGCTGCAGTCTCTGAGAGGGTGATGAGTCCTGCAGGGGGGAGGCAGTGCCTGAGGGGCTACACGCAAATCTTTGGGTTTTTATGTCACATGTTAAAAAATGAACATATCATGCTTTGGAAAACAGCATTGGATAGGGTTTCTGGGCTTTTCTGGGGCCGAGTATTGTTTGGAATGTGGGACAAGGAAATAAAACAGCTTAATGCTCTCTGCTTTCCAAGCACATGAGCTGGAAGGGGAGAAAAGGCAACAGAAGTCCTCTTTTCACTGCTGAGCACTGAGTGGGCTGCCATAGTTCAGTGTCCAAACTATCACATCCCTTCTAAAAAGGAGGACATGGGAAATTTATGACTCAGAGGGAACATATCTACTACCTGAGAGAAACCCCTAGGCAAAGGCACCTTCAGCATGTTGCCTTGCTCATGTCTGTGCTAAAATTCAGAGTCCAGACTAAACAGTCTATCACTCTTGGTTAAAGTATCCCAGATGAAAAGGCGCAATTTTAAAAATTATTTTAATGCTGTTTTCTCAAAAAAAAAAAATCATTACCTCCTTCAACTTCTCAACAAGTATAAGCCTCACAGTTTTCCTGCCTCCTCTGGAATTACTAAGTCATTGCAGACATCAAAATTAATGAAGAGACGAAAGATTCAGCGGAAAGGCAAAATCTCACTGGAAAAATATTTCTTAATATCAAAAGTAATTCAAGAATAATGAATACATCTAGAAGAGTAATAAACAAAGGCAAATTTCCTGATGCTTAAAATATTACGCATGAAGGAGAACATAAGACTTTAGGGTTATTTTTTTCTTTAAAACACCAATTTTTTTTTTTTTTAATAATGCTTCCATGTGCTTCTGGTTTTACAGGAGTGTGATTTCCACTGGCTAAATTTGTGCAATATTTTCAACTCAGCTAATTAGCCAAACTCAGGTGATGCAGACAGGGGGCTTTATCTCACCAGGTGGGTTACACTAAAACAGTTTCCGCCGTGTCCATCCATGAGAATCCTGCTGTTTATCACAGAGGAAATGGTTATGGCTAACTTGGAGCTGAATTTCAGCACAGACAAGAGCAGGAGAAAGGTGGTTAGGGGTTAAAATTAAATAAACACATATTTTAAATAAGTGCTACATGCAATTCAGCTGAACTTTCTTGTAGGAAACAAAGCTGTCTATTTTCTTTGTGCTATAGACTGTCATTCACCCTGGCAGTGGTTTTTCAGCTGTTACAACCAGAGGAGTGACCTGTAGTTCTATATTCCACACTAGACCTGATAAACCAATATCATTATGTGATTTCTATAGGAAAAAATGTTAAGCCCTGATTTAAATAGACTTTAAACAGATACTCTTTAGTCCTACCTGTGCTGCAAAATGACCCCTTGGCAATTCAAAAAGACTAAGAGAGAATAAGGGTAACTAATCTGTGGGACCCTCAAGAACTCCCAGACCACTGCTAATAGAAGAAAAATCAATATTTGTTCCAATATGAATGGAGTGTTGGATTGACTGAGTAGGGAGCTTTGAAATAAATATCTAAGAAATGTTTGGATGAAATGGACATCTTCACAGACATTTGGTCTGCATTTCTGAAATGTCGATGATTAAATCCACATTGTTGGCTTCTTCCCTCTCTGCACTATGTCTTTCTTTACATCTTGCAAAAAAATTTATGAACAAAGTTATTGTAAATCTGCAATGCCTGTCTTGTCACTTAGATTCTTTTCAGAAATGCTGCCTTGCCAGTGTAGATACACAATCCTGTATGATTAATATTTATTACTTATAATTCTAAATACAATGGAAGGTCACCAAAAATACTCTGCCTAAAAGAGTCTGGAGCCCTTGAAAATCTCATTGGTGATGGATCCTGAGTCTTGAGAACTGAGCTCAAAATCTTAGCAAAACACTTTTCTATGTAGGATTTCTAGTATTTCCTGCTTCTGGCTATGGATAAAGCCAAAAAGCACAAAGGTGAGTGAAAGTTACAGATCCGAAAACATGAGATTGGATTTCAAACCCAGACAAAGGTCAGGGAATGCCTGAACCTGTCCATAATCTTGAATCAGCCTATAATAGAGTTATGAGTAAAATGCAAAGTTAGGATGCAGAGTGAGACTTGAATTCAGACAGAACTGGCACTGTAGCTGAAAACTGCTCCATTTTCCTCTAATTTCTCATACCCACCATTACATTTTATCTACATATTTTGGAATATTGTATGAAAATTGAAGACATTTAAGGATTTTTTATTTTTTGCAATTAATTAAAAGGAAATTAGCCTGGGAACTTTCAGATTTTATTATGAAATCTTAAAAAGTTTTTAAAAATATGCAAATCATTTTAGAAAAAGGTCATTGCATTTAGAGATCATTTTGATACAAGTCCAACCATGTTTAAACATAATTTTTTTAGAAACAGATTCAATTGATTGTGATTTGGCCCTCTTCTATGAAAATAGAGACAAACATATAAGAGCATTTCAGAAGTACAAGATTCAGCAAAATGGTGAAGATTCGGAGATGGAAATCAGGGCAGACCCTGGTTCACCTGCCTGAAATCTGCTGCATGTTTGGACAGCCTTCTCTTAGGAGCTAAATATAATAAGCAGAGAGCAAGAATCTGCATCTGCTACTGCGCCTTTTATTCAAAGATTCACTGCAGCTGTGACTAAGCAAAGCTACTGACGGAAATGCAAACCTGGGAAAAGGCAACTGAGAAAAATGTAGTTTCTGTTGATCAATAGGATCATACTGAGAGTAAAAAATCCCCAGGACCATTGATCAGACAAAAGACTTTTCTTTAGGAACAAACTTGCAGAGCTTTGCTATAAACACTTTTCTAAACTGACCGAGGCACCCTGACCACATGTTGAGTGAAAACAAAAACCAGAAAGACAGAAAGACAGGATCAAGTCAATTAAGATAAATAAATAAATAAATAAATGCAAGAATTTAAATAAAGAAAAGAAAGAAAATAATATCACAATAATTCCAATCTCATGAAGAAATGTTTTTAACAATCCACATGTGCTTAGGCAGACACTTCTAATCTCATCAGATTTTTCTGGCTGCAATTAGTGTTCTCCCAGCCAGCTGATTTCTCAGCAATATTTTAAAGAGTGCAAGCCTTTGTCCTCCAGTCTAGCCACTGCTAAAATAGCCTGTTCTAAGAGAAGACTTGGGAGTTAAAGGATTTTCTTCCAAGGTTTTGAAAGTTCAGAACAAATTGATCATTGCACGTGAAACAATAGTCAACCAAAAACTCTCTTCAGTCAATGAGCAACATTTTGCTCCCAGCTGGGTTAGTGTGAAAAGCGGAATTATCCCACCAAAGCAAAAGCATGGCTTCAGATTGTCATCAGCATCACACAGCAGAGCCTGACTTTCAATGTTCCACTTTCCCAGCTCTCTGGCTGCAGACAAGTCTGCTGTGAGGTTCCCCTTGGTCACAGCTCACCATCTTGGGCTTCCCCTCAAATCAGTGCAGCTTTAGCAGCTTTGATCAGAAGGGGAGCACATCAGGTTATAGCTCAACTTTATTTTCTCTTTTGAAACAGCAGTAACGCCCCCCCCCCATTGAAACCTGTGAACCATGTGCTCTGATGTACATACTGGAGCTGTCATTCTGAATTTGCTGAAGGAACGTGCAAATAATCACTAGTGTAAAGCAGACATGCCAGGCAGGCACTGCAGATAGAGCAAAATAATATCTTTTAGAAAAAGAAAGAACCCAATTCAGAATTGTGGAACCTGGATGGGTAAAACCTGGATGAGCAGGATCGAGGCATCACGCAAGGATTTCTGCTAGCACACTTGCTGAATTCCTGGCTGGAAGCGTGCCTCTCACTGTGCCAGTCTGCCCTCTTTGAGGCTCTCACAGCAGTCTCCTCCTGGGGGGAGATGATGAGTGCTTGAAAGTGACCCATCTGGAGCCCAAGGCGACGAAAGCGCTTCCCCTGCCTGGAATCCATGTGCAGTGACAGCTTCCCACTGCTGATCCAAGTTTCCCAAGATAGCAATTATAAAGGAACTGGCAACCATACAGTCAAGACGACAATATCCTACGTGGTTTGGTTTGATGTGCCAATTCCCTCTGTGGGTGCTGGAGTCAATCTGCTGCCCCTGTTATTGCTGTGCCTGTCTGCCTCTACCAACCAGGAGATCCACTGGGCATTTTGGCACAGACCCTTCTTTTCCAAGGGCTGCCTGCTCAATTGCTCTTTCACTCTCTTTTACTTTAAACATTCGGATCCAACAACACCATGCAAATTTTATGCAGAGTAGCATCTGCAAGTCTGACATATTCACTCAGGCTTCACCCTCTTGCGCCAAGTTAAAAATAAATACCCTATAAACTGGGCCTGCTAAGACAGAAGATGCATTCAGAGAGTTTATTTAAATATAACTGCTAAGAGCATTACTGCTTTAGGGTCAAACTCCTATTTTTCCCCTGTCTGTCTCTCATATTTTGTTCATGCCTCAAGGATCTTAATAGAACTGAGGGGAAAAAGCGTCCTTGAAATAACCTAGAGAAGAACCAGTTCTATGTGTTCCTAACTCTCTTACCTGAAATTTCAGCTATTTTGACAATTCTAAAGAATACAGGTTGTGATGTACCCCCAACATAGAACAAGAAACTAGTCAAGTGGACTCATTTCCAATACTGATTGAAAACAATACTAGTTGAACCAGATCTTGGTTTAGACTTCAAAGGGTTTCTACCCCCCTACTACAGCTGCCTTCCCTTTTCACCAGGGAGAGGCAGATTTGTCCCTGCCCAATACCCTTGGAACAGGTGGAGTCATAAAGACAGCATAAGGATAAAGTACATCTTAAGGCAACAAGGAGCAAAGTCTGTAAAAGGGGATACTGAGCCATGGCTGGGGGCAATTAGGACTTGCTGAGCCTCTTGGCCACATCTGCGTAGGCTTGCTCGATTTCTTTGTCTGCTGCACAGGTGTTGGTGAACTCATCCCTGGCATAGGCGTTCTTCAGGTACCGCCACAGCCCCGTCATCTCTGCTGGGAACTCGAAGTTGCGGTATTTCTTTGCAACAATCTAAAGCAAAGACAAAACACATGAAAAGAAACATCTCACTGCTGATGTATCTCCTTCTTAGGGAGCTTCTTCCTCTTTTCTGCCATATAATTAATAGCAGACGTGAGGAATGTTTGGAGAATCGGGGACTTATCATAGAAATGCCTGAGAAGTGACTGCTGGTTGTCCCCTGCCTTGTAAGGCTGCTGCTTGGCCTAAGGACACTCTAAAGCAATGACCTGCTACAGTCTCCAAATTGCAACTTTTACAGTACTTGAAGCTCATTGATTTTATCATATTGGGGTTTGGGGGTTTTTTTACAAGCCTTAAGTACATCACTTAAAGCTGAGACACCACATAAGAAGGAGCTAAATCATAAAAAGCAAGACCGATTTAAGAGAAAGGTATTAGTAATTATTATTACATGTTTTCATATTAATTATTATATTTAACGTTATTTTATATATATGGTATTATATTTTTAATGTATGTAAAATATTTTGCCTGGCAAATGGTGTCAGAGTATATAACCACCTACAGCTGTTGGAAGGCTGTATCTGTGTTCATGAAAAGGAAAAATTCAGGGTGGTATGGGTACCATGATTAGGAAACCAAGATGATTTTGTATATATTAGAAACAGGAGCATTGGGATAAACTCAGAGAGAAAATGGTTATTTCAAGACTTGTTAGACTAGGAAATTGTCTATCAAGGCACATTTTTGATTTCTATAAACACTCAGGCCCTTATTCAGGAAAATAGTTAAGTACATACTTAATTTTAAGCACCTGTACAGTCCCATTGAAGTCAATGGGATTAATCTGTTCTTAAAGCTAGTTGGTTGGTTAAGTACCTTGCTGGATTAGGATATTTCAGTTTCCCTGTAGGAATATACTGTATAGAATAAGCCTGTGGTGACAGAGTGAACTATCTGATAGGAAAGGATGGATTAGCTAATTTAATGAGTGCTTCCAATCTCTAATTTTTCTGACAGTATAAAATTGTTCCTGGGCATAAATTACATACATATGTGCCACAGAGTTCCCCTTTATTTTTAAAGCACATGGTAGAGCTGTTTTCCATCTCAGATTTCTTAGGATAGTCATGTTCTCAGAAACGACTGTGATTTGTTTTTATTACTAGGATCCACTTGGTATATGCAAGTCCAAATCCTGTCCTAAACTGCATTTAATTAAGCAGTCTTGCCTTCCATGAGGCTTCACACGCATATGGGGAAGATAAAGACTGCTGGGCAACTTAAGTCAACATTTTTAAAATTTCCAGCACGCATCTTCCATCAAATGAAAAAATAATTCACCCTTTTCTTCTATCTGTAAAATGCTTTTCAGGCAATATCCTATGGCTATGCTTGTCTGAGAAAAATTTTAATTCTCTTTTGACATCCTTCATTTCATCCCTAGGAGACAAGAACCAGTGAGGGGCCACACATTCATTTTGCATTGTCTAATTCCAACGTCGTCCATGAAGACGTGCCAGAATAAGTGCTAAACCTGTGAGGATATTATCACATTTCTTACCTGGTGACTTATGTGCTTTTTTTTAAGGTTTTTTTTTTTTTTCTTTTTGCATGTGTGCAGTCAGCTCCTCGGCTCAGTTTATGTTTTGGCTCACGGAGCCAAATTAGATGCATGACTTGGCTTTAATTTCTAGCTCGCTCGCTTGCCAAGGTCTGCCAGGTACTCGCGTTATTCTAAAGCAACATGTCATCTGATAAATTAAATAAATGCAACATTTAGTAGTCAAGATGATGTACATGATTTGCACTATACCAGCAACCATAGTACATCTTAAATCCTGGACCTCAGCAACTACTCTGATTTGTTAACTTCTCTGTGTGAAATACCAGATGGAATAAATATTCCCCAAAGAGATGGACTGCTGCTCTTAAGTTACAAATGGGTGGGAACTGACTAAAGTTTTGACATGTTTCTTAAGGGCATTAGGAGCTAATTAATACGAAAGACTGACACTTGCAGCAGGGTAAAAATAAAGAGACAAGACATCTAGAACTTAATGTTGTCTTCACCACTAATAAGTGATGGGACAGTTTTCCCATGTACTAAACATAAAATTTCTTTAGTTAACCTGTAGGAAACACTGAAGAACAGAAATGTGTTTCAAACTGCTCTTCGAGGCCTTAAGAACTCTGTTGAAATACACATTGGCTTTGGCACTCAGCAGTCAGAGCAAGGCACATAATGTCAGATAAGCCTTCTTTGACCATCTCATGACATCTTTTACCTTGACAACGTGGAGTTTGGGCAGTAGGTTGCAGTCAGCCAGTGTCAGGTCATCTCCATCCAGAAACTTGCGTTTAGACACTTTCTCCTCTTCAGTGCTGTCTGCATCAATCTCCTCTGGCAGGGGAGTTCTCAGGTAGTCATCCAGCTTCTTCAGAGCCTTCACCAAGCCCCTTTCAAGAGCTTTGCCAAAAAAAAGAGAAGAATAAGTGATTAGGGCAGAATAAGAATTGTTTATAAACTCTCATTGTTAATGGCTATGGTAGTGTCTAGAAAAAAAAGCCAAGAAGCAATTTCTTTGTTGTTAATTTGTGCTCCAAAGCCAACACAATCCAGTGGTAAAGTAGCCCAACAAGGTATGTCTGCCAGAGGATAAAGCTCATCCTGCAACACAAAAAGGGACAGAGGGTCCTTGTTGTGCCATGTCTTCTGAAAAACAACAAAAAGCAGTGAAAGAGACCACAGAAGGAAAAAACAGCTTGACACCAAAAAGCACATATTGCCTATGATATTCTTCTGGTTTGTTGAAAGCCATCATACAGGAACTAGAACCCTGTACACTGCTCCTTCATTTTTCTAACCAGCCATGTAGGACTTCAACGAAGCAGAATTTTCTAGCATTACTTCAGCTCCATCAGGTCTTAGTTTTACTTCTTTCAAGCCCTTTGCAGAGCAATAAAAGGCAATAGCAGTAATTCCAAATATGCTAACCAGAGCTCAAAGGAGCTGAAAGATATACTTCTAATGGGATATTAGCCAGTGTTAAAATTCCCATTTAACTCAGGTTCAACTTGGGTGCAAATGCTCTTTTTGAGAGATCTCAAGTAGTCTCACAATGGAGAGGAGACTCCAGACCTCTTAATTCAGTTACTGAAGATCATGTCACTCCCTGCTGCTGGCTCCAACAGATTCCAGTCTTCATATGCCACCTAGACCTCCAAAGAAAAGTGCAAATTTTTCACCCAGGCAAGGAATTTGTGTTCTTATGCTTCACTGCCAGGACAATAGAAAAGCTTGCTTGCAATAATGCACTTACAAAAAGCTGGATAACTCTGTGCAGGTTTGTGTGTTACTTAAACTGCAAACACTCAGGGCAAAGAAGGGTCTTTGGTGTTTCTGTTTGAAGGGTGAAAAGCATGATGGAGTCCTGCTCCCCCACAAGTGCCCCAAAGTGCTAAGCAACATAAATAAGAAACAGCAAGAATTTACAATGTGAAAAAATAACAACATGACTCATGGGCTTAAAGCCAGAATTTCAGCTGGTGAAAATTACCTGCAGTGATTTATACCTGCTGCAGATGTAGCCTGGAGTCAGTATTAAAGGCCTAATAATGTAAAATCTTATATCTCTGAGTAACTTACTACCACTGAACTTAGGGGAGAGCCACCTCAGCTACACTCAGGTGGTATAGCACTACAAGGCCTATGGAGATAAAGCACAATGACCAATGGGTTCAAACTGAAACAGGGGAAGTTTGGTTAATTATATGCAATAAATTCTTTAATGTGAAATAGTGAGGCACTGGAACAAGCTGCACAGGGAAGCTGTGGCCCCATCCCTGGCATTACTCAAAGCCAGGTTGGATGGGGCTTGGAGCAACCTGATATTGGGAGGTGTCCATGGCAGGGGGTTAGCAACTAGATGGTCTTGAAGGTGTTTTCCAACCCAAACAATTCTATGATTCTATGGTCCTAAATATATTTATGGACCACAACAGGCATTCCAACATGCTGAAGCAATCACCCTTCACAGACAGACTTGCTGGCTGGAAAATAGGTAACTCCACAGCCTCTGTTGTCAGCTGCCCCTGTGTTTTTGGCACAGGGAGAAAGGCAGCACGTCCAGGGCCACTGAGAGAGCAGGAGCTGAACACCACAGAACATGACTTCTCTGCTGCCCTAACATCCATTAAACCTGTGCCAGCAGTGGAAGTCAGATTAAGCTGCTTGATGCCTTGCTCCCACTGAAGCCTCTTGGCCCAGCACCAGGGAACCATACCAGCTCTTTTGTGGCTGACTCTGAGACACAGTGGCAAACCCTGGCTTAATTGATTGACTGGAGAAATGACTGCAATCCAACTGAAAACACCCCCACAAACATAGTAGGGAGGGAAGGAATTTTATTTCTGAAAGCAGAGCATCTAAAGCGACTGAAGTGCTGCCATCCATAAAACAAAAGTGTTGCCATCCCTCATTTAATCAATTCAAATTGAATTTTGACACTGACATTTTGCTGTCAGATGCTGGCAGTGGTGCCTTTAATCGCCTGCAGCTGTCCTGCCTCACAGCTTCTACAGCAGGGTAGGAACTGAGGAGTGTGGCAGCACTCAAAGGATTTAGCAATCTCTTTTTGGTTTGACCTGTAATACCTGTTGAATAGACAGTTCTGCTTCTCTTGGTCAGCCTCAGACTGTGTCTTCTTACATTGTGTTCATGTAGAGACAATGGACTCAAATTACTGCCATTTAATTCAATTTTGTTCATCTGGATTTTAGAGAACTGGCTCAACACTGACCACTTTCCAGTATTCCCTTCACCCAGTAGGACTGCTGGTTGTCCAAGTCACCTGAGCAATATTCCAGTGTGAGGAGGATATTTGATATTTGTACTAACCCATGGGGTCAGTCAGGTGTGTGCATGGAGAGAGCAGCAGCAGGTGAGGTGTGTTTATGTAACTTTTCTGGAACTTATTAGGTTTTGGGAAATTTTTTTGCTCTCATTGCTCTATCAAAGTGCGTCATGGCTGTCCCAAAAACAATGCCTGGAGTGAAGCCTGCTTATGACAGTGAGAAAAACAACTATCTGAATTCATATTTGGCACTTGCATATGGCAGCTTTAGGCCAGAAATAAGCATATGTTCAGGGTCCAATACATCTATGACCTAATTCACAGGCTCTGCTGGAGCCCACAGGATCCTGACATCTCACAATGAAATCACCATGCAGTCAAAACCATCTTCTGTCCTAGCAGTCAAAAACTGAACTACTACTTGTGACACCAATGATCCAATTTTTTAACCAAAATAGTTCTGATCGTAGTAAACTTCTCAGAGCAGTCTGGAAAATAGAAAAATAGTGAATAACAGAGAACTGTTTTCATCTCAATTAAACAGTGAAAAGATTTTGAAAATCTAAGAGAATTAAAATCCAAAACTTGCCATATCAAATGTATTTTAGGTGCACATGGTCAGATTTTTAAAGCCTGTCAAAGGTTTCCAAGGCATTTTTTGAAATCCATTTGCAAATATCCATGTTGCAAATCTTACTTTCTAGGTGCCCTAACACATTCAGATTTATCTATTTGATTTGAAATCGTATGTTCCTTGAGAAGGTACTCAGGGAAATCACCACTCAAAGCAGGAAAATATGTAAAAGAACCTAATTTTCTCTCTTACCTAGTATATATTTAAGCATTATGTGAAAGGTGAAAAATTGTGAATGGAGACCAGGAAATAATCTCTTCAGAATAGCCTACAGCTCTGAATGTTCTGGGACTCTTCCTGAGGAAAGAACTGTCTGGGTTCATATTACTGACCAAACTCAGTTTGGATTAATTCTTTAGACTTGGACTTAATCCCAAATTTTCCACACTACAGCAATTTCATGAAAATCTGGATGACTCCCTATATTGTCTCCACTGAGAAGACAGGGGAGAGGATGCACTCACCAGGGCAGGGGCCATGTGAACACCAGTCAGCACCAGACTGGATGAAGACATTTAAAAATATGCGAACATTTTAAAAAATTACAAATTCCCCATTTGTGAGAGTACCACCCACAGTGAATTTCAGAAGTGGCTAAGCACCTAATTCTCTTGGCAACTTGTCCTCTGGGAAACATCATTAAATAATTAAATAGGTTTGCTGATAACAGCTAATCGGTGGGATTAATCTTCCCTGGAGTAAATTAAAAGTTTGAATTAAACACCCCGTGTTCTGTGGAGTTTTCTCTTCTACTCTTGCTTTTGGTGATCCCTAAATGAGCTGTGAAGAAAACTTTTCCTGAAGTGTCTGATCTCACTCTTGCATTGTCTTGATAATGTCAGGGTGGAGGATTCAATATTACGACACCAAACAGAGCCAGGCCTGAATAAGTGGCTCTGCGCTGCTTTTGAAATTTCTACCTCCACCCTGCAGACTTTCAGTAGGAACTCAGAGATCCCAAATGTGACCAGCTCTGAGAGAGGAGCCCTGGCATCAGCTTATCCATTCAACAGCTGAAATTTCTGAACTCCTGGAAACCATTTTTCTGGACAGTGGAATCACCAAGCACAAAGGTACCAGCATCATATTGCCTCCACAGGGCTATACCTTGAATTCCAAGAAATTCTGCCCTTGTATAGACAAAATCCATGGTAGAACCATCTCTTTCAGCCTTCTCTACTTCATTCTGGGCTACTTAGGTAGCCAAAGACAACTTCTAGCAATCACAGTCTTGCCCTGTCATCCCACCAATAGTAAACAACCATATTAATAAAAAAACCTCATGAGCTTTTTGTGATTTTTCTTCTCCATTCAAAACTAGGATTTTAAACAACTTTACTTAAGAATTCTGAGTTAGAAGCCAGAAAAATAGCACTTTCCAACCTCAAAGCAACCACAGAACACTTAATGAATGTATTACCATCTGTCAAATGCACAGGGTGAGGTTCAATTTAGCTGATGATATCTAATTCACAATGACGTTCTGTTTTCAGCAAAATGTTACTTGATGTTGAACAATGAGATCAATAAATTCTGACATGCACAGAAATACAAATAATGTAACAAAAGTTAATAATTGGCAAAACTGTGCTCTCGGTTACACTGACAGAAAAGAGGAGTAACTCCGCATTGTCAACAAGCTATTCCATATTTACTCCAGTTCAACCAAAAACAGACTTTGGCTCTGTTACTCAAATCTTCAAGCAAAAACTTCCTTAAACTATTAGCCTGTGCAACTATTTCCAGGGGATGGAGAGAAATCCTTGTGCCTTGAAGTACTTATACCACATCTGAACAAAACATTGGAAAATGTAATGCATGGAGCAATCCTGCAAGTCAAGGAGAGGGCCAGATGACAAAAATTCATTAATAGGTACTCAGAGTGAAATTTTGGCCGTCCTGAAGCTCATGGAAGGTTAGCTGTTGACTTCAATGGATTAGGATTTCTCCAGGAGCTTTTAAAGCCAAAAGAGACTATTTTAATCAGTTGATCTGACCCCTGATATAATACCAGCCATAAAACTTCCAGCATCATCGGTCGTTTCCATCTCTGTTTTCAGTGGGTCAAATAAGGCTGAAGCAAAATGGAAAGTAACTAGAAAGTAGTAAAAGAGAAATGGTTCGGAAAAAGTAAAACCAATTCCGGCTGCCCACACCCACAGCATTTGCAGAGGTCAGGCAAGGACTCTTTTTACCCTTCTTGAACTCCAAATATTTCCTTCCTTGTTTAATGTTGGGACAAGGAGAAATAGCAAAGCAGACAAAGCACATGAACACCAATCTCTGTGGCCTGAATAAGCCACTGGAAGGCAAATCATTCCATCCTAAAATAGTAGCCTAGGAAAAGCTGAATTACCACCGGAGAAGCATCAATCTCACTTTCTCTCTCTCTCTCTCACTCTCTCTCATAGGTAGATTGGCTACCTAAATTTAAAATAGCTAAAATTAGGTGAGATTACTCCTTTTGGATATGTTTGTTTGGAACCACTTGCAGGACCAGGATTTCACTTGATAGTTATTATGGAAAGAGATGCAAGGCATAGAGAGCACAATCAGAGTAGCAAGAACAACAGATTTTTAAGGGATTTGAACATAAAAACTACTTGATTTATGTGAAAAGAGAGAACAAATAGTATTTTTAAAAAAAAACTTTAATCAAAATAATGCAAGTTTTTGAAACAAACATGAAAACAAGAAAGTCATGTTTGGGGATGGTTGGTTAAGTATGTCTTGCCTAGAAATCAAATCATTTTTGCATCACTTTTTAAATGTTGGTAGTCTTCAAAATTAACATATCATTTACAAATTAAAAGCAGAATAATCTTCTGTTTCAAAAAGTTTGAGAGAAAATACTTTTACTTTCCAAAGCAAGTTATTATTCACAAAATTCCACCCACATTTGCCAATAAATCAGGCTACTCACCCTACCTACGGCATTTTTATAAAATAAGTCTTTTGTCACAGAACATTTTCTCCCAGTCAAGGACAAATACATTTGGCCCTCCTTCTAAGTGATTATCCTTGTGACAACAAGGCTTCAAAGCCCAGCAACATCTTGTCTTTCGCAGCCAACATCTGAAACTACCTGAGGCTGACCACGGCACAACTGCAAGGTTCTTAATTGTCAAGCCCAGGCAAGTTCAACAAACCATGATCCATGTAAAAAAAGTGAACGATTCCTGCTGCTACCCTGGATCACTGATTGATGTTTTCCCTTTTTACTGCTTTCTTCCACTGCCCTCCTGTAAGATTTATCCTGTAACACACGCAAATGAACTTGGTGAAATAAGCAATGAGGGAAAAGGGGGAACAGTACATAAATATTCACAGTCTCAATCAAACAATCTGAGATTTATTTTTCCTTTAAAGAAACAAACCACCTTTCCTGATCACTTCCAGATTCACAGTTTGATATTATAAGAGTCCCAATACTGTTTTATAGTAAGAGAGAGGAACCAGCTAAGAAACAGCAATTTAAGGTAAGAAAATAATATCATTCTAGTAGTCTGACAGTCTGATTAAAAACCAAGGATTCATATTTTCACCATGTTTTTTCTCAATCCTGCCTTTTTTTTTTCCTTTTTTCTTTTCTTTTTTTTTTTTTATTTTCAGGCTGTCTCAACTTTAGTCAGTATAGATTAATCCTTCTTCATGGAGGAGTTGTGACTGCCGTACATGTGCTCTGTACTCCACATTGAACAGTTTATCTTCCCTCCTGTGATTTCAATAAAACCCTTGAGATCTGAGTGCTGCCTTGATTTCTTCTGTTCAGCCATTTGAGAGTCAGGTGCCTTTTCTAAGCTGGTTCTCAGAGGGACTGAGCATCTCCAGAGGGCAATTCCATCCAACTGCCTGAGACACCTGATTCAAACCAGAGTGACTCACTCCACACATGCCCTTCTTGCTGTGTGAATTACAGATGAAACCTAAAGGACTAGCTCAGACTAGACACCCCACTTTCAGGGAGGTGAAGTCAGGCGAGATGAATCCTAGCCTTTGAATATAATTTCACCATTCACCCAAGTGATCTAGGATAATACCTCCAATTTTTTAAAAAATTACTTAAATATTAGGGTTTACTCCCCTCAGGGCAAATACATTGCCCATTTGAGCATTGCAGCATCCTTTCCAGGCATGTTTCTGCCTTGTAAAATCCCCAGCTCTGAGCAGCAAATGAGTGGGAGGTCACTGAGAGAGCCATTGGAAATGCAGAGGAGGATGAATGTTGTTTGCTGCCATGCATCCAAGGCTTTTAGATGCCTATGTCTGGGCCAAAGGGAGTTTCTAGGGTGATTCAGCTCTCCTATTAAAGATGTTCCACTCCAGATAAATAATTCAATATTCACTGGAAAAGAGACTTGTGCATGTTCCCACAATAAAGGTGAATGCCCACACAGCCATGTGGAAAAGCTGTGATCTGTCTGTCTCTGCCCATTTAATGAATCAACAAATACCTGCTTGCGTACACAGAAGAGAAATAAATTAGTGTCTCATTCCTCACCTCCACTCTCTCCTGGTTTGGGGTTGTTTTAGGGGACAGGGGCTCATGTTCATTCTCCAGACAAGTCAGAGCTGGGATTTGTAAAGGGGTTTTTTACTCCTGGTCAGTGTTGGGGTGAGTGAACACCAGGAGTGGGGTGAGTCACACAAACACAGGGGCACTCATGGAAACAGCCACATAACTGTGGTCATAAATCACCTTTCAGACATGGTCTGAGCCAGGCATAAATAGAGACATATTTTCCATACATGTAGGTACATGTATGTTGTTCTGTGTATGCCCCGTTAGAGAAATGGAGGTGCTAAGCCCCAGGAAAACTTCATCCAGGACTCAGAGGAACATGGAGCTGACACAGCTGAGGGATACTCCAAAATCCCTCAGAGACCTGCACACATCAATAATCTGTTGATTTGCTTAAGAGTAAGATTCCCCTTGCCTAACTTATCAAATTGTTAGGTAATTAGTTTGACCTAATTGTCCAAGCCTCCCTTATAGGTAACAATGAAAGAAATGCACCTCCAAAGGAAATTCTCCCATAGTTAGACTCATATCAAAAATCAAAATTCCCTTTAGAAAAGCCTCTCTCCATTGATCAGAAATAAACCAGGATTTCTGAATGCCTAATGTATAACTTTTAGACAGATTTGGGTGAGAAGATCCCTCCCTTATTGTCTCTCTTCTCTTCCCTTCTCACCCCGTCTACAGACTGATGATGTGGATTGATTGATGGATTGATTGATTAGAGCTTCACCCAAAAATTTGGGATATTTTGACGGATGTGTCTCAAATCCTCCATAGAAGGAATGAGAGAGACTGAGAGCTTGATTCCCAGCTACCTTTTCCTAAGACAGAGAACAATGATCCAAGGATTAAGAGGTTACCTGGATTTGGAAGACCTGGGTCTCTTCTTCTCAAGTTTTTCTATATGACCTTATAAAAATAATTTAAATAATTTGCCTTGCAACTTCCTATATACAAAATAAAAATAAAAATACTTTTTGGCCACAAACTTTACATTAGTAAAGCAGTAATGCACCAGTTGTGTACATATATTTCAGGTTAGGGGGGGATAAACAGCAAATATAGCAAAAAGAAGAGGCATCTTGGCATCTTCCTATTTTTGTGATACCATCTGCCCAACTCTCAAATAAAACCTAGTAAAGCAGGTGAATCAATAATGCCTCAAAAAGTAAATAAACACATTTTTCAAGCATCTAGAAAGATTGTTTTGACTCATTTCTGTTTTTTTACTGAAAACTCAGGTTTCCTCCTTCCCTTTTCTTTTCCAGTTTTACAATAGAGGCAGGAAATAAATGCAATACTTGTAACATAATCATGAAGAATGCGGTCAGAGCACCTACAAATGCTGGTTTTTAAGAAGAAAACCCAGGTGTTCAAATGACACCAAAGGAAAGCTTCACTTCCAAGTCTCTTAGGAGTCCAAGTGACCCTGAGGGCAGGAAGCAAGTGAATGTAAAACTACTGGCCGACAAGTGCCCCAGGAAGAACAGCACCAAACTTGTGTCTCACAAATCATCGTGACTCTGTAGCAGCACGTAAGTGACAAGGATCATTTCTAGGGCAGGTCCCTGAGGGCCTAATCCTGACCTCTGCCATGTTAGTCTTGTGCAGGTGTCCCTAAAGCAACTGCAGACAAGCAGCAGCTGATTTGCATCAGAAACTTGGGGGGGAAAAAAATGAATAAAAGAAGCCTTGCAGATTATAAACAAACATTATTTGTAGTATGAGGATATCACTCCGCTATCTCAATTTTGAAGTGTGTTCACTCAGAGTCTAAACTTTTGTTTTACTATTAAAGAGCAAGTAAGATGATTCTGGTACTAACAAAGGAAAACTAACTTAAGGTATCTGCATACGAGTAAAGTGAGATCCTGGTAGCGAGTGCAGCTGGGCTTTACCAGCAGTGCTGTGGGGACCCCTTGTGTTCCAAGATTTAAGCAAAGAAATTTCGTTCCTGTACAAGTTTTTGGTGGTTGAATCTTTAATATCAATTTCTTCCCATTCTAAGCATGTGGAAGAGTAAAGCCTGCTTCTGTTTACATCAGGATAATCCCAATATCATACCACTGATTTCAACTATGTTACTTAATTCCAGCATCAGTGAAGACACATGAGAGGGAGACAGAGCAATGCCTTGCTAGCATCACCTGAGGATGAAATTTTAAAGCTCTTGAGTTCCCAAATCCTTCAGTTCAGTTGGAAAATGTTTCAAAGAGATTTATTTGATGTTTTCAGAATTTTCTGTCCTTTGTGTTCAAAGATTGCCACTGATACACAAAAAGCCATGAGAGAGATTTACAAATTACTCACATCTTAATTCTTTCCCATTTTTTCTCTGCTTTTGAGGATTTTTTTTGTTTCAAGCCCCTTGAAATGACTTAGGGATCATCGTGATTATGCCTCTACTTAACCTTCCTCAAAGGAACAGAAACAAAATGAGTAGTAATTAAGGGTGCATGAAAATAATTCAAGTATTGGTATGGAAGTCACATTGCCTCTGTTGCAACTGAACTGTTGCAGCAAGCATTAAAAACATTTTTCCCAGATCTGGTGTCCCCAGTTTAAAAACAATTGACAGTTCCAGAAAGAGGTCAAAGGAAAACATTAAGTCAGTGCTCAAGGACTGGGAAAAGCATCGAAGACCAAAGACATTTCAGTGCACCAAGGACACTTCAATTTCTTCTGTTCTCTGCTCAATCAAATCAAATCCTTTTATGGATAGAACATTAACATGTTTGTTCAATAGGCACATCTGTCTGGGATGTGATTTCTAGGAGATGATAGCAAATAACCCAGACATCCTTCTGGCCTCAAAGTCCATGCAAATCAGATTACTTTCTTCTGGAATCAGAAGAACCTGGATATTTTTACAAGAATTATTTCTCTAATTCCCATTTTGTCACTTCATTTTTAGCACTATTTTCAAGCTGAAAATCAATGGCTTAAGATCTACTTAATAAAGAAACTTAGCAATATTGATTTTCATTTGCATCTTGTTCTTCTTTTCCCTATCATTTTATGAAGAACACATCCATGTTTAAAACAGAAAAAAAAAATCTGTTTAGGGAAAAACAGATCCTGGGTCAATTCTTTTCCCTTTGAAGTCATCAACAGTTTTGCAAACTGACTTCCAGGAGCCAGTCACTGGGCTCTCTACCATGTGATAGCTTGCAATAGCTAAATACAAGCCTGTGAACAATCCTGTCAGGACATCAAGACCAGTTGGGTGTTTAAACCTGAACATGTGGTTATATAAGATTTGGACACTGAACTGAGCAAAGCCATAACTTCATCTAAGTCCTTGCTGTGGGGAACATACTCAAGATACACCAAGACCATCACAATAAAGGGAGTTACCCACCAAGGCAAAACCATAAAGCAATGAAGTTAAAACTCAATTCTAAATAATAATGTAATTTAGGCCTCCCATTCCAGCAGCAAGGCGCTTAATTCCTCCCAGGACTGCTGCTGCCAGATTGCTCTAATCCACTTCCAGCTGTGCTACTGCTCCTGTGTGCGAGCATGGGAGCTCGCCTGGGAAACAGAACAAAGCATCCCAGTAAAGCCAGCAGCACTTGGAGGAATATTCAAACACACAGGGGAAATAATTCCCTCTTAAAGGAGAGCGTCTGCCAACTACTGTTCCCATTGCAAGTGTTTTAGTCTAGGCCTAGCCTCGCATATAGGCCCTGACTCAGCAAAGGCTTGAGAACGTGCCTTAATTTCATCATGTCATTAACCTTGTTGACTTCAGCATGTTCTATAACTTTAAATTATATAAATGCATACATTTTTTCCTTTTTTTTCTCTTCCTCCTTATGATATTCTATGTCCTCAAAGTTGCTTCAGCACAGATGTGTCAGAAAATTGTGTCTGTTAGTAAATTTACTGCAAATATTTACCATTCCCAGAATGGCTGCCTCTAAGACTGTTAACCAGGCATACCATATCCCTGCCTTGGAGAGTCTGCAGTCTGATCACATCTGGACTTACAGAAAATGTTCCTTTTGTGTTGTTTTCAAATAGTGTTTTTCACATTTTCATCAGGAAATCTTTGTACCTCCATGAGCAAGATCTCAGAAGAAGGAAAGTTCAGAAATATTCCCTTCTAAGATCCATATTTCTCAGATTAAGGTGATGGTGTGTTATCATTTTAGAAAACTGAACATCTCTTCCTTCTAATGGCATAAAGTTTCAATTCTCACTTCTGGCAGGTCAAAAGATATTGGTCCTTAAAGCTGTCACCAGACAGAATATTGAGGGCTCTGGGCCTCTAGCCAGCATGATTTTGATGAGGACTTTCAAAAAGTTATTTCTCAAGAAAACTTATTTCGAAAAATGCTGTTCCTGGGCATTTTAGTCTTTGATTATTGGGCAGAAAGCAGATAAAGCAATTTGGGACAGATGATAAATGCAACTTGCAGCACTTCTTAACAAGTTAGCACAAAGCTATCACCACAGTTTTAGTGGTCTTTATATGTGTATTTTTATAAGGAGACAGAGGGAACAGTTTTATTAACATATCATGAGTGAGTTATGTGGGTCATCCCAAATGAATGGCAATAAAAGCTTTATATCACACTCACCAACATGTATTTGGTACTTTATGTGCCACAAATGTTGCAGAAAAGCTATTTTACATATGTTTTAAAGACTGGGTATTTTTTATATTAGGGCTGGTTTTGTAAAGCTGCCAAGCACTTTAGCTACCATGAGCCCAACATTATTCAGCTCAGGGGGAGTAATAAAAACTTGTTTAAAATGTTCTGAAATAGCTTTTTTTTTCTTGTGCTTCAAAAGGCCAAAATTAAGGAATCATGGAATCAGCATGGAATCATGGAATTGCCTGGGCTGGAAGGGACCTTAAAAGTCATCTATTTCCAGCCTCCCTGCCAGGCACAGGGACACCTTCCACTAGAAGAACTGTCATCCTGATATGTTCCATCACAAAGCAAGTCCTTTTCTCTAAAACAATTTTAAAAGCTCTTTCTAGTCCTTCCTGGTGGTATGAGAGAGAAAACTTGGTACTGTCACAGCACATGACAAATTGTGGCTTGTGCTGGGCCTTGGATGGATGTGGGGTTTGTAGTGGAAAATGGAAATTCTTCAACTAAAGAGAAAGAATAAAAAAATGTAATGGCAAGTTGATACACAGACATCACCCACATATTAATATTTTTACCTATATATTTATACAGCACCTTGAAAATCTGTTCAAAAAGCATAAAGCTTTAATGTTGGTCCCAAATTAGAGTCTGATCCAAGACCCCTGTCACAGGAAACTTCCCATCAATACAAGAGCATTCAAACAGGTTTTTAAACTTGCTCTGGCAAACCCATGAGCAGCTTTGCCAGGAGCTCTGCTGGGCACAGAGTGAAGGCTTTAGGCACAGAACAGGTCAGATGGACCAAAGACTCAGGAGAAGCCATATCACAGTTACAATTATAATCTGACCCCTTTGGCTGAGAGGAGCCAGACTGGGAGGAAGGCAGGTGACTCCCTTCCTGCCCTTCCCCACCATGCAGGGACATGCTTTGGGGACAGATTTTTTTGCTGTCCTGCCACTGGAGCCAGACCACACCACACTTGTCAGGATGTCCCAGGCCCCACCACATCAAGAAGCTCCTACCCCTGGCTCAGGTGCCACAGAGGGTCTGACCATGGAGCAGGTATTACAGTGAATATTCTAAGCTGGGGTTTAGAGTGAACAGATTTTCTGTTTATCACAAGAGGCATTCGATGGCTTCTAGGAAGGACCAGCGTGCCCCATTCAGCCTGTGCACATACCTGTGCTATGGGTCTGATCCTCTGCTTAGCAGGAGTGTAAAACTGATGTAGGGCAGTTTTAATTCCAGCCCCATACGTGTGTGTGCATTTCTACTGCACGTGTACATACACAGCACACTGAGAGAGACATTTCCCACCTTGTGCACCAAACCACAGTGTGATGGAGCTCCTGAAAGAGGTGAACGGCATTTAATCACATGTGAGTTAATGATTTAAATGCGCTTTTATTTTTGGCCTCTTGATGTAAATCCAAACCAGACAAGCGGAGTCCTCTGGTCAGACGGCTGGAAATTCCTCTGCATGAAATCATGTTGGTGGTCTCCCAGCTCAGCGCCTTCTGAGGAGCTGTACAGTGAAATATCCTTCCGTACCACTAATGAATGCGCCCACCCACACTGGAGCTGGTGCCCCCTAAGAACTCAATTCAAGAACAACTTTTTAAAACTCCTACATGAAATCAAAGGGCTCATTCTATGAGCCAAAGAACTCACAATTTTAGGCGGGACGGTTAATGGGTGGTTACTCCAGGTTGTCCCCTTGGTTTGCAGTACACAGTCTTGCAAGTAAAAATAATAAGCAGGATGCTGACTAGGTACACAGCATTCCACTTAATTAGATTTCATCCTCCTCCAATGAATACATAAATTGTTGCTTCCCTGGTGACTGTACAGAGCATGAGTGACTTGCTCAGCACCAACCAGAGGAACGAAAGTAAACACACAAGATCTCAGTTTACTTTCCTGTGCTCAGACAAGACCTCCTTCTTGATATTAAACAATCACTAAGAAACCAAAAACTCTCAAATTTGCCATGAAAACTTGAGCAAGAGCATCCAGGAAATAATTCTCAATACTACTGTCCCTGAACCCCGCCAAGGACTCCTGTCCATGAGTGAAATAGCACTTTTCATTTCAGGCACAAGGGGTGACTCCTGGTGACAACAGCCAGAGAACTGAATAATGCAGTGGTGCTACTGAGACACAGATCTAATCCCACAATGAGGAGATGACTCCTTCAAACAGCCTGTTATAAAATTATCAAGTGGCACAGGGGGTGGAAGGAATCAAGTTCTGATTGAACTGACTTGAAATAATAAATGCACACACTTTCTTTAAACACAGCTTGCCACATCCTGAGAATCTGGAATCAATTCCTTCCCTTTCAAGAAGCTTAAAAGTGGTGGGACTTTGATATGGCATGAGCATGTTTGCTTCTGGGCTTACAGCCCTCGCCAACCCATTCCAAAACTTTCAACGTTTTTATATTATAAGACAGAAAAGTTAGGAAAACAAAGATGGAAAAAAAGAATCAGCAATTCAGGGAACTATTAAATCAGGGCAGCCTCACTGCCAAATACCTTTGGTAAGTAAATGACTCACAATCAATAACATATTGCCATGCAGACTTACAGGAGAAGGTTATCACCTGCTTCTGTGCCAGGCATAAAGCATAACGGTGTGTGGCTAATGAAGTACTGCATGAATCCAGAAAAAAAAAATCACTATTTTTCTCTGTAATGTTTAAGCATTTTTACTTCAAAGTAAATTTAAGTCATCCAGAAAAAACATTTTTTTTCCATGAAAAGTTTGTCAAAATTGATAGGTTACAATGAAACACTTCTCTTTCGACAATGTTGCATTTGTAAGAGGAAACTGCCTTGACAGAAGGAGCCCTGTTTTGTAAAGGGCATGTTTCAGCCCTGATTGTAAAGCTGCTTGAGCAAAGCTGCTTTATGCATTCACATATTTGTCAGCAGAGGGTGTCACAATCTTAGAAACAGACCTACAAATGTGTGCTGGCATCTGCTCATTCACATACGAGGACTCAGACACACCAAAACAAGGAATTACCAATCTCTTATTGTCTTCAGTGACTTTTCCATTATCAGGGGGGAAAAAATCATTTATTTACATTTACAGCCTGTGTAAAGGCTGTGTTAGCTGTGCCATCTCGCCAGTGCTCTCAGGACAGGAAATATCACAGTGATACAGCCAGCAGAGGCATCACCTGAAGTGTGACATTTCTGCATGGCCCTGGCTGCAAACTGCACTGCTGGGGATAGCAGCTTGGTCTTATCTTCGGTTGCCATTAGATTTTCATCAATTCTCACATTTAGTATGCTCTTGCTGCATAAATATCATTAATTATTCCAACTACTTTGTGCCACTTTTCCACAGAGATGTAACAGCCCCAGGCTGGGGTGAGAGCTCACGTTGAACACAGCACACAACCTGTCCTAAACCTACAAGGAATGGTCACACATAACGACACCTGACTCACACTTCTCACAGCCAGAGATAGCTTGATGCCACAAATTCCCAGCCTGATATCCCACATGTTATTGAATTCACTTCCCTGACTCCTGAGTTAAGAGAACATAATTTAAACAACTTGATTTTGGTGCTTTAGCCACCTTGGAATCCAGCCCCCCCCCCCCCCCCCCCAATTAAATTAAATCAAAATTATTGTTTATATAATGATCTGGGTTCTATAATCTATTTTTAATTTACTGACAACTCTTCTTCTATGTGTGTTTTGATCATGAGTAACCGATGTTCCACTGGTGTGACTTTACTGATGAACCCAAGCACTGAAATCAGCTAGAGCTAGGAATGGATATAGGGGATGACTACAAGACATATTTTACCTTTATCTCAGAGCTGGGAGCTACAGAAACCATTTATGATAACCACAAGCTGCAATCTCTGTTCTTTTTGGGTCTCACCTGCTCATGTGGAGACAGGGAAAGAGACTTCACCTAAGTAATTACATCTTATGCTTATGAAATCCTTTTACTGCCACAAAACTGTATACAACTACTTCTGCTGTTATACAGGAAAAATAAAATTATAATATAATACAATTATAATATTGCAATATATAAAAACAAATTTATAACATTTGTTTATAACATAAAAAGATAATAGACTACAATATTTATGCAATATAAAAATTATTTACTTCAATAGGAAGCCTCAAGCTGTACTAGGAGAAGGTCAGGCTGGACTTCAAGAAGAATTTAGTCACTGAAAGGGTTGTTAAGCTTTGAAATGGACTTACTAGGGAGGTGATTGAGTCACCATACCTGGAAGTATTCAAGAAACGACTAGAGACATAAAATTCAGTGCTATAGTGTAATTGACATGGTAGTGACCAAAGGTTGAACTCAAAGGTCTTTTCCAGCTTTTGGTATTCTGTGATTCTATTCTATAATTTTGAATAATGCAGCAGAACCTCTTGTAGAATGATATACACCATGTCAGGGTTAGAGCCCCAGATCCCTTTTGAATCAGTGCTGCAATTTACAAAAATTTACTAAATACCAATCAAAAAGAATCAGGTTCATTAGAAAATATGTACATGGTGTTTCTCTCCTTTCCTCTTTGCACAATCTTTTCACTGCTCAAGAAATTTAACACAACTACTTTTTAGCTACCTCATTCTCTTCCATCCAAATCAGCCTTCAGAAAAACTGCGCTTGTTCAGATGAACTGGACAGAAGGTGAGTAAAATATCCCAGGGATTTGGGAAAACTATTCTTCCTTAGTCCTTGAAAACTGACAGTCAATTATTCCGCTGAAATTGAGGGCTGCACTGACAGTCCCAGGGACCTTACGTCATTGATAGAAAGAACATAGCTATAGATAGAAAGACCAGTTCTACTCTGCCCATCTCTGCTTTATTCTCCTTGCAGTGCAGCACTCCATATGTAATAAAATTAAGCTAAAAGCTTTTCTCTACTTTGAAGAGGAAAGTTGAGCATCAGTACATTCAGAGACTGCAGTGTCTGGTTAAGGCAGGAGCAGGAACAAGCTAACAAAAATGGAGTGAGGTGTTTTCAGGGAGCAAAGATTGTGTCTCTCTTGCAGCTTAACAGCTCATCTCTATAACCTTGGTGTGCTTAATTGTTATTTACAAGAGTACTTAAACCAAGAGTTCATTATGCAGAACTAGGGGAAACCCCCTTTAATCATACTGAAGCTTCTGAAAATGTGGAGTGCTTTGCAGGGTTAGATTCCTTATCTCACCGCAGTGGATATCAGACCCTGAATTCCAGCTCTGCTTATGGCCAGATGCAGACACCTCTAGCACAGCCATTTATTCCTGGCTGGAGATGCCAGCCCTTCTTAGCCCAGGGATTTGAATATTGCAGTCACTGAGAGGAGAAAGTTGGGACTGTACATGTGGGGCAGCACAGCTGAAGATTTACAGATGCACAGCAGACAATAAAACTTCCTTGTAAATGGCCAAGATATTTTACTTTCATTGTTACAGCTATTTAGTCTAACTCTTAATTTATCTTCCTTTTACAACTTCCTATAAAGGTTAACTGAGCATCCCATTAGCATTAGACAAAAAACCTCCAAGTTTTTAGCATCAATGAGAAGCGAAGCACTATAATTATTTCCTTCTGTTAACAACACTAAAATACTACAGAGGAGATTGTTATCTGACATAAATCATCATTTACCCACTTTTATCTCATGGGTCAGCCTCGGGCAATGAAATATAATTGCACAGATGAAATGTGTGGCAGAGCTGGAACCTGCAAAATCTAGTTTTTTCTGAATGCTACAATATAAGCATGTGGTATTCGACATACCTTAGGTTTCTGACTGTGAAAGCAGTATAAAAGGGAGGAGCTACATCAGTAAATGACTGCAAATATTCTACTAGGTCATCTCAAGGGATGCTTTATGGAGCAAAAGGAACTCAGACTTACTGAAATCTTGCCTCTCTGAGGGGAAAGGAATGTGGAGAAGAGCAGCAATTTTATTAAGAAGACAGTGTGGGATGCATATAAATATCAATGGCATCTGGCTTCTGGGGGACTCTTTCTTTTCATAAACAAATGTGAAGGAAAATCTAGAGCTTACAGAGTGCAATTGCATTTCTTAAATTCACTCTTTTATTTTGATTACTTCATATGGAATGTCTTGATATAACTTGGTTTATGGAAGCAAATTAGCTATAACAGCACAACATGACTGTAAGATAAAAGGGGCAAGAGCCTGATGGCAAGACCTATTACAGCATGAGTTGCTCTCACAGTTTTGGGTCCAGTCTACACACACTCCTCTAAGCAGTGCCTGGGCAGAGGAGGAGGCAGCAGAGCCACCAGTCTCATCCATTAAACAGTTAGGGATCCTGCTCTGGTGAGGAACTGGGCTGCATGGACAGGAGTCATGTCATGGCTGTTGGTAAAGAGGCTTTTTACTACCACACATGTAGTTAATTCAACTGTGGACATGTGAGTTGAGTTCACCTTATCAACCACCTCAAGCTGATCAGCAGCAGTACATGGTGCTGTCTGAATAGAGTTTATAATAAAATTATGAGAGAATGGCAAAATTCTTTCACTTCCAAGCACACAAACTCCCTGACACATTTGGCTCTGGTCATACTCACCAGCATTATCTTGCTGCTTGGTGTTTTTGATGTATGCAGAGAATTTGGAAAAGATATCGATTCCCGCAGTGTTTGATTCCCGGTGCTTAGCAGCCAGCTTGGGGTACCTGAGAAGGCAAAAGGGACAGTAACATTTTGTCACCAGCACCACTGGAGGCTACAAATGTAATTTACAAGATAGAACAACCTTCTGTGTGAAGAACTGTAATTAATACTCATTATCTCAAAACAACAGCTTGGCAAGACCCTCTTAACCATATCTGTTATCCATCTGTCAAGGCAGGCATGTGGGGACTTACACAGGGATGGGGTCAAGACAAAGGTAATTGCACTTGTGCTTTATGTAACCACTATCCAAAATCAGCCTTAAATCAGAAGGAAGCATAAATTTCCAGAAAGGTGCAGGGGAGTTTCATGAGGGCAGCAGCCAGCTCTCTCCATTATGAGTGGCAGTGGCAGTAATCCTTTACACTGAAAATGTGCTCCAGGATGGAATAGCAAAGGCCCTTAGGATTAACCAGGTAAAGGAATAGAAATGTTCCAATCTCTGGAAAAGCATTGCTTTATATAGACATTTGATGAAACGGAATATATTTATTTGAAAGGTAACTACAAACTAATGATTCCTACTGACCTCAGTGGTCTTGGAGTAGAGTATAGAAAATTTAAATGCCTGATCTCTTGCCTCAGGAGTGGCCTACAGCTGCTGATTCACATGGAGGCAAAATGCTCCATAAGGAACCAAGCCAAATTTGATGGATTCATAGATTCTAAGGTCCAACTCACAAGCCAACTATTTCTTTTTTCCATTATCCTTGTATTAAGTCCAAAATGTTTGACTAAGTAAGGCATATCTGGTAAATCTAAACCATTCATTGGCAGATTTTTTCATACTGAAAAAATTTGGGCCTTATTTCTAATCTGAATTAGTTTAGTTATAATTTCCAGTCATGGCTCTTGTCATTTCTTGACAAGAATAACGAGCACTTTTCTGCCTCTAGAGCCTCTTGTCCTCTGTAATCAGTTCCCCTTCCAACCTTCCTAACACACCATACAGCTCAGAAACCTCTAGTTTTTCACTGTAAAATGCTTTTCCTGGCACAGATATTTTGTGTGGCAATTCTCAGCATCTATTCAAAGTTATTTTTAGCTTTGCAAAATGTGGTCACCAGACCCCTACAAAATTTTTTTGGTACTGGTCTCCTTAATTCTGCATACAAGGGCATCCTGAAATGTGTACAGAGAAAACATTCTGCAGTTATTAGTCACACAAGTAACCTTCACACATGGAAGTCATCTCACTGAAGCCAGCAAGTTTCATAAATAAATATTACTCCTGTAAGTAAAGGTTGTAGGAAGGAGTGCTTTTTAGGAACTCTTCTTAGGACATCTTTCATTCCTAGGAAGTGGAATATTGACTGAAAAAAAATCTGAAGGTCTTACTTTGGAGGTGCAAGGATCTCTTCCAAGAATTCCTCAATCTTGTTAACATCTGTCTTGACTTCTCCATTAAATGTCAGGAAAGGTGGGTGGGTCCCAGGGGCCAGATTGTGCAGGTCAGCTGGCTTTCTGCAAGCAGAGAAAAAGTCGTGAAATCACTAATCTTTATGGTCGGGTAGTTGCACAGATATTTATAGTTCCTACAAAATCAGTCTGCCTTTTTTTTCTCCCCCTCTCCTGTAATTTGTGGTTAGAAGACTTTGAAACTACCCCAAGCACCCTGTTTAATATAAAAACATTCCACAAGTGATGGGGGAAAAAAAAACAACAAAAAAACCCAACAACCAAACCTGAATCCCAAGTATTTTGTTGTGTGCCACAGGCTCTCTAGGCCAGATAAAAATCTGATTTAACTTGGAGGGGTCTTTCTATAGTTCAAACACTGGATCATACACCTATTTTCAATTAAACTGAACAATTTTTACCTTTTCAGATCAACAGTGGTGACGTTGAACACAACTCCTTTGAGCCACAGGATCATGAATAGACGCTGGGAGAACGGGCAGTTCCCAATGCTTTCTCCATCTATACCGGCCTGGGGAAAGGAAAGAGAGAAAAAATGGATTTCAGACTTGTTACTCATTTACCTCCCTCAAGACAGAAAATTGGATGTTGAAAGAAAAATGAGCATTTCTAAAATAACCAGCAGTGCCTGTTATTTGATATAGTCTATCATCAACACAAGAATGCAGTGACTGCAGGATTCAGTTTATATTAGCTAAATATCTGCTTCACTGTTTTACTATCTAAAGCATGTACTTTAGTGTTAAACCCAAAATCTCTGGACATTGACTCGTTCTTGTTCACATCAACAACTGTCTCAGACACAGTCAAGTCCAGACAGAAATCTCCATCTGAATCCTTCCAAGGTTCAAGGCAGGTTTCAGCCTCCACATTCAGTCTGTTCCTATCTCTAGTATCTAATGAGATGCCTATAAACCACCACACAACAATACAAAACTGCTGGTGTTAGCACTGAGGACACAGCCTATTTTTTCCTCTAAAAATTTACGGTCCTTAGCCATGCAAATTCTAACTTTGAGCCATGGAGGGATACAAATAACGCCAGCTGAACTGAGCCAAAGCTGCGGCCAAGGACAACATCCTTCTACAATAATTATGCTTGTGGCCAAAGCTTTCAGGACGATAATTGTTTTGATAGATTTCCATTTTAATGTGTGGTACCATTGTGTTTAAAAGATTCTTATAATCCTGGTGAAGCAACCAACCTTCAGTTGTTGACCCACATGGGTTGCATAACTGCATTTTATGCACAGTGTGTGTCTGAAAATGGCTGATGAAAGAGCTAAGCAAATAAATGCCCTTTTCCTTCAGAGACAATATTACATTACTCTGTTGGCTCTCATAAATCTTCTCTTATTAATATTCAAGCTGTGAGGTAGCATATCTTTGTCTTAAAGAACTAATCTCTTCTAATTATTGCAGCTCTGTGAAATATCCCCAGCACAACTAGAAATATTTTGAGACATGTCCAGTTGGTACAAATTCAGGCCTTGCCCATGAAATGTTCAGCCAAAAGATTTTCTGGTGGGCATCAAGAATCTTTCTCATTACTTGAATGCAGATTTTGACAATTCTGGGTTTAAAAACAAATGCCACAATTCCGGTCACCTAACTATGGGGAAAGTGTGAATTCAAGACTCGGAGATAACCTGCACAAAGTTTAGAGTTGTGTAAAGAGTTTTGATCTGGGTTCAGGTTCAGTTCCAAGCATTCAGACTCTAGAAGTAGTTGGATATAGGGAGGAACATTCTGGATGCAGTTTTACTTGAAATTATGGACCTGCAATATGCCTGGCACATGGCATTTGGAAGGATCAACAAACAATGTGGGTGAAAGAGATGTAGGGCATGAGGATGAGCAAGAGAAGATGCATTGCCCATCTACCTGAGGTGTGAGTAGCCTAGTTTTGCAAAATTTCATTAATTTAATCATCAGCTCTGTTCTGTAAATTTCATGGCAACAACAACGTCACCATGGGAATACCAGGTACCACCATAGTGCATGCCATAATTACTGCAAAGTTACATTTACTGATTTGGATTTAGCTTGTTAAACCATTGACAGGAGCTTTTGACTTCTTACCCTTCATGAAAAGACACAAATGCTATGGGAGAAAACAGTGATACAGCACCAAATTTCCCTTGATCTTTTCACCATCTTAGTCATAAATCACAATTTCATCTTTTTCAGAAAAGACCAGGAACATCATTTCCCTGCACTCCCCATTTGTTTATTCTCATGCCAAGATTAAGGTTTACCCAGACCTGCATATTCTTATGTATTCTTTCTCCTTCAAGGGAATGGTGAAAAACCATCTTCAGACCAGAGGACTAAAGGAGGGACAGATCAGCTGAATTAAACAATCACAGAATCAGCTGAATCAGAGAAGCAGCTGAATCACAGAATCTGCTGAGTTTGAAGGGACCCGCAAGGATCACTGAGTCCAACTCTTAGCACAGGTCATCCCCAAGAGTTACACCATGTGCCTGGAAGAATGATAATGCCAAGGAAGAAACAGAAGTGGTTTTGGATTTTGTTGATGGATTTTGTGTGGCTAAGGGATGTAGAAGTCATAGGAAAAAGGAAGATTATGTGAAATCTGGAAGAAATAAGATTGACTTGGTGATCAAAAATAAAATTAGTTGTGTAGGTCAAATGAAGCGTCCAACAGCCCCAAACAGTCAAAATTCTTCTTAACACTTCCAAAGAAATGGGAATCACTTCTTACTAGAGATACATCGGGAATAGGTAGAGGAAATTCCAAAAACAAAAGACAAACTAAAGAAAAAGCACAGTATGATCTCTGTTCAAAGCTCTGGGATCTGGAAGCCAGGCTTATGATTTGGGTGGAGACTGACTCATGGGTTTTGATCTCATGTGACTGGCATAACTGAAAATGCTACCACAAATCACAAGGCAAACTGGTGACAGAGGAGGGAACAGAATCAAAATCTCCCCAGCAACACAATTTATCCATTATATTCAGCTCTTTTTCTGTGAAATTATAGGCAAGGCTCTGTCGGTTTTGTGAATCCCTTCTCATTGCTTCTAACAGCAGTCAGTAATTCAATGTTCAACACTCAGAAAAAGCAAAACCTTAGTAGGTAACAACTTCAAAGGCTTATCAGAGTGTTTTGAGATCTCTTGTGAAGTCAGTAACTAGCTGGAGGAGATGAGAAAGAAGAGGAAACTTCCCAGACTTAGTCACTCTGAGCTTCAAAGAAAAAGAGCTTTCTTAAAGCACCCAATAGTGCCAAAAGACAAACCTATTTCATATCTGTCCAAGGGTAAGGGCTCAGAAAGGCAGGAATTAAATAATACCTTCATCAAGATCAAGAACTCAAGCAGCGGATGGAAAGAAAAGAACAAATAATTGACAAGCTGGAGAACCACTATTTATCCCTGCTGTTGCTCACAAAAGATTTCTCATGCAGCTTCCCTGAAACACAGTAAGTGATGAAGCACTTAACAAACAGAGCAAGTTGGTGACATATGCACTCCCCTGCCAGTAATATTGGATATTTCTGGCATAATAATTGCAACTAGGGACAGTACTGACAATTCTGAATAAAGGACTGCAGCTAGGGACAGACTTGAGGTTTTGTGGGCACTAGGATAAAGGAGATAGAGTTGTTAAAGTACTTTGCAAACTGAGAAGAGCCTCACCTGAAAAGGCAAATTCCCACAGTTACCATGGAAAATTAAACAGATTTGAGGATTTACTGGGCAAGACTCTTTGGCCAATCACTACTCACCCCCCTGAAGTTTAACTTAGGTGCCCAAGGGAAGGTCATCTGTGTGTGCAAGGCCAAGATGCATATCTGAAAGATGAATCTGTCCACTTTTCACTTTGACTGAATCCACTGAGTGTCTTAGTTTTAAGTGGACTCCAGCAATAGAAAAGTCTGGAGTTTGTGGAGACAGAATTTTAGAGACTTGTATTTCTCCATCTTGGAAACATCACGTTACTCCCACTGCTTCCCACAAACATAATTTTATTAGTTTACCTACTCAGAAAGTATGCTTTTCTACTTAATCTCCAGCTGTTTCTGTCCTTCACTCCAAGTGATGCAAGGTCCTGCCCTGGAACTCATTATAATCACATCAGGAAAAGCCCACTGTCAGATCAGCTGCTTCCCTCTATCTGAGTAAAGGCAAGAATGAACAACATGTTCTCCTTTATTAATTATAAGGTACTCCTCCTTAGAAAGTTCTGATATTTTTAGTGAATTAATTAAACCTTAATGACATTCGTGTGCATGTGAGGGGGCTGCATGAACACATTATCAATTAACAAAATTAAGGTGGTTTTGGGAGGGAGAAAAAATAGTCTCAGTGATTTTATGAACTTGTGTCAAGTATTTTTGTGAAGTCATGGCAGTATCAAAAGCCTCCAACCACTGCACAGCCCAGCTGAATGATGTGAACAAGGAGCTCTTCTCAAGTTCAAGCTAATACTTTGCTATAAATTAAATAACTGGAATAAATTTCCTCACATATTCCAAAAATACTCCAGCTGGTACATGCACAAGGACTGCAATACACACAGACAAACTTTATTATTTTAACAAACCTTAAGAGAGGAAAAAAAGACAAGTTCCAGTTTTTCCCAAAATATAGAATTTTAAAGACATACACCATCATTAATAATGACTAAGCATCTAGGTTAAAAATGGCAGCACTGGAAAGAATTGTATAAGGCAAAGCATTGTGGTTTTTCCAGGCAAATAATGTATTTGGGTTTAACTCCATCCTCCTCCTTTTATTTTTCACTGCATAGAGGTCACTCTGCACATGGTCCAGGGGTCTGTTAGACTGTGGGATAAGGCAGGGAGATATTTTTGATGACACTAAAACACATTACTTTTTCAAAAGGATTTTAACAAGTTAAAAAAACAAGCAGGCTAATTCCCCTCAATGTTTCCCAGTAAGGATTAAGGAAGGATTTGATTTCATCATCCCTGCAATCAAAATCAGGGCTCGCATTACACATGGTTACACCCTCTCTGTTTTAAAACTGGGAAAGCTCCTGCCTTTTGACACTTACTCTCCTTACGCTCAGAACCCAAAGGGGAAGTGAAAATCCTATTGGAAACGCAAAGCAGGCCAGGAAATATCCTATTTATTGTGCTATTAGGGAAAAAAAAATCTGTCTTAGTAATCATACCACACACACAATAGCACAAATCTCCATTGTAGGGAAAAAACATGGGTTGCAACATGAGATCAGACATGCCAAGGTATTTCTTTAGTAAGGGTTATTTTTTTTTCCATTTTCGTGTCTTTTTTCTTTCCCAACTTCTCATCCAAATGCAAAAGCCAGCGAACTTTTTGGAGTGCCACCAACGGAGAGGCAAGCTAAGAACTGTGCATTTATGGAGCAGCACTGGTAGGTCTCAAGTAAGAAGTAAATATTGTCTCAGAAGCCCTGTGTATCACAGGACACTTTTGTTGACTGTGGCTCTGGTTCAAGAAAACATTTAAGCATGTGTTGAAATACATCCCAATTCAGAGGAAGTATATGCTTGACTTTAAGCTTGTTCTTAAGTCCTGTTGATTTCAATAGGACTTAAGCACATACTTAAGCATTTTCCTGAACAGTGGCATATAGAAACAATAATAAATTTGCTGTGCAGCATTTTAACTTTATTGGACTTTTCCTGAGATTTCATTTTGCTAGGAGAAACTGTGGGCAGAAGCCTTCCAAAGGACGGCATGGTAGAGTGGGAATATATTCCTAAGCACACACGCATGGAAATGGACCATGTGCATATATGTCAAATAAAAATAGAGCATTTGCCTGAAGGACTGTCAGGGTATGAACAAAACTAAAAGGAAGTGGTGAGAGTCTTTAGCCAGCTCCACAAAAGCCAGCCAAAATGCTGTCCAAGTTTGTCATAACATACATGCATATATTTTATATGCACATAAGCTGAACCGGGTCTGCACTGGTGGCCAATTTGAGGGCAGCTGGCTCCTCTCTCTGGGTTCCAACCAGCTGAGCAGCACGTCAGCAGGGCTGAGGATCTCCAAGGAGCTGACACTGCACTCTCAGATCTCTGCAGCTCTGGAAGAGATGCATTTGTACTTTTGAGACATTCAGGACTTTCAGGAGATGGAACTGCAGGTTGGAGACCCCGTGGGCATCATGTAACTAGGATGTGACAAATATTATCTATAGGTTTGGTAAATCATGATTTTTCAACTTTTTATATCCACATGAGGGGCAGCACAGGCAGGAATGCATCAGTCCCATAGGTTGGCTTCTTCCAGAGAATCATTTCATCACGGCTTAGGATATTCACAGTTAAAGATCAGATTCATCTGCCACATCAGCTGAGGTCCTGGTAGCTGCACGCACAGGGATCAACCTGCACAAACAGGTCTCAGTTGCATCAAGGGCTTTGTTAGGGCCACTGGCCACGTATTTGCCTTTGCATGAGATAAGTTTTGCTCTGATATCTGAGAACTGCAGTCATGTGCAGTTTGGATTTAGAAAACTACAGACTGGACATGGGTGAATGGTCTGATCACATGGAAAGGATTCCATGCTATTCCATCACTTCTGCTTTCTTCTAAAGTTCCATGATTTAACAAATATCAGCAGAGTAGAAGACCACAGACTGGTCTGACACCTTAGAACATGGTATTATTTTAATCTCATTTATATTTGTAGATCTGTTACTTAGCTTTGCATGCGGTCAACTTAATGAGAAATTAATATTAGCTAATCAGAGGTAGGGGGAACTGTAACAAAACCTCCTACACCAAATATATACATATATATACACACACACACACATATATATATATATATAAATTAAGTTTGGTACTAATTTTTTTTTCCAAGAGACTGTATTCCAGCCTACTCTGCTGTGAGGACTTTTGGAACACCAAGACTGAATTTCACTGGGTGATGCATAAGGGGAAAGTCCCCGGAAGAGTGATAGTCATTAAGTAACACCAGCAGTACTATAGAAAGAAATCACACAGAGCATGTCTTTAATTTATATTTTTTTTAATATCAGCGAAATACAGGCTAAAGGATGGGTGCTAAATGCAGGCTGAGATTTTTCACAGTGGCTAACAGTTCTAGATCTTGTGAGACAATTTGAAGGCAGCTGACTTCTCATAAGTATTAACTCTCGACACTTGGCAAATCATGCCACAAGCCATCCAAAATGAAAAGCTGATTTTAAAAACCTCAGTAAAAGGGAAGTATCACTGACTGTTTGTTTCTTGAGCAACTAGATAAAAAATTCAGAGGGCTCAAAAATTAAATCTCCATTGGAAGAATGTTCTTTGAGGAGCTCAGTTGTGACCAATACCTGACAGAGGTGAACAAAGGCTTTAGCCATATCACCTTGGGAATACACCTGGAGTTGTGGTCTTTGGCCAGCCCCCAAGGACAGGCAGGGTGCTGGGACCACACAAAGCTGTGGGGACTCACAGGGCAGCCCACCCAGCAGGCAAAATTTCCTTTTAAAATTACCATTGCAGTTTCCCTCCTCACAGCAAACCTACCACAGTCTCTATTCAGTAATGCCATGAATGTTTTAAAATGGGTATTTTAGACTTAGAGCAATTTAGAGCACAATCTTGAAATTCTTCACAACCAAAAATTGCCTTTCTCATCATAGCTCTTGATAGCAGATTGTGCACAAAGTTCCTGTGTTTCGGGACATAGTGGACTGAAAATAAAGGTGTTTCATTCTTGGCCTGATGGACAAATAATCATCCTTCACACTTCTTCCTGGGCATTTTCCAATCTAATAAAGCAACTGTGCTCCTATCACTCACCAGTATCCTTGCACAGGGTCCTGGGCGCCCACATCAGCCAGTGGATGCAACCTCAGAGAAAATCTTTTAAAAGCTTTGCTTTTTGGGGACCCATCAATAATTCATTGTGCGTGAGACACCACAGGAACAAGAAAAGAACTCAAGAAATGTCAGATATCTAAGTTTAACATGTAGAAAGACACTGGAACAAATGAATAACAAGTGACAAGTGCATGTGGAAATCTGAAGTTGATAAGAAAAGACAATATGGACATATCAGGAACAAATAACATGAACTAATCCAAATAAATTTTGTTCTCTGCCAGGTTTCCCAGCACTTTGAGTAGGAAGGAAGCAGCAGGACCCTAGATGCTGACCTTTGTAAGGTTTATGACATCAGCTCCAGACCATATTTTCATTAATAAAATAGGGAAACAGGACCTGTGTGAAACCTCTGCAAAGTGCTTGTACAAGTAGTTGAAAAAATACTTATGGAACAGCAATAATCAAGTTTTCGGTTAGCGCATAAACAAATAACAAACAGAGGTACCATAAAGGACTGTGACAAGATGAGTCATATTTAATGTTTCCATTAGCAAAATGGAAGAAGGAACAAACAGAACCTTACAAAATTTCCTGACAACAACAAGCACAAAGAGGTTACTGGGATCTCCCAGGAGAGGAGTAGACTCAAAGTGATGCTAAGAAGCTGGGAAAAAGTGTCTGAAATCACTTAAATGAAAATGAGCAAAATACACCTCAAGGTGTAAGATGCAAGAAAAACAAAATATAACATACAAAATGCAGGATGGGGAATAGCTGGTGAGGGCAAAGCAAAGGAGGTTTTACGTAAATCACAAACAATGTGAATCATCAGTCTGTGCATCTACAGGAAACAGCAACAAGATAATGAGATGTACACGTGTTGTTCTACCACAACATAACAGTCCTCAAGCATGTATAAGACTGCTTCATGAAGAGGATGATGATCCATTGTTGTTCCTGCCCACAGAGGATGGGATTAAGTATTTTGCTCAATTTGCAACAATAAAGATTTAGGAGGGGGAAAAAACTAGTGTAATTATAGGACTAATGAAACACAAAGCAGGCTTTCTAACGAGGTTGTGTAATCTGCATTTAGTGGAGCTTTGAAGAAATCAGAAGAAGTCAGTAAAATGGGTCTTGATTTATTTCATCCTGCTGCAGAGCAGAGAGGGGGCATAGGATGTTTTAAAAATCCTTTCTAACAGTATATATTATTGACTCTGACAATAAAGCTGCTCCTGCTGCCAGTGCTGGATGCTTTGTGGCACAAGCTTTTGCCTCCCTCTGCACAGGATGAAGCCTGGCCCCAGTGAAATCAATGGCAATTCTGCCAGTGACTTTGACAGGACCAGAATTTCACTCAGAGGTTTCATGGCCAGAAGGGACAATTATACTAATCCTTCCTGACCTTTTGCATCATACAAGCATAGATTTCGCTCAGCCTGTAGCCAACATCCTGTGGCTGAACTAGAACATATGTTTTGGAAGGGTTTTTGGGAGAGGCACATGCCTCACATAGAGTGGTAGTAAAATCCCCTCTAGCGTTGCCTGTTTGCATTGCAGGGAGAAGCTCTCGCTCCCAGGAAAGTCAACATCCCATTTGTGGGGCTTTCCAAAAGGTACCTAACTTGTCACATCATTATACATGCAATTTCTTTTTCATATCTATCAGCTGCATTTATGCATGTGGGTTCAAGTACTGGAAGAAGCCTCAGTGACAGGATTTGGAGAGTCAGGACACAGCAATATTCAGAAAATTGTCATGATTTTAGTAAAATTCAATAGAAATGCTGAAGCATCAGCTGCTGTAGGTTGGTTTGGATACAATGGTGTATCTCACAGGAAGAAGTAAGGGCTTTGAACAAGAAAGTCACAAATCCTTTTTATTAAGACAAATAAGCTTAGAATAATAATGGTTCTGGTTGGAAGGGACCTCAAAGATAATCTACTTCCAACCCCTCTGCCATGGGCAGGAACTATCCCAGGTTGCTCCAAGCCCCATCCAACCCGGCCTTGGACACTTCCAGGGATGGGGCAACCACAGCTTCTCTGAGCAACCTGTGCCAGGGCCTCACCACCACTTCTTCCTAATACCCAATCTAAACCTGCTCTCTTTCAGTTTGAAGCCATTCCGCCTTGTCCTGTTACTCCAGCCTCCTATAAATATTTTCTCTCTATATTTCTTGTTGGCTCTCTTCAGGATCTTGTCCTGCAAGATACTGATATTAGTGGCTGTTCATTCTCTGTATATCCATAATGCAGCTCCTTTATTTTGGAAGCTTAAGGCTGCAGGAACATATTAGAGTTTTTGCCTTTAGGTGCCACACCCATTAACGTGTTATATTCTAATAGAGTAGGTGGTGGTTGCCCCATCCCTAGAAACGTACAAGGTCAGGCTGGACAGGGCTCTCAGCAGCATGATCTGGTTAAAGATGACTCAGATTATTGCAAGGGAGTCCAACTAGATGACTTTTAAAAGGTCCCTTCCAACTCAAAATATTCTATGATTCAGTGATAATATACCTTATCTAATTCCATAACAGTCAGTATTCACACAAAATAGTCCCACTAAATTTTCCACTGACTTCAGTGAAAGAGGAGTCATATCCTGGATTCACTAGTTTCTTCCTAATAAATGATTAAAACCACCAGTGGTTCTATTGCTCTGAAGAAAGAATTTGTGAATAACTCTTATTTAGCTATTCACAAAGCACCCATTTTAATACTTTAAGATATTGATGGTTCTATACCCTGAGAGCTAATTAGGTATGAAAAAAACCATTTCCCCCTGAGGAAGCCGCAGAAAATAAAATAAGAGATAGATCATTGTCAAAAGGTGTCATAGGCAATGCAAATTATAGCCAAATTATTCCTGTTTCTAGTGGAGATCAGGTGCAAATACAGGAGTTGTTTCTCCAAAACAAGATCTGTGCCGAGTTCCATTACAGTACCAGAATCCTGCATGCAGTTTTTCTTGTAAAAATTAAATCTGATACATCTGGAATTTGGATGTCTGTTAAAAATCTCTGAGCCAGGAGTAGTAATCTGGTCATATAGCATATTCTGCAAATGTTGGTGAATTGCAGCCAAATTTCCATGCCTCTAAGCAGCGTATCAGACTAACAAATAATAACAGCAGCCAGGTGCTGAAAGTTAATGCTGAACCTGAAATAAGATCCAGAGCTGAATTATTTATTGAAATTCCATGACTTTATTTTCAGTCTTAGAAAAGAGAGTCACTTGCAGGCACTGCAAATAAAGGTCTGAGTGGTGGGTGTTGCTGATAAGGGCATTTACCATACCAGCTGACCCCATAAAGTGTCCTGGGGGGGGGGGTCTCATTTTGTACCTCTTTAACATCATAAAAATACTGACCATAAGTGACTTTGAATGGATTAAAAGAGGAATTGGCAGCCCCCAGGAGGAGTCCCAGAGTGGGCAGGACTGGACCATCCTCTCTCCTTTTGCATCTCCAAAGTTCCCAGCCCTGCAGAGGGCAGGGAGAAGCTCCCCCCAGAGATGTGATGAGGCTTTCTTACTTCCACCAAAAGCAGATCAAGCTGTGCTGCAAAGGAGCAGCAAACCACAGGCCCAAACCAGTCTTTGGTTGGATGTTTGCACCTTGGTGTGACTTCCAAGTGCAACTCATAATCCCTCCAATAATCCAATTATCAATACAATATTACTGGTATTTGGACTAAGCCTTAATGCCCTGAGAATAAAAATGCCTTATAAATAAATTTTCCAGTTTCCAGCTACTCACTGAAAAATAATTACAGTGTTTAGTATTGAAAGGATTTTTTCTGCACTTATAGTATTTTCTTCCCTGCTGTATTTGTTCATCTGATCATCTACACGGACATGCAGTTGTATTTAGCCATTACAGGGGTGTTGCACTACAAGGCAGTCTTTTCTGAAGCCACTCTGAATATTTCATTAAAGAAATAGAGAGCAAGTTCTGATTTTATAAATGGGAATACCTGCAGTGAAGGCAAGAGTCTGAGACATACACACAAAGAGCAAGTAAATGTTCCTTGGGACTCACCTAAAAGCAAAACAATTTGTGTGTTCAATATCAAATGATGGAGAAAAGAAACAGTGATGTTTTCCAAAAGCTAGACAGAAATTTCGAGTAAGTGTGCATATTAGTAAAAGTAGAATTTACAATTTTTTGTTTTGTGGTATAGGCTTCTGAATTTAATGCAGGATAAATGTTGTAAACAGAAAAAAACAGATCAATGAGAGGAGTTTGAAACACATTTCCTGTTTACTCAGTATCCCAGTGCAGGATGATTTCTTAAATTCCTTTGTGTATACTGTTTGGGCCAGTTTGAAATGCTTTAAAAACTTTTCATAAGAAAGTTTTGATAATTTTCTTGAAATACATTTTGACTTGATGCTCAGAGTGAATTTTCTCTGATTTCATTTTATCCTGTTTTACAGCATGAAAAACACCAAACCCAAAGCTCAATTAAGTTTAATTCAATGCTACTAATTAAAATAATCAGTTTTCCTAGCTCCTCTTCACCTCTTACAGTCCTTTTGTTTCTGGGATACTTGACCATGCTGTCAATTTCAAATATAATCTTTTATTATTATTATTATTATTATCACTCCTGAGTCCCTTGTGCTCCGAGTGGAACACCCTCCAAAAACACCAGTAGTGACGCCAGCATGGCTGTACAACAAAACTCATCTCACAGCTGTCTCTGAAGAAATCCGTAACCTTCTTCCCAAATATCTCTTGCTCACTCTTTTCCCCTCAGAAGAAAATAATCACTTAGTTGATTTTCTTTCATTTTATGCCACTCACCCTTCAGCCACATTCCCCATTCCCTGGCCTTCACCACTGAGTTGGTGACAGCAACACTGAGATCTGCCCCCTTTCTCTGACTCCCCACTCTGCTTCTCTGACATTATCACCCAGATGCTTTATTCAAATTAAACAGATCCTTTTTGATATGGTGGAAATGGAGTGTGACACAAGGGTCATGTCCTCTAAATCTCCTCACCCATTTATTCTAAAGTTCACAAGAAGGTGCCACCTTCTCTAGAGACAATCCAGGTTAATCAGATAATTGAGAAACCAGCATTCAGCAAGAGCATTTCTGAACATTTTCTACATTTGTGTACAGGTGGGCCCAATTCCCTCAAGTGCCTGAATAAGATCTGAAGAATTAGCTATTTTTTTTATCTTTACTTACAATGCTCTCTAAAATTAAGATTTTTTTTCTTTCCCCCTATTATTGTAAAATGTCAAGCACACATGGGTGGTCTTTCAAAAATAACAAAGAGAAATCCTATAATTTCACACTTCCAATAAAAAGCTAAACATATGTTAGTAAAAAATCTCTCTTTCTGGCAGCATGGCACAAGGTGATTAGTACGAACACTGCACTCACTTTCAAAGTCCTGGATATGGCTTTAAATAAATGTTAAATAAATATTCAAATATTTTTTATAAGTTAAAAAATTAATAAACCATGGTGCCCAGAGTGAAAGAGATGTCATGGAACTAATTATAACTTTATAAAGTCTATAAAGTTTATATAGCTTTATAGAAAGTTATATAACTTAATATAAAAGTTATATAACTTCTTCAAAGTTCCATCTTGGCCACATCCCGCCTCAGCTCTTCAAGGCTGGACCTGAGGAGCTGTCTACAGTCAGCATTTTTAAGATTTAATCCTATTGTTGAATCATCACTTTTGAGATACACTCTGAATCATGAGGCCATCGAGCAGAGATTATGCTCAGTGAGAGAATGAGATGTTCCTACAACACAGATCAGAAGTGCCAGGCTGGGCAGTGGATCCTTCCTACTCTGAAGCAAGTCTTCCCACCATCCATGTTCACCTGCCTTTATCAGAGACTGAACAGCAAGAAGACTTATTGAGTGTTTAGAGAAATATGTAATTGTAGATGTGTAAATATGGAAGTGAAATATGTAATAGAAGATTACAGTCGTGCACTCTGAGGAGCTCCTTGTGGCTCCATTTGGACCAGGCTGAGTACAGAGTGCTTAATGCAGAGAAAACATCATTTTTTAACCTCAAACAAGACTCAGCTCTAGGACTGGATCTAGAGTTTAACTGCAAGACTGAGATACTGTTTTAAGAAAAGAAAACAAAATAAAAAAATTCAAATTTAGCGTATCTCAGTACAAGGAAGGTCAACCAGTAAATCATGGCAAAATAGAATTCCTTGATAAACTGCATGGGTGAGTCAACACTCAGAGTGAAAAGTGAATTAAAATGAACAAAATGCTAATTGAAGACTGAAAATAGACTTAATTATTAAGGGCATTGTTGCACTGGATCCTCTTGGCATGTCCTGGGCATTAAAAAGAACTGAGCACAGAAGAGCAATTAAACTGCCATTCTGAGAGAACCTAGAACCTGCAAGAATATTCCATGATTCAATCCCTCTTCATTCAGGAAGAGCTTTTTAAAAAAATACTACAAATAAAATAAACAAACAAAACAGGTCTCCAGTTGCACACTGAATCAGCAGCAATGGCTCATCACAAAACACAGGGCAGTGAAAGAAAATAATTTCCCCCCATGTTATGCATTTGCATCTGTTTGAAGTTGCCCATTCAGCAGCTAAAAGCAAAAGGAAAGCAGTAACACAACGTGCCTGTTGACCCACACAAATTGAGTCACAATCTAGAAAAACATCGGCAACAATAGCGATGATCCATCGGGGCTGGTTTCTCTGACTTCCACTTGTTTGGGACAATACACAGGTACAGGCACACACCAGCACACAGAACAACAACAGCTATGTGCCCTGGATGTCAAAGTTCAGGGTGTTTATTCGGGTGTTAAAATGTTGTGGGGAGGACAAACTTGGCAATCCATATAGAGAAGCACCAGCCCAACCAGAGAATTAATTCAGTATTTTGTCAGAAGCTAATCAACGATGTTTGAGTAGCTTTTACAGTCACTCACCTGTATAAAGGGAAAAGAGGGGAAAATTTATTTGGACATGCTACTGGACTACACAGATCTGAAAATGGATGTTGAGGGAAATGTTTCATAGGGAATGAAGCCAAGGCACAGGGCTGTGGCATGACTTAGGCAATTACAGACAGAAAGGGAATTCTGCTCTTCTATCTCCAACTTTAGCTCTTCCTCATCTCATCTTCAAGGTCTGACTTGTGCTGACGCAGAACTCATCTGTTCAGCCTTTGGAGGCCCTTCCAAAGTCTGGCCCTTGCATAACCAGGTATGATAAGCATATAAGATAAGCAATCCCATATTTAACCACCACCTGAATTAATCACAATCCTATCACACCCAGGACACGTAAGCAGCCTCTCAGCATCATTTCTCTCAGACTGGCCTCAACCAAATTTGTACTATCAGAAAACAAAGACTCCTCCTGTGCTTGAACCAAGCCCTGTTCTGCTTTTTCAAGACCTCCTCCACAGCAATGCCCTGTATGCTGGTTTGCATATTTTCTGATGGGTTTATTCCTTGATTGTCCCTAACTAGATGCTTCATTACAGCACGTCTAGTCTTCTTCTGAACCAGAGGCAGACAGGGAATGACTTATTTGGTGGTTCATTCCAGCAATTAATCACCTTTACAGTTACTATTAAGTCTACTCCTAACCTGACTACATTTGACCTTAACTATTAATATGTTGCACACAGAAGTTGTGAATTCCCTAGCCCTGGAAGTGATCAAGGCCAGGTTGGATGGGGCTTGGAGAAACCTGGTCTAGTGGAAGGTGTCCCTGCCCATGGCAGAGGGATTGGAACTCAAAACATTCTGTGATTCTCTGTCTTGTTATACTTGTTACCACTGAACTAAAAAAACCCCCAAGGTCCATTTAATATTGCAGTCAAGTGTTGTTTTCTCTTTTAATTAAAGGAGAAAGGCTGCCTTCAGGATGGCAATCTCAAGCAATTTTTAAGCCTTAAAATTATTCTCCTCTACTTTTTTCCCAATGTCCTAACACACATGAGCTCTGTGTGTTGTTTAAAATAGCCAACCAAATAATCTAAAGATTGATCCCTCCCTACTAATAGCAATGGCAAAGAAACAAAGTAAAAATGCATAGCTGTGACTAGTATGATTTATGTGTTTGCTACTGGGCTATTTACTGTGAATTACTAAGCCTGAGTGGCACATGAATACTGAATCAATCATGCTAAGTGCTGTACAAAATCCAAAAGACCAAGAGCTATGACTAAAGGACAGAGCACAAGACCAAAGTGAAGTTCTTGTTGGCTCTACTTGCACAAGGCCACGGCTTCTCAGCTTCTGCACTGTAAAGTACTGACTATGACTGGATGGTGCTTCAGAAATGCTATAAAAAAAGTATCTCTGTTTTTGTTTTTTTCCTCAGGGAATGGATTTTGCAAAGAGAATAATGTTCAGAGGTGGCTGCCAAAGCACAGAGCAGCCTGCACAGTCTTCTTTGCAAAACAGGGAACTAAGGATGCTTAACTGCTATTGGCATCTCAGAAGGCTGGAGAATTTCTAGTATCACCCTATGTTTTACTACTAAGAACTAAAAAACCAAAACCTAACACTTTCCCAACAAAAATCCAACTTCTAAACATTTAAATCGGATCCTAATCAGTCTTTTCTGAATTACAGACTGTTGCTGAGCTCAGCTGTCAGATGTTTTCTGAGATGGAGCATACGAGGATTCATTCATCATACTTTGAACTCGACTGTGAGTCTGCAGAAGAAGAATCTCTTGGGAGGCGATGAGTCCTTTTCCAAGCATTACACTTACATGTCTTTACTAGCAGCAGAAGTCATAAAAAGTTATATCTGCTTTGGCATCTTCTTGTTTAAGAGAAACAGAAACTAAAGCCATACCTAAATCAAGCAAATTTCCTCTGTGCATAAACCCCATTTGCAGAATCATGAACAAGTTTTAACACCTGAGATACTGGTGAACAGTGAACTGAGTTTCAATACTTTTTTCTTACTCCAGAAGAAAAGAAAAATTGGCCAGAGAAGTTGTGGATGCTCCATTCCTGAAAGTATTAAAGGTTAGGCTGGATGAGGCTCTGTGCAACCAGGTCTAGTGGAAAATGTAGCTGCCCATGGCAGGGGAGAGGGAATTTATGATCTTTAAGGTCCCTTCCAACCCAAACCATTCTATGATTCCATGAAATGCAAGACAAGCAACAGAAATAGTTTAGAAATGGCTTTTTTACAGCCTGATTTACATAAGGGGGGGGGGGGAAATTACCATTCCCATACAATATCCTTGCAAGTTTTACAGAATTTAAAGTAAATGAAAACCAGTTTCAGCCTTGAATATAAGGCCTTGGACATTTTAATTGCCTTTTGCAATGAGCACCTACAGGTGAATGCCATTGGCTTCTGCCATCTGCCCTGCACACAAAATTAGCATCTATCAAAATGAGGATTTAGAAGAGCAAACTCACTATCTGAGCACTTTCATCCTTAATATACTGTCCTTCAGGCCAGAGTAGCTATAGCAGGGACAGCTTCAACTCTTACTGACCTACAGATGCATTAATAAAACAGCCCTCCTGAAATGCATTTTAATTAGTGCTTTATTTCAGTTTTATGAAGGGCTGTCAGAAATTTAAAAAAAAAAGGAGCTATTTTAAAGGTTTTTGGAAATCAGGTGCAAAGGGAAAAAAATTGGAGAATCCCTTGAGCTCCAGATATACAATATCTCTTGAGAAGTAACCAGGGTACTTTGGGGAGCAATATAGAAATCATGAAGATTACAAGACTGGTATAAATTCATGAGTCTGAGAACAAGAAGGAACAGCAGAGAAGTTGGTCCTACAGAAGATGCAGTCCACTTGCACAAACTTGGCACTAGAGAAGGACTGGTATCAGCATTTTATCAAGGTGAGGAGAGCCTGAAAACTGGCCTTGATCATTAAAGGAGGCAGAAAAGCAAAAAAGCAAAGAAATCCTGCAAAGAATTTGGGTCAAAACCTGGGAATATTACAGAGCTTTACATGTAAAATTTGCATTGCAGGACTTTTCACAGTTTGATTAGAAAAAATAATAAAAATTAGAGGGTTTGAATGGTGGGAGCTGAGCTATTGCTTTCTATTAATATGCTGAAGTGCTCATTTGTTCATAGAATCGAAAGTCAAAAAAATGTTGATTTGGATTTTGTCAACACTGGGGCCATTTTAACAAGGCAAAGCTCTGCTGTGGTGTGTTAGAGAACTGTATCTCAGGTGCTTTGTGGTCCAATCTCTTTTCAGAGAATATTTCCTCTTCTGGCTCTTTACCCATGAAATTTTTCTGGTGCTTCAGAGTCACTGAATCAATGAAGAATATGTGTTAAATCATGGAAGATCATTCCAGCCAGTGGACACCACCATTAATAAATATAGATACATAGAGAAGAGAAAAATCATAAACGCTCAAAAAAGTAAGTAATGAAGTTATTCTTGAGAGGACAGAACAACCGTCATTTACAAAGAATCTTTAAATTTAGAAGAGTCAGAGAAAAAATCCTATGGACTCATCGTTCTACGTTTATGTGTGTACTGGCAATCAAGTTATGTAACAAACAGCAATGATGGGTTGTAAAGGCAATCAGTTAGATTAAGTTCTACCCTTAGGTATTACTAGATAAAATTACTGCCTTTGGAACTGCAAAACACAGCTGGATACAGTTTGAATTACTTCTGTTCCACTGTAATAATTTCCAAGTCTTAAGTTTAATACAAAAAACCATGCCAGGAATACATGATGCTGATTGAATTCCTCAGATGTACAAAACCCAGATTTTTTAACTCATAGCTCCACATGTACATATATATCTCTGTTTGCCCATCTAGATGAGTTTTACTGCATATCAGCAGCACAGAAGTGCAAAAAATGGGGAGAACAAGGAAGGAAAGGGAACAAGGAAATTTCCATGTGAAATTTTACTGTGTCAAACAAATCACTTCAAGCTATTTTCAAAGTACCTCCTATTGCACTTTAGGTACCTGCTCTGATTTCCTACATCATGAAAGATTTATAGATTGAATCCAGCACAAAACCAAACTCTTATCCCAGCTGATTCTCCCTGACTTTAAGTCAACTTTAGCTAAAAAAAAAATAAAGTTTATCACTAAAATCTACATTTATTCATGTATAAAACTAACACAGCCCTCTAACATCTGCCTGATCTGTTAAAAAGGAGTAATTTGAAAAATTTACCAGAGGTCCTAGCTGAAAAATAGAAATACTACTAGCAAAACAACGTTTCTGTTACCTCTTTGTAGCACTTCTGGGATTACTTTGCTGATATCTGCCACATTTTGAAGAACTATGTGCCACACAAGGACTAAGTGGCATTGTTTCTGTGATGATCAATGTGTTCTCCTAAACAACCCCTATACAGAATTCCATCAAACTCTATTTGACATAGGCAGGTGAAACCCTGGAGCATGGGCAGATGTACTTCCTGCTGGCTCTCTTGGAAAAGGTCCCTGTGTATTTTTGGGATGTTACGTCAAATGATCCTGGTGACATTTGCTGTTCTGGATTAGCTTCAGCAGAGCCATGTATTGCCAATGAAAGTTTCCTGAGGACACTTACTGGAGCTTCACTGTCATCACTGAACCACGACACAACAACCTGTGAGCCTGATGGGATGGGAGCTGCCAGAGATGGAAAAAGGGCAACCTGCAGCTAAACATAGAGCATCCAAAGCACTCTGGTGGCTGTTTCTAAGTACCAGCAATAATAATGACAAATATCACCAGTTCTTCATGGCCATTTATCCAATTTGACCATGTAGTTCAGAGAAGCTGGAATAAAGAAAGGAGCTAGCAAGTGCAGCTTAAACAAGACCTCAAATACACTTAGGCTGGCCTAATTCTGCAGCCACTGAACTCAGTGACTCACTTTTGTGGCCATGACCCAAGCTGAATACTTCTGAATTCTTATTTATTCCAATGGATCCAATTAATAAAAACATGTAAAGAAGGTATGCATGTTCAACAAAGCTTTGGAATATGTTTCATTTTAATCCGATGTTTTGGTCACAATTGACATGTTTATCAATGCCATCAAGTTTAATAAAAAGCAAGGAGTCACAGCCATTTATAGAGGAAAGCCCACAAACCATGGCAGATTAGGGTGTCATTCACCTTTAACCATAAACTAAGGATTAGACCATGAACTTAGGCGGCAGACATGGCTGGCAATCCCTTCTTAACTTCAGAACCATTTCCCCAAGCAACCCTAAAAGCACTCCAGACTAGGTTCAAGGTGTCAGGGATAGTGAATATATCCCTGCCAAGTCACGTTATAAACTCGGCCTGCTTAAATAATTTACTGCCCGTCTCTAATATTCCCACCCAAGGAGGCCCTTGCCTTGACGCAAAACAAAACCTGCAAAAACTCAGAGACAAAACAAAGACACAGACTTACAGACGCTGGGTTGTATAACTCAGGCTAAAGCTTCTTTAAAGTATTGTTTTTCTTCATCACAACGAAAAACAAGCAACTTGTAATTTTAAAACATTGGCTAGACAGTTATTTGGCAATTTATTGAATTTTTTTTAAAGGATGTAATTTTAAAGCAAAATTAAATCTTGCTAAGACGGATGTTTTTCCTCTGACCATTTTTTAATGTTTTTATTCAAAATGCTTAATAAAAAGACCAGAGAAGCAACTGTCAGTCCAGGCAGCATTGCCCTGATTTAAGTGAGTCAGAAGTGGAGTTGTTATTGATTTGTAACTCTGGTCACTCCTGATTTGACAAGATGTTAGCAGAACCATTACACTGAAATACTCAACTCCCCCCACATGGAACTTAGGAAACTCATTTACAGATATTTAAACAAACATAGCAAAATTATTTTCCTCCCTGGTGTCCAGACTTCTGGTAAACCTTGTAAATTTTGTAACCTTAATACCAAAGCACAAGGCCAGGATGCTGGAAGAGGAAACCCAGGTTGCTGATCATTCACTTCCTCACCAAAAGCAGTTTGACACAACCCATGTTTCCCATCACCTGCTTGGAGCTCCAAAAGGTAAAGATTCAAGACACTCAATTAACCCTGTGCTCCCAGCATGACAGCTGAAGAATGTCAGAGACTGCACACAGTGCACACATCTGATTTGTAGGGTGGTTTTGGCTCTTTCAAAATGTGGAAGGCTTGGAAACAAAAAAATGTTATTGTCAGTCCCGGAGCAGCAGACAGGTTGGACCAGATGTTTCAGTATCATTATTCTTCCTTGTGCTTTTTTTATCTTTGTTATTTCCTCTTTATCTAGAAAGTTTAGCTAAACCTAGGAATGATTTTGTATGAAAGCCCATACAAAATATGGCTCATAATAGCTCATAATAGCCAGGAAATACCCACACTCCTAAAAAACAGAAATTAACTTAGAGCCGTCCAGATCTGATTCTGATTTCTAATAATCTGTAAAAAAAAAAAATTTGAGGGCAGTCTATGAATCAAATACACTGCAGAGCCTGTCCTGTTATAAAGGGTTAAAAGGCGCCTATAAAGTTATCTCTCCCTGTTTGCAAAGCCAGTACTGGTTGTGATAACCCTGAAATTATGAAACTGAAATCAGTTTTCTTATCAGAGTGACTTTCTTATATTAAAACCACAAAGGCCTTAATAGTGGGAGATGATTGCTAGTAACAGGCGTGACACTTTTATTTGTATCTTCCTTTAAGGCTGTGTGACAACACTTCAGAAAAGTCCAAACCAAGATTGGTTTGAAATCAGCTTTCAGCAGAAATAACTTTTTAAAAAATCCAGAAAATGCACCCCAAAAATGCAAGAATTAAATAAAAAACCGACCAACTAACCAAACAAAAAACCCAAGCAACTAACCAAAACCAACAACAACAACAACAAAAACTTGCTCCTCCCTGAGATAATTTCTGGGATAATTGTGTCTAAAAGAGGGGCAGTAACACCTTCCTGAGACCACCAGCTCCTGGGACGTTGATGGGGCACACTTGCGGGTGACTGCTCTGTCCTGGCAGCCAGGCTCTCTGGCCTGACCCATTCATTCAGGAACAGTAAGTCTGGCGCAAAATCTTGCCATCACTTTTAGACCTGATCCTAGGGGACCCACCCATGTGGAACATGGGGACATGCTAAATGTCTCAAGTAGTGACTGTGGACGTTCATGGCCTTTGAGAGGTCTCTTTTGATTTGTACACTTGCAGCACCTTTCCATTTTCCCTAGAAGGGTGTTCAGTGTCACTGTGGGTGAACACTTTGAGAAGTAAAGCCTTATACCTTTTAAGCAAAAGCTCTTGCTCACCTAATCCTAGAATGGTTTGAGTGGGAAGGGACCTTAAAGCTCATGTCATGCAACTCCCCTGTCAAGGGCAGAGATCCCTTCCACAATACCAAGGTGCTCAGAGCTTCATCCAGACTGGTCTTAAACACTGCCAGGGATTCACAACTTCAGACAACCTGTCCTAGTGTCTTACCACCCTTACATACAGAATTTCTTTCTAACATCTAATAAAAACCTACCCTCCTTTAGCTTAAAGCCATCCCCCTTTATCCTATATGCCCTTGTGGAAGGTTCCTTTCCAGCCCCCTTTAGGAACTGGAAGGTTCTATAAGGTTTTCCTGGAGCTTTCTCTTCTCCAAGCTGTTTTCATAGCAGAGGCGTACCAGCCCTGTGATCAGTTTGGTGGGCTCTTGGGTTCATTGCTGTGGGTTCACATCTTCCTTCTGAAGCTGGATGCAGCAGTGCAGGTGGGGTCTCAAAAGAGTGGAATAGAGGGGCAGAATCACCTCCCTCAACCGACTGATTTTGGGGCATCCCAGGACACCAATGGACATATCCCTAATATTAATCCATCAGTGCCACAACAATGACTTCTTCTAGAAGCAGCTGCCTGCCAGATTGCCACACATTCTCCTAGCACCATGATATCACTGTCGTTATACTTTCAGAAATATGGGTAAAGATTTATCTTGTTATAGAATGTTTCTAAAGCAGGAAGATTTTTAAAATGAAATGTACTTTGGTCCACTTGTGGGGTGTGTTTGCTTTCTAGAATGCATTCTGAGCAACGCAGTCTTCTTTGCATCATGGTAGTTTGGGGTTTTTTCCATGGGTACAACACATCTCACTTCAAATTAACTTTTGATATGAGGTACCTCTCTAACCCTGAAAGGCAAGGAATGTACATCCAAACACCCGTTTCCATTGCAAACAGAAAGAAGCCATAAAATCTCCCTTATGGATTTTAATTGTATTACTTCATGTAAAAGGAGCACTATTTCAGTTTAGTCATTATGTTCACACATACAGGTGCAAGATTTCCAGGAAAAGCTAAATACACCTTCCATGTGTCGTTGCCATTTATACAGAAGCCCTTTGCTTCTCCAGCACACAAAGGATTGAAATTAGCCTGAGTTACAACAAGCTGGGTTAAGCACAGAGCAAGCACTGCCTCCCAATGCTCCCTTCTCCAGAGCAGCCACCTCCAGCATCTCACGACACCAAGGACCAAACCTTTCTCTCTGGCAGCCTCCTCCAACTCCCTGTCAAACAAGTTTAGAGAGGGAATTGCTGCTGGAGGGTTTCAGCATTCAGCAAAGCCTGCTCACACAAGCAGCACATCTGATGAAGGCAGCAACTCCTCCCTGGCAGACCTCACCGCTCCCACCATCGCTCTCCTTGTGTCCTGCCCCAGATTTGGGGGGGTTTGCTCTCAAACATGCACCTTGCAAGAATAAACACTTGTTCACCAAAAAATACCTCACAGATCCAGGTCAGGGCACTGTTAGAAAACGAGTTAAATCAATGGGGATGATAACAAATAGGTGTGATAACCACTTAACCTGTCCCTGCCACAGCAGCTCAGCTGTGTCCTGGTGGTGCCCAGCCTGTCTGTGCGGCTCAGGAGATCCTGAGCCAACCTGCATTAGGTTACAGAGCAGCTCTTTTGGTTACAACCCTGCTCTCTGCTTGTCTGTCTGAGGCTCCTGCGCTCCTGGTTGACAAACAGCAAAGGGAAATAGAGCAATTGTGTAACACCTTTCTTTTTTTACCCTGAGACACAAAATGCTTTTATTAGGGACACTGTGGCTGGTGAAAAACAGCCCTTTCTGGTTTTTTTGGGCTTGTGGAAGATACAGTTTCCACCAGGCTACATCTACTGCCCTACATTTTCTCACTGATCTCTGTACTTTCTGTGTGTTCCTTCAAGGATGCAGGACAGATTTTTTTTCCTTGGATGAAGTATCACCTGTACAACAATCAAATGAGGAATTGCTCATTGATCCCAACACCCTCTGCTGTTAGAACTTGCTCCAAATGTGGTCCAGTATATTAACGTTTGCCACTGGTTCCAGCATCTCACAGTCCTCCAGAAGTTACCACTTTTCTGTAGTTTCCAGCCTTAAAACAGACAGAATAACTATCTTCTCCTTTGCTGATTTTATGGATCAGCCTTCCTGTTTATTTCCCCTTACTAATATCCTATTATTCGCAAAGTCACCCTCCAGAAAAGTTTTCACCTGTTCGTGATTCTCTTACATTCTCCTATTTTTCAGCTTTCAGCTTGTCTCTCCTTTGGATGTTCTTCTCTTTTTATTTTTGAATTTCTGAGGTGTATAATTTAATACTCTGGTTACATGCTTTACTATAGAACTTTTTAAACGTTTAATTAAATTAATGGCACCTTTCCAAAACATCAAGAATTGCAGTTTTTCAACCGAAATGGAAAGTCTCCAGGAAGATATCAATTCATTCTTCTGCCTCAGCTCTGAGTTTTATGTGAGTCTCTCTGCAATTCTGTAATATGTATTATGCAGGAAGTCACATTACTAAAAATGTTCTTTCTGGAGTTATAAATCTTCAAGTGGTGGCATGGCTGGTTTGATGCAGTGCTCATTTTTCCCGGTATCTTATGGATCCAGAGTTTCACACAATGAATCTGGGCAATGACCTTCACTTTAACAGCTAAGGCAGTCAAAGAACCACATATCACAAACATCCGTGTCAGTCTCAGTGAACTAGTGCGAGCACTAAAACAAATCAGTAGCTACAGATTTCCATTCCAGCAGACATTTAACTGATGACAGAGTGCCAAACGACATCGCAAACCGATTTTTTAACCCATAAACATCTCCATTAAACTCAATTTGGTAGAAACAACTTGTGAGAGGTGAGGTATCTGGCTGTATGGACTCATGCTGGTCCATTTTAGTACACTCTGTGTAGAAAGGATCTAGAGGGTTCTTCTGAACCTGAAATTCTTGTCAAATCTGTTTGCTAGGGTAGAAGACCTCACTGCTGGATCAGTCAGAGCGCCTGCACCTGAACTGACTGGTTTTGGAAGATGTGTGAAGAGGTCATGTATACACATCATGGATGTGGCTGACATTTCAACTTACAGCCCAAAATATTCATCAGGGAGTACAAAGCAATTACATACCCTCATCTTGGCAGAAGGGAGGGGTTGGAATTTGCTTTCCTAGCCATTCAGGGCTGTTTGCTAAGGGTCTGAGGTAACTCCCACATATTAATAATAATCCAATGGATTTACAGGGCTGGTTTAGGCTCAGAGAGACCAAACACCTGCAAGTGTTCCAGGCCAGGCTGGACAAGGCTTTAAGCAACCTGGTCTAGTGGAAGATTCACCTGCCCATGGCAGGGGGATTGGAACAAGATGATGTTTCAAGTTCCTTCCAATCCAAGCCGTGATTTTACAAGGGCATAGGGGATTTAAGCCTCAATATGTTTAGAGGCTTTAAAACATTCTGAACATCAAAAAATCTGAGCTCTTCACTGAGACAGAGTTTGCACAAAGTTTGCTATTAATAAGGTTGTATGTGTCACGGGTTTCAACTGTTCCCCTGATTTCAATGGTAAGGTTTCCACAGCCAAAGACCAACAGTCATACACAATTTGAAACATTCTGAAACCCTATCACATAGCAGGTGTAGTCATTTTTTCTATATTTTCAATTGCTTTTTGCTCTTAGTTACCCTTCAATAAAATCAGAATGAGCTTCAGGCTGAGGAAACCCACAGTAAAAACTGATTAAGTTTTTATTGGTTTAGAAAAAAAAAGGAAGTATTGCAGTAAATAATCAGAAGACTGACAGCTTATATCAATCCTTATAGTTTTATGGTCCAACAGTATTTCAGACTTGACAGCCTCTGCTGAGGTACCAGATCCTGGTACCCCTCAGCTCTTCCCAAAAATGGAAAAGAAAGTCAGGATTCATAGAGCAAAACCTGAAGCCTACAGCCTCAAGTCTAAAGTTAGGACACAGTACATTGCAAGCAGCAGGCTAAGAATAACAGAACAAACTCACGAGGAGAGAATTAACAATAAAACACAGGAACTCTGACTCTCCCTCCACAACATTACCTAATTCTAATGCCACGAAGAAGAAAGCAGAGTGAGCGTGTGTGCAGGAGATAACAGGCTGTCACAGCACCGCTTCCGCTCAGCGCCAGAAAATTAAAGTTTGATTATTCAGTAGAAGCTGAGCCGGTCCGAGAGTCACACCAGTGTCCAGTTCACAGCGCAACTTACCTTCACAAAGAGCTCAATTTCAGGGTCCTTTCCTTCCCCATTAGCAGCAACAGAGTCTGTCATTTTTCACCCCCAAGGCTACCAGCTGATCTCTTGCTATTAAGTGGCAAAAGGAGGTTTCAACTGCACGGTGCGGGTGTTTCCCTTCTGAACTGCTCTCACAAAGCTCTTAAAACATCATTTGTAAAGATAAAGCTCGAAAGCAGTGGAGTAAACAAGTTTGCAGGTTATTAAATTAATAATAATTAAGAAAAGGCTGGCAGCAGAGGAGCAGCCCTGTTACGGTAGTTCTTCAGAGCAACAAGTGTTGCTGTGCTCTGGTACAGTATCCTCATCTGTCAGAGCTGCAGCCCTCGCCGCCTGCCCAAAATAGCCCAGAGCATAAAAAAACAGAGGGTGGGGTTAAACTCACAGGGGAGGAGACAAGCTCCTGGTACCTACGGCAGGATCGGTCTCTGAGCAAATAATTCTGCTCTTCCCCGTTTTCAGCATTGCTGCTGTTCCCTCCCTCATTCTACAGCTGGGAGCACCAGGGACAGGGAAGAAGGAAGTCCTGCAGCAGGGCTGGTTTCGTTGCTTTAAGCAACAGTGATGTTTTTTTCTGCTTTCCTGAAAGGTGTTTGTCCTGCCTCTAGCAATTCAAAAGCCTAATATTGTTATTGCAAACAAAGGTAAGAGGAAAAGAGCCTCTGCACTGGCTGTTGGATCAATCAAGGAATGGGAAGAAAAGTAGAGCTTTGCCTCTGCAACCCCCAGGATGTGTGTGGTACAAAGTGGTACAGAAGCCAAAACTGAATACTCAGGTGAGAGAAGCACCTGTGATGCCACCACTGCTGATGGAGCTCAGGAGCAGAGGAATGGGAATGTTTGGGTCCCATAACTATTTCTCAGCTCGTCCCTCGGCTGCTGGTCATAGCGGGGGACAGGAGAGCGATGATTCACTGGGTGGAGCATGGCAGAACTGTTCCAAGGGCTGCTGCTGACGTACTGCTGTCATCCCTACTCCCTTTCCTTCGCCCTGCATTCCTTGCGTGACTCAGAGGACACCGCACAGCAGTTCTGAGCATGAGGTGGCACCTATAGAAAGTCCTGACACAGCCAAAAGGCACGGAGGGGGAGAGTCCTGGCACAGGAGGGGACAGCGGGCAGAGGTAAAGGGGTCAATGGCACCTCCTCCTCATCCCCATCCCTGCCTGAAGGGACTTTGTGTCCTCCTGCCCTTGGGAAGCCTCTTCCTGCTCTTCTGCCACGATCCTGTTTCAGCTCTGGCTCACGGGCTGTTGGCAGCTCAAGCTGCCAGTCATGAGCAGTTTTACATTCCCCTTCTGACACAGAGAGGCCTTTTGGGGAGGGTTTTGACATGATCAAGCACTCGCCTTGCCTAAAAGTGCTCTTAGCGGTGTGCTTTTGTGATGATCTCCAATTCCCTCCGTGACCTCTAGGCATTTGACACAGATCCAGAGCAGTCACAGCCAACATCTCTGTGGCCCTTTGGGTAATTTCTATGGGAATTTTCCCACAACAGCTGCTCCATGTGTACTACATGAAGGACTGAAATGGTTAACGAGTAAATCTCATTATGCAGTTGCAACTGTAACTACAACATAATCGTCATTATAATTACTGTAAAAGTATGCTTATGGTTTTTAGATCTAATTAGCACTCATTCAAATAACTGGAAGGTTAACTACAAGAGAATTAAGTGTTATTACTCCTTTGATTTCAAATTTTTACATGTAATTTTTGGACTAGGCACATTAATTACCAAACATTTAGAGTGCAATTATTCTTAGGCCTACCGGCAAGTTTCCAAGGACATGGGCTAAGTGTACTTACATGTGGCAGAAAGAATCATTGCAGCGTAATTATGAGTTACAGTTATAAAAGTCTGCCAAAAACTTAAGAGTAATCACCTTATCTCCAAAATGCACCCCTAAATAATGCATTATTAACTATGCAGTTATAAGCTTTTGGGTTTTGCTGAAAAATTATTTTGCTTTAGTGCCTCATGGTGACATAATTTCCCTTTAATGAGGGTTCCTGGGAACAATGGGAAATGGATCATCTTGACTGAGGTTACCTGTATCTCCAGCCTCACCGAAAACATGGTTTTGTTATAGGCAAATGGTTTGAACAAGTTATATCATGGGACCATCTGTATTGGCTCTGGAAGAAAAAATACTGCCATCTATGAGCACAGCAATGAGGTAATGCTGCTAATGCTAAACCAAAAGGGAGAAGTAAAATCAGCTTTCAAAATATCGGCACTTACAAGCTGTGATGCATGTGACCTATTTAGATGTCTATTTTAGAATGAAAAAATATGCCCCAGAAGTGTCTAACTTTTTCCACTGAGCCCAGGGTAATGACATAAACACACAATGGTCAGACAAATCCTGCAGTAATGTTTAAGTAAAAGAAATCTATGGCTTCAGTGCCTGATTCCTGTGCACGTGCCATCCCTCACTCCAGACGTTGTGCGTGCCTTGCGTTTCTGAAAGTCAAACTCTGGATGTAGCAATTTCAGTAGAGACTCGACATGTCAAAACATTAAAATCCTTCCCTCCCAATTACTGTCTGGGTTTAGTGGTGTGTTATAATTAGTTCACAGATGAAGATTATTGTGCTGAGGCTCAGCAACGCAGAAGGGAAACTTCGCAATACAAAGGGAGTGAAGGTGCCCTGCAGCCACTTCCATCCTAACCCAGATATAAACTCCTGCAGGAATGGGCCAGATCCCACCTGGCTCAGGGTGTTTCTGGGCAGTGCTGCCACTGGAAGGTGCCTTCCCCATCTGCTTCCTTCCATAAGGCACCACCATGTACTCACCCCCTGCCCCAGGACCTCATGTGGAGTGCTCAGAAGCTGAAGAAGTTGAGGAGTGAACACACATCTGCTATTCCAGATGTGCTTTTAGATACCCCCAGGAAGAATAAGCCAGCTCACCCCAAAAAAACAACCCTCTGCTTTACAAAAATACCCCCATGGAAACCCTAAAAGAGATCAAATATAACACACAACATAACTCATTCATATAATGCTGTTTTTATAAAAAAGATATTCTGAAAGCTGAATTTAGGATAAATGTGGTAGAAGGCTGTGAGTAGGAGGAAATATATAGATGCATTTATATATATATAATATGTATATATATATATATATGCACTGCTTTAGGAATCTATTCATGCATTTACTGTTTTTCTGTAATATAAAACTGACTTATCACTTACATCTGGGTGGAATCTTTTTGACTATAATGGTTTTTAATGTCTACACAGCTCTTTTGTGTGTTATGAAATCAGCTCTTTCTTCAGCCAAATTAAGGGTAAGACACTGATAAATAATTAGTACACTCTCATTTTACTGCAAAGAATGAGTCACTTAGTTTGGCCTATCATTTTCTCACAAGTCAGAAGTAGCAGAGGCTTTGAGTTACACGCAAGAACATTAGACACTGAATTATGAACGCCTCATAAGCCAAGTCATTATAGTTTGAGGTTTATGAGATATAAAAATGAATATGAGCACATCATACCATTAATAAAAGAAGAGGACAGCTTCAGAAAAGGAACGGCCACGTCCCCACATAAGACCTCTATTGTAGGTGAACTCTGATGCACTATCAGCTTTCAGTGGCCTGATCCAAGCTTCACTTCCAGCAAAGATTTGTCCCGAGGGGGTGAAGCAGAGGCCAAGCATCCAGAATGTAACTCAATCGTGCAGTTCTCCAGCAGACCGCTACATTACAAAGAAGGATCAGGGCACAAAGCACATCCATACCCCAGTGCTTCCATCCAGCTCGTTCCATGAGAGCGAGAATTTCAAGTTTTATACAACACAGACGATGTTTTTCTTTGTTGTGGAGAAAAGAAGTAAAAACCTGGTGCAGCTGCAATAAATGCAGCAAATGGTATTTAGGGCTATGATTTTAGCAGGGAATTATTGAACTGCTTAGTTGCCAAAAGCCCCACAGCTAAGCAGCAGACAAGATGGTTTGAACAAGTGAGGGAAACATCTCTTCCACAGACAGTTCTGAATTACCGGCAATTTTCAACTGTATTTATTGAATGCTAGCAGTTTTGACATGCAGCACACTCAACAAGTTAACAACTGCAAGGAATCAATCCAGCAATTTTTATTTTCTATTGAGTTACAATGTGTCACTATTGATTTCCTGTCCGAATTTCAGAAAAATCAAAAGGATTTTTCCCAGGTATATGGGGCTAGACAGCAGGTTCCTCTCCTCAAATATACGAGACACGCAAGGGCATACAAAGATCCTCTCATCAGCCTCACGCCAGTACTGGGTGAGCAGATACTTTCCCTCGATTCTAAAAATGTACAGTACCTCAAAATGTGTTGGTTTGATGGAAGAACTGTGATTTTGTTTCTTCTTGTAAACTTTCCCACACTGAAGGTAATGGAAGAAAAGACATCAAGAGATACAGTAACAGTTGTGCAGACTGAATGTCTCAATAAACGGGATGGGATGGAAAAGCCTAGATCAGAAAACTTTGCACTCCATTGACTGGCCAGTTTGAGATAATCCACTCTATACCCACCCCCAGATATTATGAATACATCATAGCCATAAACTCCAGCAGCTCTCCTTTAGCTTTTTATTACAAAGCATTACTTTAGCTCTAAAACTATCTTGCTGAAACTCTTCTGTTTAGCAGAATGAATCAGCTCAGACTGGAGTTTTGCAAAACCATGGAATTATTTTTATATATAATTATGTTTTTACATGGATGCAGCATCAAACTTTGCTGTAACATTAATACGCATTAACACCTTCAAGAGAAAACCTGGTGCAGTTCAGTGTGAAGAGAGATTTCATTATGGATAATGATCTCAGTGCTCACATTGAGACAGCCTCAGGCACCCATTTGTAAGGAAGCGGCTCTGAAAAGGTACAAAATCATCTCCTAATGCTGCATTCAGTACAGAAGTTTCTAGAGGGCAGTGGTTTATTTCACTATCATTCCAAAACTGACATTTCAATTAAAAACAAAAGATACTTCCAACCAGGAGTGAGACTGCTCTGGAAAGTGGTATTGTAGGAGACACAATGGACAGCATGACAGATTGTCCCAAACTGTGGGCTATATGGATAATGCAGCTGATGAAAGGAGAAAAGTAGAAATCCTCAGCCCTTGCTTTTCAAAATGAATCCTCCATGCCATTAAGTGTGGGGAAGAAAAACAGGACCAGGTAAGTGTGATGTACCTAGTGTTGTTGACTCACTACTGTCATAGAAAAAAATTTACATTATTTTACGTCCAAGTCTGCAACAGAGTAAGTAATGCCTATTCGTGTCTTATTTTACAGTATTTCATAGTGCAAGTCCCTATTTGGATTATTTCTAGTAACTTCTTTGTATGCTTCTTGTCATAAATTAAGTCTAAATTAATTAGGATCTGAAGCATGAGCATGCAAATCAGGATTAAATCCTGCCAAACAAGACAAGAACACAGCACACTATTTTAATCCCAAATCTATGAATTATTATTTAAAGAAAGTGTTCAAAATGGTGTGTACAATTCATGTACATCTCATGCTAGGCTTCGATTCCTCCCAGTAAATAAGGCTCAAAGAATGCACAGTTGTTGCTGATTTCATTGGATATATTTGTGTTTTACACTGTTGTTCAGCCAACAATTTGGTTGAAAGCTGAAACTGCTTTTTATGTTCTGATGCACATTATTTCTAAAAGGTGAAGCCTTCAGCAGCTCAGTTTGAAATTACTCATGAGTCAGGCTAGTCCCTGTGGGTTCACATGCTGGCATCAGTACCTGCACAGCAGGTTATGTGCATGGAGCTGCACCATGGATTTCAGCATCCTCTGTGGTGTATGTACTGTTAGGCTTAAGAAAAGGGCCTCTGGATTTTTGCTCCCTGAAAAACTCATACTGGATCAGTGTGAAATAGCAGGGCTCAAGATCCTTACATCTCTCTGTGGCAGCAAAGTTTAACCTCTGCCATGGCAATGCCTCTGGTCAGCGGCAGTGCTGCTCACCTGGGTTAATGAAGCTGGCTGACCTTGAGCCTCACAGTGAACTGAAGAACTCTTCCATTCTCCTTAATAAATTGCCTTCATTCATTTTTCATTTCACCTTTTGGTACTTCTTCTGTGATAAAGTTTCCACAAAGTTTGCCAGCTCACTTGCCTTAGTGCATCACCTTGAGCTGTTATGTGGGTCCTTTGTTCTTTTTTTCCTTCCTAAGAACTTCAGAATAACAGCTCAACATCTTGCAGCACCTGAAGTTGACTTGGTGATATCCCATTTTAGATTATTTTTTTTTGCTTGAGGAACCTTTTCACTGCAGAGTTAATGCAAACAACCAGGATGAATGGGAGCAAGGTGGTTAGTTAAACACAGATGTGAACTTCTCTTCTGCAAATACACTTTCACTCTAGCAGATTTTTGCTGGGAACCAGCAAACCCAGCTCATTAGGACTTCAGAGAACATGTCCCACATCCTTAAATGAAAGATGGGGTTGGTAATTCTTAAAAAGGAGATTGGCTTAAGACCAAAAGTAAATTTTTTTGTGAAATTCAGCACTGAGCACAGTCTAACAATGGAGCCTTGTTTAAGTCTGCCAGAACTGGGAATACTGGCTAACCTAACCAGAAAGACATAAGGGATCTTTTGCTTCTTAAGTGGAAGATTTTCCAAAAATTTTCCATCTTTTGCCAAATTTTCTCAGAGCATATAGCAGGTATCACATTTATAGGAAAGGTGTGGACCCTTGGCCATTGGCTGCAACACCTGGGAGCAACATCACAGACCACCAAAATGTCAAAGCCCAGTTTGTTTTTGCAGTCTCATTGCTCTGACTTTGGCGACAACTCTGACACAATTTGTAGAAAATGGACTAGATTTTCCTGTGAGACCTATATCAGTTAGAGAAGTCCAAATGAGATACGGACACTTTATTCATTATTAGCAATTTCTATCCATTTCTAGCCAGCAGCAAGTCAGAGTTGATACCAGACTAATTAATAAATATATATAAAGATATCTCATGATGTTGAGAGCAAAACTCAATTTCCCTGCAGGGAATGGCAGAGACTCTCCAGTTAAGTCGTGACTACAGGTTGATACAGAAAATTGACCTTCAGAGAGGAAAAGTAGAGTTCAGAAGGCTGAAGTTGTGTGTGTTGTGAGGTTTGACTCCTCTCAGCTCTGCATCGCGACTGGCTGGAAGTCACTCTGAGGGAGTTTCTGTTACCTCTGACTACACTGGGTCTTCTGACCAGAAGAAGATGACTTTAGGCTACTGAACTATCATATTTGCCATGACAGATCTAGCAATTAGACAACAAATTAAAAGGTAACCGATCACCCTTTTTAGATAATTAAGTATATAGAATCAAACTGAAAACAAGTTAGCCAGGTCATCTATCAGTCTCCCAAGATATTATAAACCTTGCACTGTATTATTGCAAAAAAAAAAAAAAAAAAAAAAAAAAAAAGCTGAAAATAAAATGAAGGGGAATCCACACACACAAACTTCATAGCTCAGAGCTTCACAAAATCAAAGAGGAGACTAAGAGCCAGTGGAAGTAATACACATAGGAATAGTTTACTATAGATAGGGCTGATAGTGCCACTGATATTTAATGCTTCCTAATTCTTTCCCTGTTTACACCCAGTTTTCAAGTCAGTGTAACCTTTACCACTGTTTAAAAAGCGAGCTTTTCAACATTGGTGTATTCTTTATTCAACCAAAGGACTTCAGATACCAAATGATTTATCTCACAATGCACTCAGCCACTGAATTCACTGATCCCTGAGCTGCATCTTAAAACAAAAGCTTAAAAGTGAACAAAAATGCAAGGAAATGACCCAATTTCCCCAGAATCAACAGCAAGCTAAGAATAGACTCCTGAACTCTTCAATGTCAGCTTAGTCAAACCATTGTCAAATGAAAATACATGTGTTTTCCCAAGTGTTCAGAACTCCATCATCATGGAGTACACTCTCCATACAGGTGATTATGTGAATATATACAACATCCTTGTACACAATATTCTACAGGCACGCTTCCAGAGAGACATTCCCCCCAGCCCACCTGTCACGCTCTGCTTGGAAACTTGCTTGGAAAATCTGGCCTTCAGTCTGGGTTTTTTTGTTGGTGGTGGTGGTTTTTTGTTGGTTTTTTTTTTTAATAAAATAATACTTGGTTACCATCCCCATGAGTCACACAGTCCAGTCTTGACAAGTTAATTGTTAAGTGGAATTAGGCAGCAGAGTGTTCTTTGGTCACATCCTTGCAGGGACTTGGAGAGCCCGGTCTCCTCCCCGGCTGCCAGCCGAGGAGGGAATGCCAGGGTGGCTGAGCTGCCGGCCGGGCTTTTATACCGGGGCTATTTTTAGCTGTTATCAGCCGCTGTGCGCGGCCAATCCGCGCCCGGGGCCGCAAAGAAACTCTGCTCCGGCCAAACTTCACCCGCAGCAATCTCACAGGGAGGAGCAAATGACTCTTAACTTGCAGCTCTGAACTTCGGCTGTTCTTTATACGGGCTCCTGCAAGGCGCCAGCACGCCGAGGACACGGGTTAGGACCATGAGGAAGTTACTGATTCAACAGATAAGCATCCTGCCTATATTTGGTGAAAATGAGTGAATTCAAGGTGCCTTATGAAATCCGATAAATGATGCAATCGTTCAGTATGGCATACATACAAATCAATGTGTTTTTACAAAGGTGGTGTTTTTTATGTCACCGGGTAACTATGTACTGTGTAACTGGAAACTACTTACTGTGATTTTTTACAAATCCATGAGCTCACTAAAGCAAGGGAAGACAGACTGGTGCCTCTTCAAAACAGGCCACATGATGTATATTGGGGTTTTGATAATGAACCTTGTTCAGTATATTCTTTTAGTAACTTTTCATGGAAATAAGACCTTGTAGTAACGTAGGGCATTGAGAAATTAATTTAAAATGGTGAGAGAAATATGAATTAAAATTCTTGTAGCTAAACATTAGGCATATAAGACTTTATATAAGAGGATAGGTTTATTTTTTTCATGGATAAGCGTCAGAGCATTCAGCGTGCTGTAGCACTTCTTTTTCTTTAACAACTAGGATATGTGTGCCATCTTTACTTTAAATGGTACTTTTTGATGGCTCGTGAAAAAGTCCATGAAATGTACAAGGAAGGTTACCTGCCATGCCTGAATCACAGTGCAATATTAAAAATACAAACAAGAGCTAAAAAAAGGACTGTTAAGTCAATGAGTGTACTCTGTTAAATTCAGCATTTCGGAATTATTTTCTCCAGTACTTATCGGGAAAGTTCCTAGCTAATAGATGTTAAAATTAGGAAGACTTTCTGATGACATTAAGAAAAATTAAAATTTTCTAGGTTTAAATTATTTCTCCTAGTATTCCTGTTTTCTGAGGACTTGCCAGTATTATTTAGGCACCTCACTGGCTATTTCTGGCTAATGGAGACCCTCTTGCAATGAGGGGTCACCCAAAGTATCAATGTTACAGCAAAGGATATACATATTTATACAGTAAGATAAGTGTGGGGCAAGTATAAAACACTTCTGCTGGCTGGATTTTTAATCAAATGGATTTGAAAATAAATCCAAAATTGGTACAAATACATGTGAGCAGAGGACTGAAGAGTGATTAAATACCTATATTTTCAGATGCAAAGCTTCCATTCCTTCCATTTGCTTCTCAGCCAGTCCTCAAGCTACAGGGACACAATGTTGAGATTTCCCAAAGCACAGCAACATAGATATTTCACCTCAAATAGAATTTGTTTACTGAAACAATCATAGATGTCTTAAACCAGGAGGTTATTAAAAGAATGTCTTTTTTTAGTGCTTGTTTAGTTTAGCTGTAAAAGCAGAAGCAACCTGAGACAAGATGCAGCTGTGAAAAAAAAAAGGCACCTTTGTGGAAAGAAAATATGTGCAGAAGGGGATTACTATGACAACTGGCAGAAATGGAGACAAGAAGGACTGGCTGGTTTAGCCCCAAAACATGTGAGGTTGTCTAAGCTTAAACAGATTTCAAAAAGAGCTAAATGCATGAATAAATGCTAATGGACAATGATGGCACAAGAGCAAGGACATTATAGCTGCACATGAATAAAGGTAATCTGGAAATTTAAGTGTCAAACCTTCAGAGCAGTGACATTCTGAAACAGATTTCCAAAATGAATAACAATAGTAATAGCTTATAAAAAGACCTTGATCACTTTAGGAATGAAATATTACATGATGAGGCTGTCCGTAAGAATCTCTATTTTATATCCCAAAAAGTCACATCCAGTCTCATTAATTTATTTTTCAGTTACCTAGGAACCCCAGAGAAACCCCCTTGGTCATTGTGGAGATTTCTACCTTTCTGTGCCTCCATCTTTAATAAACATATAAGGAGGAAGATTTTTTTTTTCTCAGAAGATGTGTTCTCAAGTTTTACTTCATTAATACCTGCATGGAGCCTGCAATAGAAAATCAATTAACCTGTGAATCAAAATCCTGGTTTTGAACACTGCTGGATGTCCTGAAACCTTCTCATCTATCCCTGATCACATCATTGTAACGTCATGAACGTCACTGACATCTTACATAATCAGAGATGTACCAATAGTAAAAAATCACCTACATTTGTTTCATTAATTGCTATGAAAAAGATCAAGATCTAAATACCTGCATATGACAAATCAATGAATCATTTTAGAGTGACATGCTTCCTCCGTTTCTTCTGCCACAGAAGGCAGTTTCATACAGGTTCATAACGTTTCCCATTAAGAAGTGATAAATATTTTTTATATTGCCATCAGTACATAAAAATATTTATATGTCTCTTCTCAGCCACAAACAAAGGTATGAGAGGACATCGAATATTTGGAAATACAGTGGCAGAACAGTGGAAATTTTTCTTCCAATATAGGGTCTTATGACCCATAGAAAAAAACAATTTTTCTTTTCACAAGTAAAATCTTAAGATGTCAAGTGGTACCTAGGGATTCAAATCTAGTATGTTCTGCTGGCACTTCCACTGTGGTCTCTGAAATAAAAAGTGATTGTAAAACAAATACAATTGAAACACATATATGGGGATTGCTGTTAAGGAAAAGGATAAAAATTGACTGAAGTTAAAAGAAGAGTGCTGGTTCTCAGTCTTTGAAAGATGCCAAAATGTATTGGGTTATTTTAACTGGTTCATTTACCCTGTACGGTGAATAGCAGAAGTGTCCAATATAAGTGTTACACTTCAGTTGTTGCTAGGTGGGGACACTGAAACAAAAATGGAAATTGAACAGCCTGAAAAAAAAAATTAATCAGTTCACAGTTTGTTTCCAAGTGTCCATTACCAATTCACTTCTAATCTTATCTAATAATCCAAGATTTATATTTAAACTGTTACTAGTGACATTCAGTTTATTGAACTTCAGGTGACCACGCCATTGTTTTCAGTGAAAGTTTATGGCTTGATGCAGTTGCCTAAACCTAAACATCCAGCAGCATTTGATAGGATAGCTGAGGAAATCCATAAACATATATGAGACTGGATCTACAGGACATCCATAGCCTGCAGAGGCAGCTGGAGACCAGGAAAGAAGCCTTTAACATCTAAACCAGCAGGGGATGCCCATGGTTGGAAAACTGAATTAGGCCTTGCTTCATACAATGAACAGAGTCCACCTAACAAATAAGTTCTTCCTATAGGTGGTGCCTGCACTTGGCCACAGGAATTAACATCCCATCATGCTATTTCAGATAGTTTTTTGTTGCAAAAAGAGCCTAGACATCTTGCAGAGGTGTAGTTAATGGCTTACAGACACACCTTCACCTGGATGAGCCAAATCCAACCCTTGATATCTAAAGAAAACAAAGAGCAGAGCAGAAAAACTGCTTTCCCCTTGCAGATTCTAAAATAATTGATATATATCATCCCCTGTTTCTCTGCAGGGATTATGCATTATTTTGTGTTTGTAGAACATTAGTCTCAGTAGAGCTGGTCTTTAGGTACTTCTGAAATAACCAATTTGAAATAATACAAATAACTCTGTTTTGGACAGGATCCCTTTAATAGGTGACAGTACTGCTACACAGATAAGTTTTCAAGGCCAGCAAAGAAGTAATCAATCCACAAATCCAAACAGTTTTCACTCCAAAAATGTAGGTGCTGAGATGTTTCAAAAGAAAAAAAACCAGTCCATGCTGGGATAAGAGCCTTGTTTTCAGAACACCAGAGAGGGTATCATATATGAAACACATATGAGGGGGAAAAAAAGAATAAATAAATTCTGTTTTAATTTTCTCTCGGTGTGACCTACATTATTTGCATTGTGTTTGCTAATGCTGCAATCACTGTGCAGGGACAATTTCCCAGATAATACAGGTCTGTATTTTGAAGCAGTTGCTATGCTACTGTGCTGGGGCCATGCGCTGAGGGGAGCACGGGAGCACCAGCTCAAAACTGATTCACGGACCTTTCTGCAGGTGCCTGAGTGAGGCACAGACTCAGCAAGGGCTGGAAGGAAGACCTTTTACCCTTTGTATCCAAAAGATTAAGCAAACTGCTCTGCCCTGCTGCTAAAGCACACGTTCTGCTCGTGACTGATAGTCAGGGGACTGGGTGTTATCTGTAAAAGAACGGCTGTCACTAATCTTTTCTCACACACACACACACACAGAGTAATTCGGATAGGCATAAATCCAGCTGTGAAGAGACCCACAGCACAGTTTTCCTCCTTAAAAATAAGGGTTAGTAGCTTATATGTTAAGATTTAGGAGATTACCAGTGTGCTGTACATGACAGGGTGGAGGAGGGAGGCATAAAGCCACACTGGGTCTGCACAGTGGTGTGGAGGTGTTAGAGATGTATCCCTATTTTCTGAGTTAGCAGAGCAAAAGGACTGGTGAGGGTGTCCTTCACACTGGATTTATGTCAGAGCAGTTCTCTGACTCCAAAACCATGCTGTTCCAGTGAGGGGTGATCAGAGTCTGATCACAGCACTAAGAGAAACCTAAATTCACAGAGGAGAAACCTCACGCTCTATAACTCAAATGGCAGCTGCAAACTGTGCAGTACTACTGCATTACACCTGCTTGCAAATGGGCAAATAATAAATGGTTGACACTGTCACTGAAGCATTTATTGGGAAAACACCAGGTCTGGAGGAACGATATAAATGTTAAAGGATTCAAAAATATGTTAAAATAGAGCAGACAGTGTTCTGACTAGAGGATTGTATACATGATGAATTAAAGAGCTGCTTGCTGTAGTAATTTTTACTTGCACTGCTATTTACACTACTTGTACCTGCAAACTGGAACTTAAGAATTATATAAATTAAATGGAGAAAGACTGGAAAAGGTAAAGGAAAACATCCCTAAAACAACCAAAAAAACCAAACCACAACACATCAAACCACTCAACATTCAGAAACAATGACTCAAGCTTGAAAGCAAACTAGGATTTGTTTAGTTCAAGAAAGCAAAGACTGAAGGAAATTTGGTCTGTCTTCTATTAGCATAAAGGCCTTGTCTATTAAAAAGAAAAATAGCATAATTCAGAGCAACAGAATTTTACTAAAGGAAAATGTTTGTCTCAGGACAATAATTAAACATTGACAGAGACTAATTGCTATAGGTGCTGAATCAGCATCACTGAACGTTCCCAAAGAAGCATCTTTTATGGAGAGTCTACATAAAACTGAAAGCAGGAGGACACAACACTTGGTATTCCAGACTTGTATTTCTAGACTTAATTGAACTTGTAAGCTATCTCAAGACCATTTTCAGGAATAAACAGTCATTAATTTCATTTTAATTACCAAAACAGGTATCACGTTAGGATATTGACTCCCCATGAGTCATTTCCTGCTGTGCACATGTCAACTTCAGCATCTTGGTCTGTATATCTGCCAAGCCTGGAAAACTCTGAAAATAGTTCTTGGATCTTTTCCTTGCTCAGGTTTCTCAGTTAACACTATTTAAAATGTGGATTATGAAACACTCAACCTTTTTCTAAGCTTATTCATAAGACCAAAATAATATTTGCTTACTTCCATTAGATTTATTATGAAAAATATTTTTAAAGGCTAAAATGTCATAAAAAGCCAAACTACTATAATTTTGTGTACACAGAGAGAGTTAAACCTGCCACCTGGCTTCAGCCTGAATTTTCCTTACTACCTGCAAACCTTGGTGAAGAAGATATGGCCTAACACCAGCTTTATGTGCTGTCTTGGAGACACTTAGAAGACTAACTGATTTCCAGTGCTGGAAGGTATCTGGACACCCAGTTATGCTTACAAATATCTAACAGCCCAAAACTGCAAATACAGTTGTCTTCCCCTCCAGATTATGAATGTAGTAAGAAATGCTCAGTTCTGCTCAGCAAAGCAGCAGTTTAACCACTAATTTCTGACTGGACATCCATGTGGTTCTGCTCTCTCCAAATCATACATACTTAAAATTAGATTTGTCCTGTGACTTCATGTTCTAAACCATTAATACACATTTCTAAACAAAATTTTTCACAGCAGATACCAGAATGCTCCTTTTTGAGGGTTTGGAAAGCAAGAGCCTCTCCTGCTGCCTCGGCTGCTCCTCATCAGACTTGTGCTCCAGAACCTTCCCCAGTGCCATTCCCTTCCCTGGACACGCTCCAGCCCCTCAATGTCTTTTTTGTCATGAGGGGCCCAGAACTGAACCCAGGATTTGAGATGTGGCCTCAGCCATGCCCAGCAGGGGGACAGTCACTGCCCTGGTCCTGCTGGCCACACCATGGCTGGTACAGGCCAGGTGCCATTGGCCTTCTGGCCCACCTGGGCACACCTGGCTCATGTTCAGCTGCTGTTGACTGACACTCCCAGGTCCTTTTCCAGCTTTCCAGCCACTTTTCTACCAGCCTGCAGCACTGCAGGGATTGTTGAGACCCCCCCAAGAGCAGGACTCAGCACTTCAAATGAGAGAGTGGGAAGCATCTTGTGGGAAAAACAAAAATGTCCTTTCTTTTCAAGCTCCTCACTTAAAAAAAAATTTATGAAAGGATACCGTAATTTCAAACAGAAACAGCTAAATGCTTAGGTTCTGATTCTTAAATATAAGCACTGGTATCCACTGAAGGACAGAAAGCATCAAGCACAAACAGAGATACAAAAAATTCCATTTAAAACATAGTTTTACCAGGAACGTAGAACATTAGAAGGGTTGCCCAGAGAAGTTGTGGTTTATTCATATTTGGAAATACTGAAAACCAAACATGACCCTGAGCAAGCTGTTGTAGTGATCCTGCTCTGAATAAGGAGTTGGACCAGGTGATCTCCAGAGATTCTCTCCAGCATCCATAACTCTGTTACTCCAGTGCAGTGATCCAACGGGTGCAGGTTGATGATGCTAAACCACTGTATTACGTTGGTATTTTTGCCTAACACAACATGTTTATTGCTTAGCGTAAAGAACTACCTTCCTTCTTTTAGAATGGCACAAATGAGTACAGAGGGGCTATATCTGCAGTCAGTCTCAGGTCATCAAAAAACAAGAAAGGCAATAATTTTCTTCTGAAAAGAATAACAACTCAAACTTCAGGAAAACAAAAAAGTAAAAATTTTCAAAGAAACCTAAACCTTCAGAACAAATATGCTGCTCAATAGGAAAATACAGTGTATAGGTGGGAAGGCTGGACCTTGGAGCTATGATTGGGTCAGGCTGTCCTGTGCACTCAGTAACACAGCCTGTGTGCCAGTCATATTTCTGCACAAAATGCAAAGGCTTTTGTTTGAAGAAATTACAGTGTTATTGAAAGGGCATTAAGGTGGCTGTGACAAGCCTGGACGTGCTGCACTCACACAAACAGATTCATGTTGTTACACGCTGCATTCTGCTGTTAAAGGCACAGGGAATTTATGGCACAACAGGAAATAGTCCACTGACATGACATAGTTACCAAGTACTGATAATCAGTGAAAAATGAGTTAAAGAGATGTAAATATTTTCTTGGTGTCTAATGAATGGACTACTTTAAAGATTATCCATCTAGCTGCACTGTGAGTTAGATACCATTTAATCTTCCCACTTTCTCTGGTGTTCAGTGCTCTGACACTCACATTTCCAGTCATTCAGAGGGATTTATTAGTGCTACAAACAAAGGAAGGAAGGAATAGTGGCAAAACTGTCATGGCCTCTATTGTCCCACAGCACCAGGTCCTGCTGTCACTGCTAATTTCTGCAGAAAAGTGCCAACCCAGATGAACCCAACTTCAGAGCAACACTGGCCTCAGGTGGACTAGAGACCATGTGAGAAGGAAACCATCTATGACTAATATTTATTGACGCAATTGAGATATTGGTTCCATGCACAAGAAGCCACAGCACTCAGGGATTTCACTACTCTTGTTACATATTATTCTGTGACCTTCCATTTTACAGGCTGATTTTTGCTATCTAGATAATTAAAGAGAGCAAAGCTGGATCTGCATTCCATGGAATTACAGCTTTATTACCATGACACCAGAAAGACAGAAAAGCAAAAAGTCGAAAACTAAACATCATCAATTTCTCAAGGAGTAAAACACTGTAACAGGAGCTCAGTTCAGCCACCTACCCAGCAGTATTCAGTGTCCTGCCCACTGGGATCACAGCATGGATCCCCTGAGAGCCTCCTTCTCAACCTTTCAGCCAGTTAGGGATACCTTGGGGCTCAAGGACATCTCAAAGACACCAAGCACTTACATTTTGCAAGTATAGAGAGCATAGTTCACCCTTCTCTCTGGACTAGCTGATAAGAAGCTTTATGGGACAATCAGCTACTCTGCACAACAAAAGCAAGGAAAAGGACTTCCTCAGACCTTGTCCATGACAGTTTCACTTGAAATGCTTCTCTTCTCACTTTTTCAAATTAGCCCCAACAACTTTGCTTGAATGGGAGCTTCTGCACACATTTCTTATTTTATCCACACAAAAAGAAGACATTATTTTGAAATAAGAGAGGTGTGAAAAAATAAGGAAACTAAAGAGATTATTTTAAAGCCAAAATTCAGCTCTCAGGTTGCTAACACCATGAAGTTGCTAACAAACAAAATTGCTGCAACTTTTAACACATACACAGGACTACATGCAGAAATATAAACTAGAACTAATGCCACAGCTCTCACTTTGTCCATAGAATCAACACATTTTTAGCAATGACCATGATCCAGTCACAGAAATAGGACAGATGCTGTTGCAGGGAGTCATTTAACCAAATAATGACTGCTGAAAACACTTCTCATTATGTGTGGTGACAAAATCTCTTCTCCTGCTTCCAGAGCCCCCATGGAATTGCAAAACGGGTTTGGATAATACTATTTATGTTGAAAAGTGACAAACTTCAGGAGGTTTCTCTTGAAATAACAATATTTTAATCACGGTGTATTGTCCTATTCAAGACACACAAGATCTTGAACATCCTTATATAGTTAAAAAGAAGAAACTGTCAGGCCTGTATTTCAGCCTAATAAATGTTGAAAAAGGTTAAATACAGTTGCTCTTGTAATCATAGTGTTTATTCAAGAACACAGGTGTATTCAGTTTTGAAACCTAAGTAATACTTTATAAGGTGAGAGAAGGTATGAAAGCCCACCCAGTAATTTATACCTAACTGGAAATTAATGACAATACATGTTGAAATTGTCACAGAAATACCTAAAACTAAATATTGAAAGAAATAAAAGAAAAACTTCTTTCAGGGATGAGCACTATCTAAACTATATATTCCATTTTCTTTATAGCATTCATAGCTATGGCTTTGGAGCTCCCAGCTACTAGCCAGTGAAATGCAGGGATAGCTGAACTAGCTCAACTAAATAGTAGCAGCCCAGCTGTAACAGCAGCCCAGAATAAATGAATTACAGCAACAATCAGAATACTGCACCATACTTCCACTTGAAATGAAGAAATCCCAGGCACTTCCACACAACACAAATCACCCCTTTCTCTGCTTAAAGATGCAAGAGGTAAGTGAAGAGATTGGCTCCCTGCAGCAGAGTTAGGAGCAAAGCAGTGGGTAACTGTATTTCACTGATTTGGAGGACACAAACATTGATTTGGGTTTTAAAACTAGGATATTCTTAGGAGCACCCAGGTTCTTACCTTTACAAAAATGGAAATCTCGAAATCTTGCTGAAAGTTGTTCGTTTCTCCAAAGTTATTGTTAGGGGGAAACTTGAGCGAAGTTGAAGAGTTGGTAAAAGTGCTCTGTCTCTGACGAAACTGGAAATCCGGAGGAAAATGCAGGTTGCTCTCAAACATTGTGCCCTCTGTGTCTTTATCTTCCAGAATTGGGCTCATCAGATCCACCTGCTGCTGTGGCTCGTCTTCTTCAGCACCATGGTGAGATGAAGAATCATCTTCTCCATCACTCCCATGCTGAGAGGCCACAGAATTATTACAGCTGTCTTCTGCGTTCTCCTGACTGCCATCCATGTTCTCTGGGATACTAGTGATGGAAAAAGGGGATGCTGAATCTTCAGGGATTTCATGATCAGAAAGATCACCCCCTTTATTTTCCTCAAAATGTGAAACCTCTTCAGGGATTTCATGATCAGAAAGATCACCCCCTTTATTTTCCTCAGAATGTGAAACCTCTTCAGGGTCTTCATGATCAGAAAGATCACCCCCTTTATTTTCCTCAGAATCTGAAACCTCAGGGACAGGGGTGTCGTTAGCATTTTGGTTGATGTCAGAAAAGGCTGGATCTTCCATGGCTGCTGGCTGGTGAGTGTTGCCTGCCTGCTGGTACCCCACAGACCACGATTAAAGTGAGATGCTGACAGACAAGGCTCCTCAGGAGGAGGCAGAGTCTGTGCTGTGCTTTCTGAATGCTCAGCTACACATGGCAGATCTCCAACAATCATTTACTGAGAACCTTGAATCAACAACTGCACTTCCACTGAAGTAAAAGGCTGTCTCACTTTTAACCCCTTTGTTGATCTGACTCCTGGGAACTGTATCTCAGGAGCTGTAATGAGTTGTTCTTCCAGATGCTGCCTGGCTAAGTATAGCAAAAGCTAGCTGAAGAACCTATCAGTACTAGAAAGCTACAGAAAAAAATAAGTATTCTTCCACAGGAAGTCATATATAGTTCTATTGGAAATCTTATTTATGTAAAGAGGTAGAAATGCAGACTTCACCCACTTGCTCATATTTTCAGCACATAAAAACTTCAAGGAAGGGCAAAACTGCCTGAATAATACAAGAGATCATCTGCAACATTTTAGGGGTTACTTACAAAATTATCAACAACTGATGATCATTTATACAAAAACTATTAAAAATTATAAAGTTGTAAATTTTGACTCTTTCCAACATTGCCACTCATTCACTTTGGGGACCACACATTTCATATTTGGCATTGTCCTCCTCTCAACCATAAACTAAGGCAAAAACTATAAAAGCTCTCATGAGCTGCCCTGGGAATATAGGAGAAGAAAGCAGTGAAGAAGTATTAATCCTTATTCATATATGTAATGCATCAATTAATTATAATCACATTTAGGTTACGTATCTCCATTAAATAAGACATACACTGCAGAAATCTGTTTGCCACCTTGTGTATATAATTCCTTGTCTCTAATGAATGGAGAGACCCACCAAACTGCACAGAACCTAAAGTGGGTGAATATTTCCAGCTTTAGCATAGAATTAACTGCCCTCCTAGAGACAGATGCACATTCCAGAGTGAATGAAATCAACACAGCTGAAACTCACAGAACATCCAAACCTGAATTTATCAAATTATTATAAAGTTACCAATTTATTAAAGTCATGAGAACTTCAGGCCTTATTGTCTAAAGACTTTTTATCTCCACATTTACAGCGTCTGGATTACATAGTTTATTTCAAGAATTCTTATAAACTAACTACACTTAATCTTTTGAAGTTGAGCCAAAAGGAAAACGAAGGTATTTTTCTCTTGACCCATCCTTGTAACTTCCTGAGAGGTAAGTGCCACAGCCAGGATGGATTTCTTAAAGAAATAAAGAAGAGAAGTGAAAAAGAAAGATAGAGAAAGCCATCCCAGAGAGAACAAGAAGGGAACAAGAAGGTGTTTCATAGGGTAGAATAGCAGGTACTGCCTGCCTGGGATTTATGACTGTACTTAACTGCCATTACTCTTATATTGAAAGTACTACTAAAGTTATATGCCAAAAGCAAAACCAATATTTCATCTTAATTAAACTTAGGGCTCCTAGATAACCCGAAAAGTGCCAAGATCATGGTCACAACGAGGTTTAATCAGTGTGATAGTACAGTACAAAGATACAGGTAAGTATCAGAGATCAATGAGATCTCAGCTCATAAGGGCATTTCTGGCTTGATGCAACTTAAGAACTTCAAGGATATGTAACCTAATTTCAACTCTTACTACCCCCACATTCCTGCCTGGCACAAGTGGTCCATTAGCAAAGAGGACAGAGCACATCTCTTCACATTAGCTGTATGTAACACAGCCACAATTCCTCATGTCGAAATCCTAACTCAGAGGTTCTGATACGTGTGTTGTATAATCTCTCTTGCAAACTTCTAGCACTCAAGACCAAGGCTAATCATAAGACTGATTTAAAATAATAAACTTAAATTACTGAAGTTCAAGAAACTTTGGAAAAGCAATAAAACAGCTGGTAAGATTTATAAAGTCAATTTCTTTTAGGACTGCTTTTCACTTCTAAGAAAACACTTGGATTTCTTCATATTTCTGCCTAGGTCTGTTCAACTTGCTCTGAGTATGACTTTGATCAGCAACTCCCGCTGATCTTCAACCCCTTCTTACAGAGTGCTTGCAGGATTAAACTTGCTGGCATCATAAAAACTTCCTCCTTAGTAACTCGGCTGGCAAACCGTTTGAGGAAAAAAAGAACACAGAAATACGCATGTCACAAAACAAAGAACAAAGTCCAGTTGTAGTCCAGTCCATGACTTTTTTTTTTCCCTCCACAAAGACAACATTTGCAGGATGCAGCAGCACCTGCTGGAGGGCTTAAAATATCACAAGTAAAACAAGGAGCATAAGGTGAGTATTATTTTAAAATAAATAAATACAATTGATGGGAGTTTCTTTTTTGTGAGATATCAAAGTTCTTCTTTCCTCTGCCACCCTCAAAGAGCAAAGAAAAGTATCACTAAGTGTCCAGTGAAATGAGACTTCTCTCCTGCACAGAAGTGAGAGGGGAGAGGTTGCATGAGGCAGGAGAGCCAAAAAAAAAAAAAATCTGAGCACAACTAAAGCCCTCTGAGTAACAGTCTCAGTCCCAAAGCCATGAGAATGCAAGATTACAAAACAGAGATCACCAATTTCATCCATTCCCTAAATTCCTCTGCTTCTAAATCTATAAGGTGTTGAGTTAATGTGGAAGTTAGTAACACAGTATTTTCTGCAGCTAATTCTGTAATCCAGGTTGTGTCACTGACCATCTGGACCAATGTGAGCTTGGCACAGTAATGCTGGCACAGGCTCTGCAGAAACACAAAGAAGCACAAAATCCATAAGCAGAAAAATTCATAAAAGGACAAAGGACATGAGCAATAGAACTCCTCATTTTCAAGAGGAGCTTATTTTTTCTTTATGACTGAGTCTACTTCAACTTTATCTTTTTACCAGAATCAACATGATTACAAATCCAGTTAGCATATTTAGAAACAAGTTACAGTTTTGTTAGTATTCAGCACCTGGAATAAGCAAATCACTGATTCCTTCTATAGTCCAGTGGACAGTGATGAGCAACTCAAAGTATATGATAAAAAGAGATGGAAATAATTATATCAAATGAGGTAAAGATGGTCTTTAATACAGCCCCGTTATCAGAGCTCCCTACAATAGATGTGTCTGTTTAGACAGCAAGGCTGGTGTTCATCTACATTTAGAAGCCCTCAAATGGACAGTGGAAAGCAAAACTGAGCCTAGGAACCTCGATAACTGCCTGGTTCACTCTGCAGACACACAGAGCTCAGGTCAACAGCCCAAACACACAGAGACATTTATTGGTATTTAAGTTGTTTGCTTAGAGAAAATTGATTTATCTGAAGGATAAGGGCTCTGAAACACTTAGACTGCTGAAGCTTCCACTGAAACTTCAGCTGTTCACCCTTAAACCCCAAAAGAAATCAACACCTCCACCTTGCACTTATTTTAAAATGACAAGCAGAAGACTGAGTTGTGAAGAAATTCCTGCGTTGCTACAGTCAGTTATTCCTTGTCTCCAGAGTGGAAGAGAATGCTGGAAAGAAGGAAGAGTAAGAAGAATATCACACCCCTAAACAGCATACCTCCCATATTCTCAGAGGCAAATTAGAGGAAAACCCCATGTTACACTATTTAATGCAGGCTCCCAAAACTTTTACCAGGGTACACCTTTATTGAAACAATAACTTGACATATTCTAGACCTTCCATAATATTGTAAACTTCAACTCATCCATCAGTGCCATGATAAGCTTCAGTGGCTCACAGCCCTGCCAAGAAATAGAACCCAGCTTCTACTGGAATTTCTCCAGTCATTTCCAGTTGGATATTGCTATGCTTTTAATGGTTTAATTAAAAGAGTACTTCAGTTTTATTTGTCCTCAATGAAGATATTTGCACAGTTTAAGCAAAGAGCCTGTAAATCATTCCTCATAACCTAAAACATTGAGGTCCTTCAGCTGCTTGCTCTAAAGTGTCTTTTTCCAGATAATAGATATGCAAAAAAAATATTCCTGAATTGTTAAAACACTCAAGGTTCTTGGAAACAGCTGAACCTGAAACTGAATTATGGTAAACAAAGTTTACTGTCCCTCAGAAATTGAGGGATCTTAGCATCACGTAGGATCAGACCCTTCATTTGCACTTAAGTGCACTCAATGCAAAATCATGAATGTTCCTGGCCATTCAGAATGCTGGTTTTACCAAAAAATCCAATAACTTTTTTCCTTCATAAAGCTCCAAAATTTCCAAAGCTTTGCAACATGTAGTTCAAGGACATTATCAAAACTACACTGTGGGCTCTGGGAGACAGACTGGTCATGGTTTACAGACATACTACAAGGGACTTGCAATAAATTCATACCACTCTGTTTACACTCCTGGCTGCACGCAATACCTGTAGGAAATCAACCACAAACAAACTCTTGCACCATTTCCAGCCTCAGATTTTACTTGTGTTGTTAGCAGCACCTCATCTCTACACAGTTCATCAACAGTAATCCTCTATCCACTCCCAGTTTTGCACTAAACAGCACGAGAAGAACACTATCCCACACTTTGTTCCTTTATCTGTATTCTATTTGTGCTGCAGTAAGGAAAACAAACACTCTGAAGAACTATTTCAGAAGACAGTGATTTGGTAGATGTTGATGATGACACATTTCACACAGGAGTCAGTACATCTTTGAAGCAGGCATCCAAAAATCCATCTGTTGTTCTGCTAAAATTGATCTGGATTCTGCTGTCTTGAGGGGCTGGGTCACAAATCCAAGACCCCACTGTAGTAACGGTGATTCACCTTCACCCAGATTTTTCTTTGCTCCTGGCTGCATAAAAGCTGCATTTAAAGTCAACACATCATAAATTTCACCCTGAATATGACAGACATTTCTCCACTGGGAACTAGACAAACAATAGAAAACCTCTTCACACAGAATATTCAATTCTCGTGTTATCAACAGCTTTTAGTTGTTAAAAATACCAGGAGTCATTGTCATATTTAAAAACCTCTTTTACCTGCCACAGGGACTAATTATTCCCAATTTGGATGTTTCAAAGCCCTTTATTTTTGGTCTTCCAGTTCATTTTGTAAAACTTCACTTGGTTTGGTCTTCAAGTTCATGGTCAGAAACTCCGTTGGAATACCTGAGAGCCTAAGAAATACCGACTTTTTATCTGTCCAACTGCTCCAAGAAAAACATTTTTGTTTGCCTTTAAAATCTGGCATAATTTCAACAGCCTTGTTTATCTCTGAAACTAAGCACCCTGGAAAAGCCCAGCAACCCAGTTTCAAGCCTGTTTGCAGTGGAGGCTCTGGTAACTGAAATAAGAAGGCAGAGACACCCCAGTCCTCTCTGTCACCCTGTCATGCAGCCTTAGGGATCTCCTTCCACACAGTTTGAGAAACAGCAAGGTTAAGAGCCCTTTTTGTCTATAGCTTCCACATACAAGCAATGCTTTGGATTAAATGGGCACTAAAAGCTTAAGGTCTCATAAAGTTTAACAGCTGTTACTCACCCAGCTCTTTTATGGTTTCACAAAACATCTATTTTCTTTCATCTCAGTTTTATAAAGATGCATCAAAACACAGTAAATGACAGGCTAAATAGATTAAAAAAACTACTGAGCAAAAAGGGTGACAGAGGTCTCCATCACATGGATAAAACTGAGAATAAGATTGGAAATATTTCTTGTTCAATATTAAGTAATGAAAATGTCCTTAAGAAGGCATGCAATATGGGTAGCCGAGCTATCCACATGCAATATCAAGTTTTCATAAAATCATAGAATGGTTTGGATAGGAAGGGAACATGACACCTTATTCCAACACCCTGCCATAGGCAGGGACACCTTCCACTATCCCAGATTGCTCCAAGCCCCATCCAGCCTGGCCTTGGACATTTCCAGGGATGGGGCAGCCACAGCTTCTCTGGACAACCTGTGCCAGGGCCTCACCACTCTCACAGGAAGAATTTTTTTCCTAATATCCAATCTAAATCTGCTCTCTTTCAGTTTGAAGCCATTCCCCCCTTTCTTGTCACTCCATGCTCTTGTAAAAAGTCTCTCTCCATCTTCCTTGTAGGGACCTTTCAGGTGCTGGAAGGCCACAGTTAGGTCACCCCTAAGCCTCCTCTTCTCCAGGCTCCAAATTAAATTTGTCTGAATTTAACCCCAACTCTAATTAATCCAAATAAATTCAGAGTTGCTTCACCTCTACAACACTGCCAGCTAGTGGGTATGGTTTCCCATGTAGAAATTCAGTGTTGTGCTAAACCTAGCAACTGAGAATATTCTGAGGTTGCTTACCCTTTACTTCCTGGCACTGACTAGTGGTTTCTGAGCTGCAAATGCTCAATTGTACTCCAGCAATAAATCTGTACAGCTTCTGGCAGCATCCAATGCTTAGAACTGCAGCCTCTACAAACAAATGTGGGCTAAAATACAATAGAGAGATCAAGGTGAAGAAAGGCAAAAATTTCAGTAGCACCCAGTTTTACTCTTATTGTGTAAACTCCCCCATCTCTTGTAGGCAAACACTGTAAATGGAAACAAGAGGTGTGTTAAACTCATTAGATACATTTTGGCTAGACCAGCTCAGAGTCCAGAGCTGCTGTGGTGTGCTGCCTGTATGATGTGTCAAACTGGGCACACCATATTAGGCTGGGCTCATGAATAAGTGAATACTGCAAATGGTTTTCAAAGCACGTGGGCAAGGGTAAACAAGAGATTACTCACACCTTTTAAGACTGAATAGCTGAGTGAGTGCATTGCAAAGGTAGGCTGGTAAAAGAGCCTCCTTGCTTAAAAATTATCTGCATCTGTGCATGAAGTTTTTAACAAGAACTAATTGTAACTTTGAAACTGCTCAAAATATTGCACCTGCCCTGTTATGCATTCCCTGGAGCTGTAGTTCACTCTGTGTAACAAATATTTTTAAGGCAATACAACAAAGTAATTCATAATGGACATGTCCCTCCTCCACATGATCAGCTGTCATGTGCATACTCACAAAGCTGAATTTATGTAACCAAAAAGAGACTAAGAGAAAAACAACCACACAAAGACCTTGACTTGAACTTGACACATAACATGTGAGTAGCTGCAAGAATTCTTATCTAACGAACCTGGAGTTGTTTTTTTCCCTCTTTTACCAGCCTGTGTTTTGCCACACCTGCTACATTCCATAAATCACGGTGAATCAGGGGCGTGTCACTTTATTCAGCCTATTGTACCACATTTAAAGCCACTCCACAGCTGGCACACACAGGCAGCAAAACCTGCCTAACTCATACATATGTGAAAGCCATTAGGAAGAAGCAAGCTGAAATCTACACCGTCTGCAGAATAAACATCTAGCAGGAGACCCAGAATGAAATTCAGATCTACTTCAGTCAGTTATGAAGCCATAGGCATGTCTTTTTCTCAGTTTTTTAGGATTAAATTTATAATAGTGATGATTTGGGCTCTGTGCTATTAAAGGAGGCTTCATTTCTCTATTTACATAGAGCTGATCTCATTGTTTTTCAGCACCAGTAACATAACAGGTTTTGCAGAATTACTAATCCCTCCTCACAGTAAAAAGGAAAACCATGGGAATGTAAACTATTTGCCTTAATTTATGAAGCAAACTTACACCAGGACCCAAACCAGATCTCAACTCGTACCACACACCGCTGCAGTGGCACTCAGAGTACACTCAACAACACGTTGACCATTTCCTGCCTGAATTCTGAGTTTTAGGGTAAACAATTTTATTTTTTTTCCCCCACAGGAGACCACAAAAAGGCGATGTGCATGAAAGAATATGAACAGCCGACTTCCAGAGCTGTGTGATGACCAGAGGGGAGATGGAGTCATGGAGGAGGCATCCTGACAGCCACCACTGCCTGGCGACGGTGACAGCCTGGGGCTGCCGGGCACCTGCAAAGGAGGCAGGAGGCAGCTTATGGGCATGCTGGGGAAACACAGGGACACTCCCAAGGGCGTGTCACACCACAGCCTCACCTCATGGTGCCCTTCTGCATCAAAGGATGCCCATCAAACAGCCCCAAAGTGAGCTGCATCCCAATCCAGGGGGACAACACTCCCCTCACAAACCCCTGAGCTCCCTGAAAACACCACATTGCTCTGCTTGGGAGGGCTGCATCCCACATGGCTCCCCTCAGCTCTGCCCCCTTCATCCCGGTGTGTGGCAGCAGGGCCAGCGCAGTGACCGTCCCCTGTGCTGGGCACTGGTGAGCTCAGCTGGAGTGCTGGGGGCAGTTCTGAACCCTCCAGCTCAGGAAGGACATTGAGGGGCTGGAGCGTGTCCAGGGAAGGGTCAGGAGCACAGGTCTGGTGAGGAGCAGCTGAGGGAGCTGGGGGGGCTCAGCATGGCGGAGGCTCGGGAGGGACCTTCTGGCTCTACACAATTCCCTGACAGGAGGGGACAGCCAGGGTGAGTCAGGCTCTGCTCCCAGGGAACAAGGACAGGACAAGAAGTCATAGTCTCAAGTTGCACCACGGGAGGTTTTAGGTTGGACATTAAGAAAAATTTCTCCACAGAACGGCTGACTAGACATTGGAAGGGGCTGCCGAGGAAAGCAGTGGAGTCACAGTCCCTGTAAGTCTTAAAGGGAAGACTGGACGTGGCATTGAGGGACATGGTCTAGTTGACAAGGTGGCGATCGGTCATAGGTTGAACTAAGAGCTCTTTTCGATCTAATTGACTCTGTGACACTGCAAATCCCCATTGCCCCACGGCCCCCTCAGGACCCCCCTCACCGCCCGCCCCTCACTTCCCGCTCCCCCCCCGCCCCGCCGGTCACCCAGCGCCACGCCCCCCGCGTCGCAGCCAATCGGATC